>JAWWES010000018.1:7262857-7378790 GCA_035583135.1 Lophotriccus pileatus | reverse complement strand
CCCCCCCCCCCCCCCCCCCCCCCCCCCCCCCCCCCCCCCCCCCCCCCCCCCCCCCCCCCCCCCCCCCCCCCCAAGCCTGTTTAATTTTAGCAAATGTTTTTTTCCACTTCAATAGCCTCAAAATTTTCCCTGGAGAGCTGTAAGCCCTTTAAATATATTTAGGTTGCCAGATTTCTTATGTTCTCTCTCCAGGAAGCCAATTTTCCTTCTAAGCTCTTGAGAAAGGGCCAGTCTCATCTTTTCTTGCACTTTGAAGCTCTTGTACACCACCTTCTCTCTTTTCTCTTTTCTTTTCTCGGTCCTCCTTAGGTTTAACACTTGTCCCTGAGGTAGCATAAAGGCCAGAAACCCTTCCCAGGCTTGTGTTAAGTTCCTTCTCTACTCTGGGTCTTTCATCCTGTGTCCATCAGCAACCCATTCTGGTGTTTCATGACAATCATCCACATCTGCATGGATGTGCACCAGGCTGAAGATCCTAACCAGGACTAAACACTTCAGTGGCTGTGTGCCCTGCTCTGATTCAGAAGATTCATAGAGGATTTTCTTCTCTTCCCCCCCCGCAACCCCAGATCAGCTTTTCAGGAAATTCAGCATAGTTCATCATCCCATTTTGCCCACATCCACTTTTGTGAAAAGCAAAGAAGATATTCCTAAGCTCCCTCTTTTTCTACTAAACACCACCACTGGAACACTTGCTAGGTGTTGAAATCCCAGAATAAAATGGGATCCTGGGATTTGGCCAACTCCTTACAAGCCAAACTCTTTTCCAGATATCTTGAATTGTTTCTGTGCAGCTTGAGCACGGTCAGACAAAGATACAGAGTTTAACAAGTCTCACTGCACACAGGGGGACGAGCTGGTTCAATTACAAACAGAAAGTGGTTCCAGCATGCAAAGTGAAGGCAGGACAGCTTGTAGTGTCTGTAACTGAACCAGCAAATGAGTTGTATAATGCGCGACCTCTGGGACAAACACAAGTCCTCTCTTCAGATGTTGGCAGGTTTATAAACAATGCAAAAGAAAAAGAAGAAAAAAAACCACAGCTGAAATGTTCTGTGATGACCTGAGGAGAAGAAAGATTTACACTGCTGACTGAGTGGCTTCACGGTGAGACTGGAGTGGTGCAAGTAATGGATCTTTGGACTCTGGGGAACAGGCATGGCTACTCTGTAAAAAGTGCTGTTTATTTTACAATCAACACAAGAACTAACACAAGTTCTAACACAAGAACTCTGTGGTTCTCATATTCACAATGATAAATTATTTCTGGGATCAATGAGATTCCTTTTTACTGCCCCTGTATTTAACTTCCATAAAAATACACACATGTTAATGTGCTTAAATAGCACCTTTCCAGCCAGGAATTAAAAACATGTTTCACACATTATTCCATAAATATGTCAAGACTGTTATTACCTTAAGAGAAGCTTTCATTAAGGCACTGTCCATCTGGTGTCACTAAGGTGCAGAGGGGATTTAATAAGTCAATACTGCATCTGGGAATGGACCATGGGTGTCCTGATTTGTGCTCTAATGAATGTGTGTCCATCTCAGAAAGACACAGGACTGCACTGTGCCAGAAATGCTGCTTGTGTCCACCCAGCACCCTGGGAATGGGGAATTATTCCCTGAGCTGCTTAGGAAACAAAAATTGCATTTTGTGGGAAAAGACAAGATTTCTCTAGTTCCTTTAATCATGAACCAGGACAACAAGTTAAAACATTTAATTATTCTTTTTTTCATGAACCAAAATATTTTGAAAATATTTCTTTTCAGTCTTATCAGAACACTCAGCCATGATATTGTATTTCTTGCCAATCCATTCGAATAACAATTCCTGTACAAACAATAATTCACTTACAGAAAAGCATGAGACTTGTTGCACTTAAAATTTCAAGCCACTGCCTGATCAACCTGGAGCTCTGCAGCATGACTTTGGGTTTGAATGCTAAAAAAAGCAGCTTAAGAAAGGAAAGGTTCCAGATGTAATTATGGTAGGAGCTTGGCTACTGAAAAACACAGAGCAAAACAGAAGTAGGATTAGCTTCCGTGAAATCTAGACGACGGCTGTGTAATTTATACAGGATTCTTTGGCTTGTTGGCATCATTCTTGTTTTCTGGGCTCTACTCCTGTTATCTCAGAGCAGGAGAAGGCTGTTACAGTTCTCCTGCCAGACCCAATAGCTTTTAGTCAGATTTAAGAGTAAGTGACTGTGGGAAATGAAGATTAACACTCTGGGGACAGGTGAGATTATCTCATTTCAGGTCGTTATAGTTTTCATAAATTGAATATATATGTCTATGTGTACACACACTAATGTCCAGCAGATCTATAGCACAAGGTAAAAATTAAAGGCCTGGGGAATATTTAATCACAAGGACTTACCGTATGGGTCTAGTGAGGCAGTGTGCTGTGCAAGAGAACTGGCTAGAAACTGCTAATGGAAAGGCAAGAAAGTGTGTTTGACAGATCCAGTGTGTGGATCTGTGTCTTTGAGTTCTCTCCAATGAAGAAGAAAGATTAATCCACCAGTAATTAAAAAGTCCTCCCCTTATTTATAAAAATGGTTCTTTCCATGGGTATTTATATTATGGGACTGAAACCCCAAATGTTCTATTTACTGATGCAATTTCAGTCACATGGTTTGGTTTTGTTTTTTGTTTTGGTTTTTTTTTTGATAACCCATTTCTTGACTGCTCTGTTTGAGACAGGATTATTGTTCTGAGTTGTGGATGTCCAAATTAATCAGTTGTGTATATAAGGCACAGTGTGCATACTAAGTCTTACTCTCACTTCACCTGTCACCACAGAGCCACAAACTTCAGTCCCACACCACTGATTATCATTAGATAATCCACAGTGGATCAGAGCAAGGGTATTCAGAGGTGGAGCTTTGCATGGGACAGTTCTCACAGTCTGGCTCAGTAATGACTGTGCTCTGGTACAGCCCAACATGCCTGGCCATACATCTGTCTGCCTTTGATGAAACCATCCCTTCAGCCTGGGCAGGACCTGCCTGAGCTGGAAGGGGAGAAAGTGAGTGAGCAGCAGGATTGCTGAGGGAATTCTCTGAAGGACTTTCTTGCCATGGATTAGTGAGACCATGAGCTCTGTGCCCTCTGCAATGTCGTGAGAAACCGAGAATTTGCATTACAGAGAGGTGACTTTCTTCTGTCCCCTAGACCCACTTCTGGCTCTTTAGTCTCTCTTCAAGCTGTTTCTTTCTCCTTACTGAACTTATTAAAAAAGTAGAACTTGAGGATTGATTGTACAGGGGGGAAATTGAACCCTGAAGAGGAGCCCATCTCCCTCCACTGCCCATAATGACTTGTGCCTAGAAAGTGTAAGGCTGTTGTCTGAACTCTGCAGCTCAGATGGGATCTGGGTCAGTGGATACCCCAGTGCCATGAATAGAGGGACAGGCATGAATCACTTGACATTCTCTCAGCTGGAGAAGTGCTGCCAGCTGTATCAAATGAAGCACTACTCACTTTTTCAAGGAGACTTTATATGGGCTTGTACTTTTACTTCTGAAATAGAAGTTAGGAATAACCTGTTAGCTACCTGTGCAGAGAAGAGCATAATTCTCTCTTTGGGGTAGGTGAATGTCCTGTTTCAGCTGGGATATTCTTTATCCCTAGTAGCTGGTACAGTGCTGTGTTTTGGATTTAGTATGAGAACAATATTGGTAGCACTGATGTTTTAGTTGTTGCTAAGTAGTGTTTACTCTAAATCAGGAACTTTTCAGTTTCCCATGCTCTGCCAGCGAGCAGGTGTTGCTGGCTGGGGTTAAACCACAGTGTGCATCCCTTCATGGGAAGAGATCACCTCCAGTTTCCCATGGGACCCATCAGTGTTGATGTCCATTGCCTTGGCATGCCACTACCAACTGAGATTTGTTTCCTCCACAGGGGGGAATATGACCTGAATAGGACAGGAAGGCAGTAATGGGAAGCAGTATTCCAAAGTTACAGATAGGCAGCTGAGGCAAGCAGCTAACTCACACCTCTTTAGTGAGTCTGCAATAGAAATTGGTCTTAAATCTGCATCTCCCAGGGCCTATTGCAACACTTAAGCCACAAAATCAGCTTCTTTCCCTGTAGACCAGCTTTCTTCGCTGTGCAAATGTTCAACCAGTGTTCAGCTGTTCTGCAAAACAGACTGGCCAACTCACAGGAGCAGCCTTTCTCATGGGACTTTCAATGCTGCTCACTTAGAAATATCTTCAACAAACTGGAAAGTCAGGGAGGGCCCTTCAAAAAACTTGTAATTAATCCCATAGGTTTAATTTTCCACTTCACCTAAATAGCGACTTTCCACATGAACTACACAAATCAGCCACACTTCATTTAATGATGACTTTTAATATGAGTCACACATGGAAGCAGCTCCATGCCAGTTTTTCCGAGGCTCCATCCACAAAGACAGCTTCGTCAGACTGCTCATATCCTCTCCTTCCATGCCAAGGAGTGGATTTGCTCTCGTTCTTTACGTCCATCTTTCCTGTCACACTATTTTCCATATTTCATTTCCCTTAGACGAGAAAAGCAGTGTAAGGACAGGGCATGTTTTACCTTGTGCTTGCAGTGAGAGCCAGGTTGTCTTTAGAGCCTGGTGCCTGATAGATCTGAGCTGTCTCCTGCAGTCCAACCAAAATTAGAACAAGTTAAAAATCACCCATCATCTTACCTGCTGACCGTTTTTGGAAACTGGGTATATAAGTGGTCTTTGGAGCAGATACAAATTCATAGAACTGCTACTTACTCTTGTCTTTCCTGTCTCATTTGCAAACCTTGTTTTGAGGACATGAAAAGAGGCAGGAAGCAAAATATTAGACACATCTCACTTGTAAGTTCTTTTTTTTCTTTTGTGTGTTATTTTGCAAATCATATCTTTGAGTATGCTGATATAATGAAGAGGATATCTGGTGAGAAATGTTATTGATAGTGAGTGTCAGAAAGTATTGATGAAGATCTCACTGTCTGGACATCTCTCTGAATCCTATCAGAGCAATCTGAAGTTCTAGCATCTGTGAAAGTGTACTGGAATGCTTTCAAAGACAGAATCCCTCATGAGCAGAGGTGCATGAATAAGTGAATTTTTTGTTTGTTTGCTTGCAGTTCTGGAAGATCAGAAAAGTGATTGATTTCAGGATAATCCAAAGTACATATTTTAAAAAACATTCTCAGCAAACAAAATGCAAGCTCACAAATTGCGGTCATTCAATAGAAAGTTTTTTAGTGAACTAAAACCAAAGTTTCTTTCAGCTTTTGATTTATTTTTTTTTACATATCCCAAAATTACTGTGCCCTTTTTTAACTCCTCCGGAATGTTTACTTTCTTGAGTTAAAACTGATTGAATTGAACTACATTAATGAAATATCTGGATTAAACTGACCTAATTGTATTTACTATATAAGAAAAAAAACAAAACAAAACCAAAACTCTTCCATTCAGAAATTCAACCCCATCAGAAAAAACTTTCCTGATGTCATTTCACTTTTCTCATTTTATTCAGTTTGCCATTAGAATAACTAAGGTGAATAATTAGACAAAATTAGTTCCAGTTAAGTTTGGGACATAAATAACTTCCTTGAATTCATCTTTACTTTACCTGAATGGGAAGCATATTGTCTTCCTTATTTAACAAAACTTTTAAAGAATTTGAACTATCTTCTTAAAACAGAACAAAGCAATTAACAGGGCCATGTAAAAGACAAATGGTTAATTGGACATGATCACTTAAAATCTCTTAATTCTGTGTCTGGCTGCTAAATATTGCTAAATCTAATCAGGGCTGGTAATAAATAAAACGTTTGTGACATCAGCAGTTCTGCCTGAAGACTCAACATGGAAAAAGCAAGGCTCTTTATCATCAATATGGAGAAATTGTCGTCTTGGTGGCATGGGAGGCTTGCACAAGCATCCAGAAATTCAGTTCCTTATTCAGATCCTTGGCTAATATTCTCAGCACTTTCGAGTCTGCAGATCTTGGCTGAAAATCACATGTTAACACGCTCTTTGCTATTATCAGGG
The DNA here is from genome assembly GCA_035583135.1 of Lophotriccus pileatus. NCBI lineage: Eukaryota > Metazoa > Chordata > Aves > Passeriformes > Tyrannidae > Lophotriccus > Lophotriccus pileatus. The sequence continues at coordinate 7,372,753 of JAWWES010000018.1, read as the reverse complement.
CAGGATATTGACTGTAGAGGTCTAAGCAGTAAACACCATGGAAACACCTTTGCCTTGGCATTTCTGCACTCCGCATGCAGAATGGAAGTGGGAGGCACAGCAGCAATCAACACGTATATTTTAGGTTATCCATACTCCTCTCCGCCCCTCTTTTTGAATCAGAAAAGGTTGTTGCTTCTGAAGTTACATAAAAGGACTGATGGAAAAAACCCAGGGAGATGTGTAGTTTATCCTTTCCCAGACATTGAGTCTTGGTGTACGACGAGGGCAAATAGAGCTGCAGGATCAGCACAGGCAAACAAACAAAAAAAAAGGTCTTGATCAGCAAAAGTTAAAGAAATAAACCTGCTGGAAGCAGACGCTCCTCATCCTCACAAAGGCTACAGAGTTCTCATTCTTTGTTCATTATATGCTGGTGGTTTAATGGCATCAATAGAATTTGTCTTATTTTGCCTACTGATGTAGCCGAGATGGCAAATTTGTCCAAGAATACCCAATTTCTTAACACAAACACTTGACTGTGCTCCCCTTTGGCTTTTGGGACCCACAAGCAAAGGCAAACTAGAACCATGGGCTAAGCATCCTGTAGTGTGAAACAGATAAAAGGTATCTATGTGGCAGGAGATGAGGCCCTAATGAACAACTTCAGTGGTGGCCAGGGATGGAGAGATGGAACCATCTGTCCAACTTTCAGATGTGCCTTTTCTCCCCTGGGTGTGAGCCACGGACAACTGTAGGGTTTTTGCAGCTCACTGGCTCTGTGTTTGCCACCACCCAGCCTTCCCAGCCATGCCCATGTCACAAATCCCAGCCTGGCATCCCATTTCCACAGGCAAAAAAATCAACAACATTGGGTGAAATACTGTCCTGGACTGAAATCAGCTGCTGAACTCACCCAATGCCCACTCAATCCTCTTGATAGCCAGCAATGCCAGGACCAATCTGAGAACTGTATTTGCTTTGCTGAAAGCATATTGTAATTTACTGAAAATGAGTTAGGAGCTTGAGGTCAGAAATACTACAGCTTCTTTACAGGCTGAACTAAAAAGACTGGCAAAAGATAAACAGAAATGCTCTCTACTGAAATACGTTTTCTTTTCTTTTTCTAGGTACCTGTTAATTAGGATGAAAGTGGGAAACACTATCTAACAAGGTTCCTGGGAGCACGCTGGAAAAAGCCTTAATGAATTCAGCATTATGAGATGGTTCCTAAGCAACAGAACATTTCAGTTGAATATTAACCCTAGTCACAAGGAGAGAAAAAAATGGTCTCAAAAATAACCCAAAAGTCAGTTAATTAAGACAATGTCTCCTCTGTGCAGAACTGCTCTTGGACATCTTAAGGCAAGCGTGGCTTGAGTAATATTTGAATGAATTGCTGGCTGACAGTTTAATTTCAAGACTTTTTGGAATTCATTTGCTGCTTTAGTATTAATCACAATTATGACTGTTTATAATAAAGCATCTTAGCAGATGAGGCAAATCGCAATACAAGGATGTAAGTCCTGTGACATTAAATTTTATAGAAATATACTCCCAAAAGGGTATCATCCATGAGTATGGACTAGCCACAGTGTATCTTCAAGTAGAGAAGAGATGAATATTTCAAAATAGTGGCATAGGAGTTGGAGATTTTAAGAGAGGAGGGGCACAGCGTAAGGTCTATACAGCTGTTTGGCAAGCTACTGTGGTGTTGGATGGGTCCAAAACATTGCTTGGGTAAAAAAAGTGGGATCACGTACCTGAAAATAGGTTATCACAGATGTCAAGTAGAAATTGAACATTGACTAAGGGAAAGAAATTCATTAAACCATGGAAATTCAGTCCTTTTAAATCATTTTACCATATTCTCACACAAAAATCATAAGTTCATCACTCTCTTCTGTGCCTAACCAGGATTTAATTTCTTAAAGTCATATGAAGGACACAGCTTTTCATCCTTAAAATTATAACTCTTACTCCTTGAGTATGCAACGAAGTTTTTGAAGACGTACAAGTAAATCAATTAATTTATGAAATAACATTAATCATAAATTTAGTCCCTTCAAAGAAGAGCAGCATCTAAGGCAATTTCTTCTTTGTCCCAAATGATTTGAAAGGGCTGCAAATACAAACTCACGTAAATCAAGAAATTGCAGCATGGGTTTATTTAAATAAATTACATTGATTGCTGTAGTAGAGTTTCTGTAATTTTTTGGAGGTTATCAACTTTCTTCTGCTCCACAAGCAAGAGAAATCCAATTTTGAGCAAATAGGGAAATGGTGATTGTTGATACAGGGTCACTGATATGTTTTGGCAGCTCTGCCAGTGCAACTCAAGTAGTCAGCAGCAGTTGTTGGTGTTTGCTGGCTGGTATCTCAGGGGAATGTTCACAACCTGCAAAGACTATGGACTAGATGTGCCCCTAAGAGACAACCAAATCAAACAACTTCTTATGATGTGAAACATTGAAAGAGGTTTTTAGTTTCAGTAGTAAATTTGTAGACTCGCAAAGACTGAAATTCAATAGAAAATCTACCCTTAAAGTGAATTTAAAAGCATAAAATTCAAGGCAGATTCTGTATGGCTGCTAATCTGCAGCACTATTATCTAATAACAGTCTCCTTGGATTTTTTACCAGTTTTGTATGACATTTCTGATAGTTAAGGGAAAAATTAAAAAAAAAAAAGAAATTAAAGCTGTTCTTAGACACAAATGAAGTGAAAATAGAGTTTAAATTGGATCATGTGTGTAACATCCAGGTGAAACTTTTTGAAAGTGTCTGCAACTGGTCCCCAACCCAAATCTTGCAAAATCTGGTTTAGAATTATTCTGCTGGGAATGAAAAACCCCCTGTAATTTTACACTCATGTAGGAAAAGGAAAGGTGATAAGTGATCTCTACTCTGACTGCAGCACTGATACTTTGGTGAAAATGTGTGAAATATAATTGAATGAGTCTTTAAAGACCACTGGTTAGAAGATGATGATATTGAATATCTGTAAGTTTAACCACCTTCTCATTTCATGGCATGACAATGGCCAGGCTTTGATAGTTCAATCCTTCCTCATGTGACATCCGAGCACTGGAGAAAAAGATCTTTGTCCATGATGGTGCCAAGAACAGCTAAAGGAGGATCTGCTTTGGGCTGTTCCCCTTTGACCCATTGAATCCATTTCCCCTCAAATCTTTTCTCAAAGTACAGTTAGATGGTGGAAAGCAGCAACCACCTAAAAATATTCTGCCTTTATTCAGTGCAAAACATAAGCAATACTGCACACGGGGCTGGAGCAGGCACTCGGATCCGATGGGCTGCACAGCCTCACACATATTTCCCTGACTGACATTTTCCTCCTCGTTCTGCAGAAGGCAGAGAGGGAGAAAGTGGCTTGGGTGAGGTAAAAGCTTCCAAAGGGCAGGGAAAGAAACACTGTGCATGGCAGCATGCACAGTGCAGCAGGTTCTGCTTCGCTAAGAACTGTTAATTGTCCTCCACGTGGAATTAACTCTCCAGTCATCCCAACAACTACCGCTGCATCTAAATCTTCCCTTTAATGGGCTCTCAGGGAGAAAGCAGTGTGCAACCTGAACTGTTCTCACCACTACATCAATCTTCCCCTCATCACTCTCAGTTATGCAGCAATCGAGAGGAGGAAGCATCGAGCAGAGCCTCTCGCCCTGGCTGTAATTCCCAAAACTGAGTGGCCGCCCTGATGCCGGGAAAAGGGATTTCCTTAAGGAGTGAGGGTGCCTTGGCAAGAACATCTTTCACAGTGGAGAAAACCCAGTGGAATGGTGGAGAGAGAGGAAGGGGCTCTGGGCTGGGCATCAGAAAACAAAAGTATCTCTGGGAGGGCAACAGAGGAAGCAGAAGCAGCTACGAGTTTCCAAGCAGGAGGCAGCTCTTGATTTAAAAGGCTAATCTGAGGCATTAGGGACATGCTTTGGCTGTAAGTATTCAGGGATCAATTCTCCTTCTGTGTTTCCACAGTATCCAGCACAAAGGGATTCTGAAAATAAACAGCGTTAAAAGTTTGAGAAGAGAGCAGGAGAGGGAGCTCATCGGGAAGAGCAGGGAGGTAAGCTTTATTTCCATGTATTTCAGAGGATCCTGCCCTGAGAAAGAGGTTTGCTTAATATAACTGGCCAGGCATGCCAGTCATTTGATCAGGGATCTGAAGTGTGTGTACACAACTTTGAGAATCCATTAATTGTTTATAAGAAATGAAGACTCAAGGTGAACAGCTTTCACTATGTGTTGAAGGCTTGAATTGATTCCTTTAAAACTGCCAGCTAAATAGTCCAGCTGGCAAATATCAACTTACAAAATACTTGTGCAAACAGGAAAAAAAATTCAGTTGATAGATGATACTGTTTACACAGAATAAATTCTGCTTCTCTGCTAAGAATAAGGGTTCATAGCTAAGCAACTGATTTCACAAGAGAAGGGTGGGAAGTGAGCTATTTTCCCCCCCTGTGACCAAATTACACACTTTCCATTCACACATCTAGGTGCAAGAACAACCTTTCTGCAGAGATTATTTTTTAAACAGTTTAATTAATATTTCTGTTTGCCTTGAGTAGTTCACAGAAACAGGAAAAAAAAAAAAAAAAGAAGAGAGTGTAGCAACACAGAAAATATAAAGAAAAGCCCAGCATTACTTTAACACTGACAACAAAAGTCACCCTTAGATGAATTAGTGATAAACTCCTGGGGAAGACTTCAGCTCCATATGGTGATATTTAATATTAGTCACGTAGAATCGGACAAATCAACTCCACATCCTGAGGTACCTGTGGGACCTGGTCCTCCCTGTTTAGCATTCCACTGCGACCACCTGTGAAACACTGCCATCGTCTCTCTTGATATAAATAAATAACTCCAGAACGCCAAACAGAAAGGGGTGGGGATGGGAATGATAAATCCTGAGTCAGAGGAGACCGTATGAGAAGGAAAGTGGCAGGGCTGTGGCTATGATTTAGTGGTGCTAATGAGCCCCAGCAGAGAGAGCCTCCAACAAGCCCATGTTAGTAGCGTGTGTCCTGCCTGATGAAAACCAGGTGTCCAAGGGGCTGCAAGGTTTATAGGTTACATGTCTCCAGTCCACTTTTTCATTTCTGAATGATTAGTTAGAAAAACACCTCTTTCTTCACACCAGAGGATAACTCTAAGCCTCCAAGTTAGCACAGATTTGGCTCAAGGCACTGCACGGCTCAGTGTGTTCATGCTCGGGCTTTGGCATTTAGATTGATATCAGTGGAGAAGACAAGAAAAAAGCCTTTCTGTCCTGAACAGCTGTTTTTTCAAACCTCTGCGTGTGAGAACCTCACTTTCTTTGAGGAATAAGCTTCTCTGTTTGTCTTTGCTCCCTGATGCTCACACTACAACTGGTAAGCCTGGCCAAACATCCTGTCTCTTGGAGCATAACACAAAAGCTGGAAGCATTTGACTTAGCTCAGCAGGAGTGACTGAATCATTCTTCTTTCTCTGATGGGACCACAACACGCCCTCTCCAATTAGCCTTGAACTTCCAGTATACCCAGAGCTGTTTTCAGGAAGAGATGTTGTGCTTAATCCATGTTTGGGGTTTTTTTTTGCCATGTGGCACCGCTTCTTCCGCCTGAATGTTTCGTTCACAGGAAAATAAATTAATGCAATCTTTTCCCAGCACCTGACCCACTCACTTTACATGCATATGCACTGCTAGCACCTATATTTTTCCACAGATTCACAAAAATACTTTATTTGGGGCTTTTGTTTTTTGCAAGCCCACTCGGAGTGCATCCTTGAGCTGTACTTTCCAAAGCTCATCACTATGCAGAATTGTCTGGTTGATCCCAGTACTCACAGAAGACTCCAAGGTTATGTTAAGACATGTTGCCAGGGCCAACGTCTGGCATGCAGTGTTTTTTAATGGATTTTAAGTGTTTATTTTCCTGAAGTGATAGAAGTAGTGAAGAAGCAGCCACAAATGAAAATAAACCCCCACATGTTTGGCAGAAGGCGAAAGCTGGGTCCTGACTGAGACAAGTATCTTGGGCAGTAGTTTAGGTTAAGTTCCACCTTATTACCCTCACACATGTGAATACCTCCCCACGTGCACCCAGCACAGATAAATGGCCCACGTGCACTTACACAATATTTATAACCACAGTTTTTCTTCCTCTGCCCTAAGTCAACTTATTCTCTGTTTCCTACTGCCCTGAAGTCCATCAAAGCCAGTTGCCATGGAAATGGCTGTGATGTGCTTTCACAGTGTCCTCAGCCATGAGTATATATCAAGAGCTCTCTCTGCTGGTCTGGAATCACCATCATCCCTCATGGCTCCAGATGGTCATGGCATTGATGGTACCTGGGAGCTCTCAGAGGTACAGCCTGTGTTTCTAAGCATTATCAGAGTCTGAAGTCTGGTAGTGTAACTCCTATTTCTGAGCTATCTGGGAATACTCAGTTTACCAAGATACTGTAATGTCCAACCTCTGTGTTCTCACAGTGTGTTTGTCGTTCAGGGAAGAGTGTTTAGTGAAGTGACCAGGGGAGCAGTGGGAAGGAGAAACCTTGCCTGTGCTGGGAGTGCCAGGGTGAGTGCCAAGGCAAGATTATTGGAAACTGGAGGGCCATGAGAAATAATGTTTGGGTTTTTTTCTAGTTCAGCAGTGCTGTCAGTCTAGGATAGTTGGCAGAGGCCTAATCCCTTGCCCAGTCAGTACTTATTTTCATTTCAGCACAAGCTCCTTGTGTAGGGTGAGGACATACACAAGCCCCTTTTTCACACTTGCTGTAACAGCCTTAGGAGGAGTGAGATCACTGTATAACTTTTACCTTACAGACTCTCAGTAATTTTTCCATGGCCTGAGAACTCTTTGCTGGCTCCCAAATACTCCCAGAAGCAGTAGAGCTAAGGCTTATTATTAGCACCATTTATTATTAGTATCATCTCCCTAAACTATAGCTTTTTAGGAGACCTGCACAGGCACAGGTTCCTACAGGCAAAAGATTTCTAGGAAGCAGTTCTAGGTTTGCCTTCCATAGCCCAGAGATTCAGGGTCATTAACAGATCCAGTCTGTGTACCAGCCCTCTGATTTCCCTTTCAGCTTTGGTATCTATCCTCTGTACAATGGAGAAAGTGCCTTTGCAATTGGCATCCATGGAGCACCCTGAAAAAAAATCAACTCTTCTACTTTATGCTTCTCATAAATTCAGTCTCAAGGAGTTGAGGTCTCAGAAACACCCCTTGAAAAACATTAGGATCTGACTTATAATTGGTGTAATTACCATATAAAAGAGTGAAAGTAAGATTTAATTAACTAGGTGCTTCTCCCACCAATCTTGTTCTCTGCTAAGCACACAGCTGAAGAGCTGAGCATGCTATTCCTCAGAAAGGCTTTGATTTTTTTTCCTCACTGTCATGGCACTCACATCTTTCTGATGGACCCAACAGCAGTGAAACAGCAAAGACAACCACTGTGTGCCACAAGTTGTCTGCCTTCCACTTCTTGCAGTACAAGCTAATTGCTAGCTTTTGACAGAGCCCAGATGGACCCTTTTTATGTAAAAATAATAATTCCCAGATTTCTATGATACTGTGGGGGATTTTTTAAAGGTTTTGGCTTTAAAATATTTACTTTAGAAATATAAGACTGTGTAAAAATCATCCAAGTTACTTTCTAGCCCCAAATCCTGGATTGAAATTGCTTGGAGTCGCAATTAATAAGGGGTTTTTTTTTGGTTTCTCCATCCACAGTAAGTTTCTGCTTTACTTTGTGAGAAGTAGAGAAAAAAATTCACCACAGATAATTTACGAGGAAAGCACAACAAGGATAAGGGACAGAGGGGACTGCTGGTATTATCATCTGAAGATCTCAGAAAGCACAAAGTTGACCAAGCAGAGATTATCTTCCCTCCAATCCTTATTCATAGTTAATAATTGGCATAAATAATCAATGGGAACCATGGTGCAAATGCATACAACAGAGTGGTCTTGGTAAATTGTTCTCTTCCATGAACTTATTAGACATTAATAAAGTCTTGCCATCAATTTTTTGGGCCATCCTGGGGAGACCAAACATGAGGTCAAGCACACAGTAAGTAAGTGTATCATTAAATCCAGTCCTTCTGGGCATTAAGAAGAAATGCCAAGCAGTTACATGGAAGTTTTAAGCACTCATCCTGAGATCTACCTGTTTCATAATGTTTCATTTTGATAACAGCCATCCCCCTCACATCCTACATCCCAAACTAATGAGAGATTTAGTCACTGAGAAAAGAGCACTGTGCCAAAAGCCAGCATACAATATTTCCAATTTGGGGGAACACAGCCAGGATTATTTGATTCTTTTTAAGCCCCTAAAATAAAAGGTTTCAGTTTCGAGTCTTTTTTCTCCCCCCTTCAATTTTTGGTCTCCTTCACTCAAAAGCATGAATACAAGAACATCAGAAATGGATATATGGCATCCTGGAAAGGAAAAGAGGTTGTCAAGAGCAGGTTTTGAGGAAAGATTAATCCAGATTTATCTAAGTCAACCAAATTACTCTGAATGTAACCTCCTGTATAGCCAGTGAAAATACTTCCAGGGAGCAATTTAGTTTGCTTTCCTCTGGAGGTGCTGGTGTCTCTCAGAGAGTTAGTCCAGGGTAGTTAAGCACCTTGACAGGGTACTTCATGTAGGTGCTGCCGTGGATTTCCAGGTGTTGGCAAGGGGGAGCTTTTGGCCATTTATTACTACTCATCAGTGCAATTTCTGTTCCCATATAAGACAGCACAGTGACAACAAGGTGGTCCTTCCTGCCCTCTTAAGTGTAATTGGGGCTGTTTTGCACCAGTTAGACATTAAACATTAAGTGAGAGGATTTGGAGATTGCATACAGAGTTGAGGAAGATACCAATCAGACTACTAAAAATCCTTGAAGTTTTCAGGTGTGATGTATCATACAAAAAAGCTTCTTTGACATACATTTTGTATGCCTGGCTTGTGTGAGAGGCTGTCCAAGTAAAGGCAAGGCACAAGCTAATGGAGCAAAATCACAGCTTTAGCCAACATTAGCCTTTTTCTGTGAGATTCTGAGCACTATGTGTGAGCAGCCACATACCCTCAAGGGCCACTAAGCCATCCAGAATCGAAAGCACACCAAGCACAAGTTTGGATCAGGCCCATTTTCCCACTTTCTAATCCTCTTCACCTGGCACAGCACCCCCCTTGCTGTGTGAGCGGATGGTCGTGCGTGTGAAGCCCGGAGGCACCTGCTGCTCCTGCTGTACCTTAGCAAACCACTGCCTGGGAACTTGGGAGAGAGCCAGGTTCCTCCAGCAACAACGGACAAGATGCTGCTTCGTGCAAACCTCATTTGCATTTCCACTCTAAATCTGTTTCAACTCTGCCATCCATATGTTTATCAGGGAAGAAAGGCAGAGTAAGGAGAGAGGGAAGCAGCTGAGTGTCTTTTCTCAAATCGCTGCACTCTCATTTTAACTTCCATTTCATGCTGACTTCCCTCCCTCCCAAAGTGTTTTCAAAACCTTCCTCCCACCTTCCTTTTCCCCTTCACTTGCTTCAGATCTTTATTAAAACCCCAGACCCATCCCTGGAAATGTTTTCCCCTTTGTAAAGACATCAGATTTGAAACAACAACAAACAGCATGGCATCTTTTAATCCACCAGTGCTTCTACTGCTCCTTCATAAATGATTCTGGTTGAAACTCAGATCTCCTGGGTTGACCGATGGCAGAATCACATGGGAAGGGAATAGACAATGAACTTGGGTAGCAAAGGCTTCCCAGTGATCAGGAGAGGATGTATCGGTTTGATGGGAGTGATTTAAACTAAAGAGATGCTTCCTTGAGCTCCCTGCATTCGTAGATGTGACAGGTTCAGCTGTAGAGGAGGGACAGGAGCTCACTGCAGTGCTCAGCAGTGACTCTTGAGCATTTCATGCTCATAAGAATATTGGTCAAAGGTGAGCAAAAAAGGATTCTGTGAGCACCCAAATTCTGTGAGGTGAAAACCAGCTTTTTTTTGGAGAGGTGTTATGAAGAAATCTAGGAGTCTCTCAATGCTTCAATTCTGTTTTCTTTTTAACAAAACCTTTTGAGTCCCATTTTCGAGGCTGAGATATTTTTTCTTTTTGAGACTAAACCAAAGCTAAAAATTAAGTGCAAATTTTTCAATTCAAGTAAAATGGGTCATCTGATCTGGGAACTTGTCCCTCTGCTGCCCATTTCCTCAGTTCATCAAACAGCATGAAAGTGGCAGGCAGTGTCCCAGCCCAGGGTGCTGCTGAACCTCTTGTCTTTCCTCAGAGAGGGACTAAAAAGCTTGAAATGAGGGGTTTCCTTCTGGAAGCCGAGTGATGACATCCAGGTCTCCCTGCTCAGCTTCTTCATCCACCACTGAGCTGAATAACATACCAGACCAGTCACGTATGTCTGCTCAGACAGCTACAGAGCTCCGCGGGGAGGGCTGAGGTCTGTTCTCTGCTCTGGAGGGAGACTGGCTATTTTGCCAGGTGCATGGGTTTGGTTATTTTGCTTTGTGTGAGACTAGGAGAAATTTTTCCCTGATGTCAGCTAAACTTTGCCATCATCTCATTGGCTCACCTAGAAGTTTTACATAACAGGCACTCTGCTCTTGGAATATCTGGGACATGAGAGACATCCTGTCTCTCCTGCTCCCTCCTCTTGTGAAGATTATCTGGGGGCGGGGGGGGGTTGTTTTCATCTCTCACTCCAGGTCACTGATGTGGGGTGGAGGCAGTAGGACATGTTCTTTGATGGCAGGCAGAGCAGCTGCTCTGCAAATATTTCTTGGACACCTACCTGCTATATGGCTGCCACTGCAGGAAAGGACAGGACTCCATAACTCTAAATGGTCCTTTCTAGTTCTGTGCCTCAAACAGCTGAATAACGTCTCACTGGTCTCAGAAATAAACCTCCATCTTTCTTGGATTCTACCATTTTCAGGGATGTTTGTGAAACAGGTCAGAGTAGTGGTACAGTGAACTGAAGCTTAAGTGAGTGGAATTCCTTCCTTACCGGCCAGTTTTCACTATCTTCCTCCCACAAAGTATTTAGTTTAGAGTTAATTGAATTAGCAAAGGCCTTCAAATACTTCCACAAGGGACTGGCTTAATTTTGGCCTTACAAAGCCAATCAAATCATCAGAGAAGCAGAAAAAACAGTCAATGACTCACATTAATCATCTGGGAGAGGAAAGACCAAAAAAAAAAAAAAAAAAAGTACAAACCTAACAAAACAGAAAGGTAAAAAAAACCCCAGAATGCAACTCTTAAAAACTTGGCTCACCCCAGACGTGGAGCACTAGATGAAAAATTGACTCTGTGAATTGCATTATAGATTTTGAAGATGGGTCTGTTTCTGAGAGTCTGAGATTGAAAGTCTCGTACGTGCTGATGGAGTTCACTGCAGCAGGGACCAGCCTGTGCTGGAGAGCTCTGGACAGCACATCCAATAAGCTCAGGGCCCTCTACACAGGTCAGAGGGTCTCTGTTTGTGCATACTCTGTCCAGAGTGTTGGATTTGCAGCATGAACTCAACACATTTGCCCCTAGCAAGTCAAACAAGCCAAAGATGCAGACAGCAGGCACATGGACATAGCAGGTGGGTGGCCCCCAGGCTGGAAGGGGTACCTGAGATTTGTAAAAGCATTGTTGTACATCTAGGAGGTTGGGGTTTTTTTCCCCAGAGATAAAACCAGGGCTGCCTTCCTCAATTTTCCAGTGGGATAAATTACCTGAGGAACTTTGAATTTTGCAGGTGGATGTCATCCTACCTCCCAGTGGGGCATCCCTCACCACAGGGACACCTGGATGTGGCACCTGCAGCACACAACTGGCACCACATGCTTGACTGCAGATTTCCTCCTTCAGTTGCCATAGTAAAGGTGCACCTCAGAGTGCTGCAGGCTGCAGTCACCCCGTGTATTAAATCCCTGCAACTTCTCACCCCAGATGAGAACAAAACACCTGCCAGAACCTGTCAAGTCAAAGGCAACGCTTTGAAATACAGCCACAACAGGAGAGACTGATAAAGCTACCTGGTTTATTCCCCTGCCAGGAGAAGAATTTAGCTGGGATTTGAGGCCAATCTTTGCATCTCTTTCTAGTTTTTATTTTTAAATGAGTCTGTTAGAGAATGCACCAGACTGAAAGCCGGTCCTTCTTCCCAATTTTTTTATGCTTAACATTCAAGTATAGAGCTGGTAAATTTATTTATCTTTTTTTAAAATCCTTCACCGCCCCCTTTAAAAGAGGTTCTGTATAAGACAAAAAAGTTACTCACAGAAAGGCTTAGTGTTGATTAATTTCTTTGATCAAAAGACTTCAGAAGATCTTGTGCACACAAGGAGGTTTTGGGTTGTTTTTTGTTTCTTTGGGTTTTTTTGTTTTAGTGTTTTGCACTTTTTTTCCCCCAAAAAATACCTTTTCCTTACTTAGCTACATAGTTAAACAGGTTTTTTCCTAGGGTAAAAAAACCCCACAACCTTTCTGAATAAAAAAAGATGTTTCAGACTGCTACAAGATATACAAAGTAACTAAATAAAATATTTAGTTCTGATTTTGTCTCAAAAAACATATTAAGACATGATTTTCCTCCAAAGATATGGGACAGAAATAATTTTGAAATACTTGAATCATTTTATGAGACAAAAGCCTAATTTTATAATTGTACTACAAAAGCCCTGGAAAGTAAAAGATGAAAAAACAGCTCTGTATTTCACTTTAATAGTAACAAAAATAATAGAAAGAGAAAATTATTATTTTATTTTATTGGTAGGAAATGGTTATGCTAATTTTGACGGAATAAATGGACATGAAATATCAAAGTTAATAACATGTCCAAAGCAAGTAAAACACTAAAAATTATTAAATGAACTTCAGAGAGTTTCTTTCTTTTTTTTTTTTTTTTTTTTTTTTTTGTTATAGAGAGTTGAGTAAGCAATGACTATCTCTAGTGGCAAGCAATCACAATTAAAGATCATTTAATTCTTTTATTAAATATGCAAAAGAAAGTTATCTCAACTAGAAGTCTTTGTAGTGTAGAAAATTATACAAACCTTTCATTTTACAACATCTGTTATTCCCTATTTCTTTAGCAACAGCGTGAATGGCATGATATGACCCCTCTAGACACTCTTTTAGATATATTTAAAGATGATATTTATGGGGAAGGAAAAAAGTACTGCAAAATTTGTGTTCTTGTACTTATTTTATACTGCAAGGTTTTTTTTCTTAAAACGAAAATATGATTGACCACATGAGGAAACACGACAAAAGAGAAAAGACCAATAAAAACTGCAAATAATGAGACCTGAGGGCTAGAAAAGGGCAGGTGAATTCTTGGATGCCTTAGACTCTCAGAAACAGGACAGAATCATATCACTGCTGGTTAAGACATTGCTCTTAGCTGCCTTTTTCTTCACTATTGTTTTGTGATGCTACCACAGGAGTACCAACTTAGTTAAATCTTTATTCTTTTTTTTTTCTTTTTTTTTTTTTTCTTTTAAATAAGGCGAAGACGGCAGGGGGAAAGGGGAAAGTTGTGTAGGAGAAATACAGTAGGGGAAAGTAAAAAGGAAAAGGGAAAAGAACAAAAAAGAACAAACCTACCCCTCAGATTGCAGGGCTTGCAGCAGTTTGGCAGAGCTGGTGGAGACACTTGTGTCATTTGGATCTTTCCCTAGAGATCATTTTAGTGAATTTGTTCCTCCCGAGCGAGATGGCAAAGGAATGAACTGTCACAATCACCAGAAAATCCTGTGGCCTCAGCACCTGCAGTGGAAAAGCCTGTTTCTCCTGTGCTACTCTTCTCTTTGATCTTTAAGGATGGAGATGAAAGGCAGACTAACCTCTCACCACACAAAGTCATCCAGCAGATGAGGAAGAACTAGGAATAAAACAGATGTTTCTTGCTCATGGATGAATTCCCTGGCCACTGAGATAAACCATAAACTCTACCAATCCAGGGTACTCCCACTCTCATTCCCACAGCTCTGGAAAAGGCCAGTGAAACATGGCCAAGAGAGCTCACGTCTTCCTGTTACAACTTCCACTTGTTGCTTCTCCTTCTGGTGATGAAGTAATCTGATTAGGTGAGTAGGTAATTACCAAGATTCAATCACTATCCATATTTTCACATCACAGGCAAAATTAAAGATTGGTGCCAAACTGTGAACTGTATACTGAGAGCCCAGTTCAGTTCCCATGGTCCAATTTTAATTTTGAAATCAAAATATCTGAGCTGCCATTTTTGTACTTTCCAAAACCCTGCCTGTCTTTCACCTTCTGTGGGAGCACTTATTCTCCAGTAGAATTCTGTTGAACCTAACCACACACTCAGGTGTGTTTCCTTCCTCTCCCTTCAGGATGATAGAGTTTGACTAGTGCCCTTCGGGTGGATCATTCCCAACATAAATCAGGACATTTCTGACTTCTGTAAGAGATATCCATGAACTGGCATTCAAGCAACACAATTATAAGCTCTAGTTGAACCTTAGTGGCAGCAAAACTCAAAATTTGTAGAAAACATATGAAGTGAATGATGAGAACTTGTTAAAAAACTTGAATAAATATTCACCAGGGAAAACAAAAAGCCTGTGCTGATTTCATAGAGCTAATATTAATTTACTGATTTCTTGATTAAAATGAAAATGGAAAAATGATTCCCAGCAGGTCTCTCTTCTCTTGCTAAGTTAATAGCAGGGATACCATTACACTGAAAATGATACATTTGATGCTAAAACCTAGAAACGTGTTTTTTTATTCAATTCATTCCACCAGTGAGGCTGAGCAATGCTCCACTGGGCTAGGACAATCGTCCAGCATTAGTTAGACTGAAAGAGAAGGGCGGAAAGGAGCAGCTCATCATTATGTGCTCTAAGGCCTGTTAACTGCACTCCAGGAGCCTGATGATGTGAAATAAACCTGGAAGGGCAGCACAACAGCAGTCCAGTATTGTTACTGCCACCATGACTGGCAGAGTGGGAGCAGAGAGTAAAAATGACTCAGGATAGACAGGGAAATGTGGGACCTCTAATTTCACAGAAAGAAGGACACTACCAAAGCAAAAGACAGAGGCATGACCAAGGCACGCTTACTTGGTGAAATGTGATCTTCACAATGAGCTGAGTTCAGGCAAAGACAGAGGTTTTGAGAAGTGTTTCTGGGCACATGGAGCTGCCTGGTATTCAGCTAATGGTTTCTTCACTGTGGCCTGGATATACCTGCCAGTCTCTGCTACCCTTGGGCACCTGAAATGCCACACCTGTGTTCGGATATCTGGTCTTGTCTCAAAATGTCAGTGGCTTTCTATCAGTTATGTAAAGGTGACGCTTACTTTCAAGAGGAAAATTCAATCCATGAGTCAAGAAATGTGAAGACAAGGGGTCTAATGAGGCACAGCTGAAGTGTGCATGAGTTTTAGATAAGTGCCCAGCTTAGGTAGGTTATCATCAGTCAGCAAAGCCCTGGCTGTTCCATATCAAAGAATGATCCTTTCTGGGCTGCCAAAATGACACAGAGCTGATAGACAAATCCTGCTCGTTATACACCACAGCTAAGTGCTGCCCACACACTCTGCAAGTACCTCAGGGAAAAATGGGCTTCGCAGCAGAGTTAGAGCACAGATCCTCAGAGTATAAGACAGCAACCAGCATGTGTAGTTTGGAATCAGCTGCCTTTGGAGAGCTGAATGCATTTGAGAAGGCCACTGCTACCAGCTGCGCTTCTCCAACATGAATTTACATTTAGCACACAATTAATTTCCCTTGCACAAATGAAAGGGATGTTGGATTCCTCAGGGACAAACATCCCTGTGAGCTTGGCCACTAGGCAGGAGATGTTCCTCATCACAGATTCTGGGTCAGCTTGGGGCAGGGAGGATGCGTTTCATTTCAAATATTAACCAGGGTAAGCATTTTTTGTTGGATTCCAGAAACTCCTCAGGGAGAAAGTCCTAGTTGTAGGGAATGTGCAAGCAGTGAAATTCCACCCATTCAGTGCTGATTGCCTGTGTTACTTGCATTCCTGCTGTGTCTCCAAAAGCAACACAACGTTAAGCAGTTAAAAGCCATTATAAACCTCAGCCTGTTTAGCTGGATGTACAATGCTCTTGGATTTATGGTCAGGTCTGCTCTGTTCCCAATAACCTGACTCAAATGAATGTTTGGTTTGCAAAAGGATATGACTTAGGTCATTTGTGTCAAACTGGCTGTAGGGACAGTATTTGGGCATAAACCATTTGTAACCCCACAAGTGTCTCAACTTCCCAGCCTGGAAAGCAGATTTGGTGGGATAAGACAAGTAGGGTGTGACACAAGACCGGGTTGCTCAGAGTCCCAGCCAGCCAAGCCTTGAACACCTCCAGGGGTGTGTGCTGCACCCAGACTGAGGATTCCCTGGAACTCCAGGGGTAAACCCATACCTTTGATATGGATGAAAAAGGGCACAAATAAAACCCTGATGGAATCAAAAGAGGATAGGGCCTGCTTTTTCTGAACGAGCTCTTTAAAAGATCCATCTCTTGAGTTCTCTGTGCACAAAGCCAACATAGTTGGTAAAATGATGGATTATTGGATCAAGCCTGGCAAACGTCAGAAGAACCCACACCACTGAGCTGGAATACTTGTTCTGCCATGTCCTGGAACAGACTTGGAGCTCACATCCAAATTTGTTGAGTTTGGCCATTTCTTTCCCCTCAAACAGAGCCAAGGAGCAACACTGTGGAACAGTTACACTTTGCAAGGGGAGATTAGAGAGCAGCAGCTGATGGAGGGAGGCAGCTCGCTCCACTTAATGCAGAGCTCAGAGGCGAATTCCGGCTCCAAACAGCATGTGAAATTTGCAGTTTGCTGCAAACGTTTTTTTGCTGATTGTGTCACACTCAGTTTCCTAAGGAGGAAACAGGGGAACTCAGCCTTATTTGCATGAGTTTCACATCCCTCTCCTTGGCTGAGAACACACTGTGCTGTTCGATGGACAGCTCCTTTCTGATTCACTGCTCTAATTATGTTTTACAGCCGGAATATGGTACTTATGTCAAAGCTGATGGGTAAAATTCTACTGAGAAGCAACAACGTTTTGTAGCATTCTCCTGTTGTGCATTTCCATGACTTCCCTTCATTTTTTTCCCCTCAAGGCTCATTTTCCAGGCACTAGTCATTCTAGAGAAAGATGTTCTCACCTCCTTGATGCTTTCTTTTGACTAACAGCCATATTCTTCTTTTATTTGTTTATTTATTGTACATTTTCAGGCATATGGTGACAGAAAGGGAAAAATAAGGAGAACAGGTTTATGATTTGTCTAAAGCAGCTGGTAAAGAGCTGCAGTATCTGTCTGCAGGTAGACCTCCACAGCAATGATAATCGTGTTGCACAGGAGAATAGGATCATACAGGTTTAGAGACAGGTGTACATATTTCCAAGACTAATTCAGGCCTCTGTGTTACATGAAACTGTTTCTGGTACACTCTGTTTTCCCCACATACAGAATCTCTCCTGGAGCACAACTCAAGGGAGAATAGTCATCAGTCAGCTTCCCCTCTCATCCCAGACAAAAGATACCAGCAAGATTTGAGCAGTTATCTCTTGGTCCTAGACATCACTGGAGGGACTACCCTAAATTTAGGGGACCTACTCACTCTGTTTTGGCTTGTTTACTTCTCCTGAGAGGCTCAAAGAAGGCGTCTCTCAATTGCAAATATAACCCAATTGCCCCTTATGCAAGCAACTCACAGCCCTTCCTGAGGGAGAGGGCCTGGTGTGATTCCTCCCCACCCTACAGAAGAGAGGGGGAGGCTGTTTCAGAGGAGACGTGGTCATAGACAGCACAGGACTGCAGAGCACCAGTGCTGCTGAGCTTAGCTTCACTCATTTTCCTTGTCTCCTATTATTTTCTTCAGCTGATGTTGGAGCTGTTCCTGGTGCTCGATTATTCCCTGGCTATTTCACGCCGTAAAGTACAGCAGGACTCCGCGCCGCTCTGTACAGCCAGACAGATCTAGTGTTTCTGTGCGTGTTTGGCAGGTACAGAGAGGAGAGGGAGGGAAGAACACTCACTGCTGCAGCAGCAGGATCACAGCTTGGCTAACAGGGGAAAAAAACAAAAACATGATCTCTCATTTAACGGTGCTAAATGACAAATCGCTTACAGGCAAGGCTGCCCACTGGGGAAAACACCACCAAAGTGATTGTTTCTCATTTCCCAGAGACTGCTGACCAAGGGAGGAAGGGGAAGAAGGTGCATTTGAAATGCTGGTCAGGTGCTCGACCGCAGCTATTTTCTCTATTTTTGCAAGAACATTTGGTATAACATTATTCTTAGTCTTTGGCAGCATTCAAATGAAAATAAAAATCTCAGGTGACTGTTTCAAAGATAATTTTCTTTCATTGCTTAACTTTATTTCAGTGGACCTTGAGGTACAGATGGTTTCCTTTTCCTCTTTTCCTAAGCTTAAACCTGCCAAGCCTAGGATTCAGAGATCTGCCTTTTCACGCTGCACCTGCTGAGGGTCCAAGCAACTACACTGTGCTGGAACAGCACTTTTGCACCACCCCTTCTCTGCCAAAAAACACGTTCTGGTGTTGCTAAGGAAATCTGGTACCCAAATCTTGGCGAAGGAAAAGAAATGCTTAATTTTTTAAAAAAATAACTTTTCATTCCTCTGTTGTATTTGTTTGCTCTACCATACGGTGCCTATTCATAAAACATAAGCCTCATTTTCTTAGAATTGTAAAATAATTTAGGTTGGAAGGGACCTCTGTAGGTCACCTAGTACGACTGCCTGCAGAGATAACTTCAAAGCAAGATCAGGCTGCTGAAGGTCTTTTGTAGTCAAATCTTGAAAGCTCCAAGGATGCAGAGCCACACCTCTCTGGGCCCTTGTTTCAGTACTTCAAAAAACTCACATCAATTTTTTTTTTTTCCTTATATACAACCAGGAATTCCTTTGCTGCAACTTGTGCCCACTGGCTCTTGTCCATTGATTGTGCACCTCTGGGAAGAGTTTGGCTCCATCTTTTCTATAATCTCTCTTTCAAAGGCCCACTCACTCATTAGTGAGTGGTCACTGTGGAGAAAAAAGACCCTCCCAGTCTCATATGTGTGGGTCTGCTCTGATCTCCCCTCCTCCTGTACTTCATCCTGCTCACATTTTCTGCCCAGTTCTACCCTTTATTTTTTCAAGAGATGGCCCATCTCACACATCCCAGCAGGACCAGGCTGAGCAAGCCCATCATGCAGGAGATGAGAAGGAAAGATGTACTAGACAGACTTGAACAAAACATCAACACGGTTTCCCAGACATGGGAAATAGGTACTGTGGCTCTCCCATACCCATCTGAACACTCAGTTGGTACTGACTGGCTTCTGACTATTTCAGAAGCATCAAGAAAAGCCAAATTTCCCCCATTTAATGGCTCAACTTTGTTCCATTTGACATACACATATTTTGTCTAAAACAAGTCATGTAAGTCCAATAAGGACTTCCAATTCAACAACAATCTAACCTTTTCTCTCCAGCGTGAAGAAACACTTGATAGAATTAACATACACTAATTAACATATTCTTGGTGTCAGAAAAGGTCTTTGATTCAAAGTTTTGATTATATTTTGATTCTTCATCTTTGCCTTTCAGTTTCTGGATGCTTCACATTGTGTTTTTATACTTTTCCTCTTACTCATTCTAATCAATACATTTCTAGATTCTGACAAGAATCCTCAGGAGTATTTGCCATAGCTCTAAGAAGGCCAAAATCTCTGTACTTGACAAGTCAAAAACACATTGAACTTTCTGGGATTGTATAAAGACAGAGTCATGTTAACAGCTTTGACTCTATTTTCCAGCCAAATTGCAGATAACCTTTAAATAGTCTTATGGAGGGATTTCTCTGGAGATTATCAGGACAGATTTGTCCTGAGAGATCATTTTGTTCCCTGAATAAACTGAGGTTACCGAGAGGTGACATTTCAACAATGGCAACTGTTCTTATTTCTTCGGTAATACATTTTGATAGACCCTGGTCTGGGACAGAGTAACACATTCCCAGATAACTAGGGTGGGTTAAACCTGACTTCATGGCCCAAATCCTGGAAAGCACTCCACAGCCTTAGTCTTACAGTCTTTCACCATATTGTTGTGTTTGGTTTTATATGCAAGTACCAACAGGAGGAGAAGAAAAATGCCAAAGGGAGCAGCTTGTTGCTCTGTCTGTCAAAAATGCTTTAAAATGGTTCACTAAATAAGATAAATTGTTTTCTCATTACTATTCAAGCCAGTAAATAATGCATTTTTGAAGAACAGTTTATTTATTAAAAATGTTTATGTCTTTACTAAACAGATTGCAACAACTCTTTCTAATATCAAAGATAATGTTATTTCTCTGGTGTTGTCATTTGCCTATTAAATTATCACTAAACAAATGAAAAAGAACAAATATTTACCTCTAGAGTCAAACTTAGCCTACAGTACTATACAAGGACCAGCTCTCCATGCCTAACATCCAGACTTCTGACTGCCTTGAAGGAACAAGGCTCATACCTTACATTACCTGTACCTTTTGGCTTGAAGAATAACACCAGCATGAGAAAAGCAAAAATATCACAAGAATCAGGGAGATGGGCTTATCTAGCAAGCATTCTGGGTTGTGCATGTACATGAGAAGAATCCTAGCTCACTTTAAGAAATTGTAAAAATAGGTTTGAGAGTGCGGATTTAGAAAACAATACTGTTTGAACCAGATTATATTGGATGGATGGATGGATGGATGGATGGATGGATGGATGGATGGATGGATGGATGGATGATACAGAAGCAGCACTGTGAGACCAGCTGAAAGATTAGATTGAAAGCTCACCTGAAAGGGAGATTTTGAGCCTCCTGGACACAATCTAACATTTGCTATGCCAAGCCACTTGGCAGTACTGCAGCAAGATGGGAGGATGTGCTTGATCTTGATGGAAATATTCAGCTCTGCCAGTGTCTTAAAGGTGCTGCTGATCCTAGAATTCATTGCAAACAGTGATCCAGAAAAGTCAAATGCAAAGGTGGCAGATAATTGCTGTTCCTGGCAAGAGCTGGGAGCTGGGAGCATCTCCTAGACCATGCTGTCCCTGAGCTTCCTGGGGTCTTGGATCATAGCTATTCCTCTTCAAGACATGGTCAGACACTTATCCTTCTCAAAGCATGGGATAGAAAATAGGTTTCCTCTTCTCTCTTATTGCTGTGACATACTATGATCCTTTTTACAGGTGGGCACAAAGTAAAGCAAAAGAGAGATTAAGACATGAGGTAATAAATACATTGCTAAGTACAACAAAAATGCAATCTTAAAAAATTTCACAGCTTGGCTTTTTATACATCTCTTCAAAAGGAACAAAGGAACACATCCAACATAATTTGAATTTTGGAGCTCCCACTTGACTATTCCCACTGAAGTAAGCGTGTGAGGTGAGCAGGGGAGGCAGTGCCGTTAAATGGAACAAATGAACAAGGCAACATAGTTACTCTGAAGTTACAGGACTGTGGTTGCTCTGCACTGATTGCTTGAATGCTTTTTTTTTTTGTGAAAAGGTTTTTCGTAAGGCACAGCTTCATTTCCAAAATGTTAACAAAGCTAAAGCCCCAGGAGCAGGCAAGGAAATTAGAAATGTTCACACATTCAAAAGCATACAAAAATAATCCCTTTCCATTTTCAGGACAGAAATGCAGGGAGCTGCAGCAATGGACATCACCCTGCCAGGGTACCTGGGGCTTTGCAGATAGGAAAGGGGGCAAAATCAGCACAAGCTCACCATTAACCCATGTCCATGTGCCACATCTACAAGTCTTTTAAATATCCTGATTTGATTTTGGATAGAGTGTTTTGAATTTTTTTAATTAGCAAGTACATTAGGAGCTTAAAGGCAGGCAAGAGTCTCACCGGTTCCCTGAACACCTCAACTGCTGAACCTCACTGAAGAAAATCCCTCTTTCTGTCCATCTCCTATTTGAAAAATATGATTAAGTGACCTGGACTATTCTGTCAGTAAAAACAAAACAAGCTCAATTTCAGGAGGAGGAAACACACTTAGAACACATGTTTCAGTCTTTGGTCCTGTTATTTATTCCTTTTGTCTTTCAACATCTAGCAATCAAAGGAATTAAATGGATTAAAAAGCACGCACACAACAAGTGATGACTTAATACATCAAAGCAGGTGTGACAATGAGTGAAGTAGGAGCCAGGGAAAGAAACAGCTTCAAATTAGAGCTTGAAAATCTGTATGTGAAATGGTCACAACACAACACATGGATGCCAGTAAGACACAGTTGCAATTAAAAACCCAGCCTGGGATAAAAGCAGAGCAAAACGCACTTGTCAGTGTTCCAGATGTTGCTGTGTCCTG
This sequence comes from Lophotriccus pileatus, assembly GCA_035583135.1. Taxonomy (NCBI): domain Eukaryota; kingdom Metazoa; phylum Chordata; class Aves; order Passeriformes; family Tyrannidae; genus Lophotriccus; species Lophotriccus pileatus. Next base: position 7,350,376 of record JAWWES010000018.1, on the reverse strand, counting down.
TGACATATACACTTCTGCAGTCCATGCCAGCACAGAACTACTTGCTCAGTACTGCATTAGGTTGGGATGTGCCACTGGACACATAGGAAGTTTCAGATGCATCTGCCCACCACATCACCTCTCAGGGGCTGTCAAATACTCTTTTCCTAAAATGAATGACTTTTCTTAACAGTGTCTCTCTTCTTTCCCAGCTGTGGTTAATGACAGAAACCCTAACCTAGAGTGACAGGAGGGTCTCAGCACAAGACTCCTAGACAGATTTAGCCTAATTAAAATCATCCTCTGAAGTAACATTCAAAACCTACGTGCAGCCTGATAAACATCCCCCACAGTTGTAAATTGAGTATTTTCTCAATTTAGGGGAAGGGAACTTGTAGGGAAGGTTACTGGCTTGTTATGCATTCCGAAATTATCTACAACTACTCCCAAGGGCTGTAAATGAGAATAAATTGGTGGTGGGGTACGGGGGGCGGGGGGAGGCTTCTGATGACCCATTGCTCAATATGGAGGTAACAAAGAGGTTTAGGGCACTGACAATTCCATTTTCAACTGTATCATGCTCAGAGACTGGCAAAAATCTTGTTTGTTGGATACAACAAACAATCTAGCTGAATCAGAACAGTCATGGAGTTGCCTCCAGCACAACCAGCATGTCCCTGCAGATCAGAAATGATCCCCTGTAGCTGAATATCATCACCCACCAGCAGGAAGCTGGCTCCTTCTCCAGTCCTACCTCCCTTGGAATGAAACATTGGAATAGATTGTGCAGGTGTTCCTCAGTCCTTTCAGTGCTGCTGCAAGTCTCTCCTCTCAGGATACACTGATGCTGTACCACACCGACATGATGTTGCTGCAATTGGCGCTCCGAGGGGAATGCGATTCCCCCTCTACACGAGTAACTGAGACTTGTACTGCAGATGTACTTTTCATTTCAAATTGAAAGCAAAGTGAAAGCACACACTTTGCTGCCTCAGAGCAATGTTCCTGCTCAGATGCTTGGCTGGATCAGGCCCTCAGTGTAGGCAGGATCAATAAAGTTCATTGTAATGAACCACAATACAGAATTTCAGTGCCACGATTTAAGCAGCTCCTGGTCACCTGGGACTCCACGGCTGCTGATACTGTTGCAGTTACTCAACAGCATCCCCACACTGCAATACAGGGGGCAAGTCAGAGCATTTGGCCACTTACAGGGAATTGCTGATGTGCTGCCAGTACATCTGGCAGTACTGCTCGCAGCGACAACCACCAGGGCAGAGTCCAGCAAGGCACCATCCTCATTGCCCAGCTTTGTCATACAGTGGATGCAGGAGCAATACATTTTCCAGACACATAATAAATCTACACAAAATGAAGCTCACGTTTGTGTGCCCAGAGACATGAAAGTTTTGTCTTCTCTCCAATTGCTATCTTGGAAATCCAAATTGATGGGGGTAAGAAGCATCAGGGGAGGGTTCAGGATGCTCTGGGTGAATGACACGCAGTTCAGCCTGTCATAATGGCAAGAGCAGACGGACAGGTTTTCAACTAACTCCCTGTGTGATGGAGTCACATCATCTCATCTATTAGCAGTACTTCAGAAGGCTAAGAAACAGCAACACACATCCTCTTGAAGTACCACAACTTCTCCACAAGCTCAAAGAGGTTTGCAACTTCAAATAAGCCCTGAGCCAAAACTGGATCTTGATTATAAAGCTCTTAGAAGGTTAAAAACAGTGCGAGTTGCACAAAGGATTTAGTTGAAGGTACAACTTCAGCTTTCTGAGGAGAGACAAGAAAGGGAATTCATTGCTCATTGGTGAGAGGGTCAGGGCAATTTGCTGGCCTACAAAAGAGAGCTGTCTTTGTTAGCAATGCATGCAAGTGCAGGGTTGTACGTGGCTAAACAGGAAGCATTTGAAGATCTTCTCAATAGATGTCTGCAAGGCAAGTTTGGTAATTATAGGGGATGCCATTTAGATAAGCTTCCAAAGAAGCTAAGCTGGTGATGAGCAGTAGGTTCTTACAAGGGAGAGGTAAGTGGGGAGTACATCTGGTGTCCTTGGTGCCCAGTGTGACATTGAACAATGTCCTCAGAACATATTTTAACTGCAGGAATCTTCTACCACCATCAGCAGTGCAGTAGATTTTGTAACCAAAAAACTTCTTCTCCAGTGGATTCTGTATCTCTACTGGCCTTAAGAAGCCTTGTTCTCCCTCACAATTGTCTCTCACACATAATCCTTTCTCAGCCCTGAAGTCTTTCACTGCTTTTCTCTTCCATGTCACTTGTATAGGCAATAAAAAGATATGTTGTGTGTGTGCGTCAGGCCTGTGCATGTGCTGACCACCCACCTAGACCGAAGCAGGACAGGTAATACAGCAACCCTTGTTAACAGGAACATGTAAATCTCACTTCTCTGCCCGTTCTACTCAAAGAAATATAATTTCTTCTGTCTGGAATGGCTGAAATTGGTCAGTTAATTCAGGGACCATTAAAGGAAGACCGGGGAACTGACAGACCAAAGGTAAGGGAGCACATGATTATGGATTCTTAGCTTCTTATGAAACCAGGCTAAAAATAGCAAATAGACTGAGAAAGCACCAAACTGTGAGATGCCCTGAAGAGGTTTGTCTGCAGCATCACTGGAGCAAAGGTGGGTGGGGAAATCCTTCTGAAAAATTGCTCGGAAGAGAAGTTCATCAGGGGAAAGTCAGTGCTTGCTATTATCTCTCTATTCCCTGGCCTCGGGAAGAACATAATTGCATTTCAGCTTAACTGTAAGGAAACAAGGGTGAGATATTCCCTGTCTTTGATCACAGAAGATGTTTTACCAGGGAGAACCACTGTCTCCCCCTACAGGGTGATCCATATCCAAGGCTAATGAGCCTGCTAATGAGGATTACTACAGCTGCCAATCTCCAGCTCCAGAGAGACATCTTGCAGAGCAAAGTCTTCAGAGTTCAGCTCCCAAGGGAGAATTGCTGCAGGACAATGCCAGGACACCCTGGGGTAACGTCAGATATAGTCATACACGGTAACTGAACGAATCCTGGGCTGATAAAAATTGTATTCCTTCACTGCAAAACTCTGATTTGTTTCTTCCTTCTCATTATAAGTCTAGGGAAGGAATATGTTCTTCCTTCCCCCAGGCAACACTGATTTGGATGCAAGTGGGAATTTCTTTTGGTGCTGTTCCTGGCTCTTCTCTTCGACAGACAGCAGAGTGCTTATTAGAGCAGATGCACAGAACATAGGAGATAGCCTGATTACATTCCCAGTGTTAGTCAGAGAAAATTCAAAAAAATATCTGTTCATCCTGCCATAAAACGTTTGCCAGTCTTCCCAGGCTGTTCAGGAACAACTTAAGCTCAAATGGCGCTTTGAGTAACGCTGAAACACATACCACTTGTGTCCATTAATCCAATGAATGGCAGAGTTAAGCATTGCCTTTTCCACCACAACCTCCACAGAATCTCTTCCTTGGGATTCTCAGGAAGATATTCCCACATCTTTCAGAAGGACCTAGGAGCAGGCTAGCCCAGCAGTCCAGGAGCTGCAGTCCCTGTCTCAGAGCAGATCAGCAAGGCAGACTCTGGTTCTTGCACTGCAGATAACACATGCTGTCTTACACCTCCTGAGTTCTCAGCAAAAAGAAGTCTACCCATTTTAGAATTGTTCCTGTGCAGATGCAGAGGCTGACCTTGTTACATAGCTGTCCTTCACAGCATCAGATCACCACACACTTGGGTAAAATCCGGACAAGAAGAAAAGCTGAAAGAGGTGGCATGGTGGTCAGGAGAGGCTGAAACCCCTCCTCCTCTTTGTGCAGCTGGGCAGATAGAATTTGTGATGTTCTGTTCCTGCTGTGCCAGAGCAATGCAAAACTTTCTGTTGCCAGAGAAAGGAAATGGAAGAAAAAGAAAAAAAAAAGAGAACCTTGCAAGAGGCATGTTGCTGTTACAGAAAAAAACAGATACCAGATCAAAAAGGTCTGCTTAAAAATGGTACATATGCCAGCTTCAGGGGATTTCAAATATTTATGGTTTGCTACATTTTTAATTTTTAAGATTTCCAGGGATGCTGTGTGTGGAACATGATGCAAGCACATCCCGTGTCTGACATGACCATGGCTTGTAAATGGCTGCAGCAGTGGGAAGGGGAGGCTCACTCAAGGGTTCCTGAGGCTCACCTCACTGTGGGCGCCATGGGGCTTTTCACTGTGTCCTAGAACAAATTCTGAAATATGTCCTTAACTGCTGATTCTGACACTGTTTCTGTCCCCAGCTATTCCATCCCAGCTAACACCCACAGCACCTTCAAAAGTGCTCTCACGACAAGCAGGAAGGTGCAAAGGAGATGCAGTGCCCATGCAGGACTCCAAGATGTGTTATCCCACCTCTGACACAGATGACAAAGGAGAGTCCCCATTCTACCTCACGGCCTAAATAGATTTCTTGCCTTCCACCTGATTAATAACCTGAAACAGATTAATACTTAAGAAAACACTGGGGAGCAATTTGCAAAGTACAACAGAGGTTTTGATTCTTCTGCAGAAGCATGAGTTGAAGTGCTTCAGCAGGAGTTTGGGGTGTGTGCAGAACACCTTAGGCACACGCAGGACTAATGCATCTAACACAGGTGCTGGCATTCATTATTATTTCAGATCATGTCACCTTCAATTAGAAGAGATTTCAGGTATGCTTGCTCCTATGCCTCCATTTCTCTTCCTGTGTTTCTTGAACAAAATAAACCTAACAAACCCAAAGCTAAGGTAGGATATCAAGGAACTCTGGCTGCAATACACTGGCTGATATTTGCCTCTTAACTTGGGGTAAAGCTGCATAAATTATTCAGGTTCTTGTATTTTCACTGTCAGAGAAATTTAGGCTACGTAACCCATTTTGCCAACTATCATGTGAGCTGAGGGAGTTTGGGAGAGAGAAAGTACTTTCTGGAGGGTAGAAATGTCCACGTTCACAAATTAAATATAGGATGTGATATTCTTGGGTATAAAAATCATGTCCTGCTCCACTTTTCTTAAAAAAGGCTTTAATTCTGCTCACTCTGAGGAGGCTGTAGAAGCCTGTCACACCAGCACTGCTGTGGAGGTCACCATTTAAATTGCCCCTCTGTGATTACACCCAGATCCAGGTGCTGATGAGCCAATCCAGCTTTCCTTGAAAGTACTGGTACTATACTGCATCCTCCCTGATCTGGAAACACTCTGAGGTAACAGGACCATCAGCCATCCATCCCTGCACCCTTTGCCATTCTATGCATGTTGCTGGAGCTTTTAAAAAATGATGGGCCTGATCCACTCTAAGTGAACTGACTTATCCCATGGGGGAATTTCAACATCCAGTACTTTTCCATAGGTTGCATAGAGCTTGATAATTTTCCACTGCTTTTCCCTGCCCACTGTAATCTGGCAACATTAGAGAGCACAAGGACAGCTCATTTGAGCAGCAGTTAAGGGATTACAACTGGACTGTGTCTGGCTGTGCTTTCTTTCTCTGCACAATGACCAGGTCATAATTAGGATGGGAATTATGGTGTTCAGTGATGTGGAGAGGCATTAAGCTGTTGAGCTTCTGGCGCCATGACCAGGTATGTGCTGCCAGGTTTCAAAGTTCAGCAGCTTTTAGGACTGGCAAGCCCGTGGCTTCCCACAGCAGTGATGAGCCAGGCAGCACCAGGAAGAAATCAGATGGGGGAACAACAAGAACAGTGGCATGGCCAGAGATGGGCAGCCTTGCAGTTCAGCCCCTCAGCCCTACCCAGGGAAACTCACATGGCCCCAACCTGTCCCCACCCAGGGAAACCCTGAGGCAAAGACACCTCACTATCAAACATCCAGCTCTGTGGCGGTTTCACTGCAATTCAAGCACACAGCCCAGTTTAGGAAATGATGTGCAAAACCAGTCCCTTCCTCACCAGTTCGTTTGTAAGAACCCAGAATTGTTGCCTTAACACTGTTTTTCTCCCTTTTTATTTTTTAATCCACCTGACCTTTTGGAAAAGAAAATGCCATTGACTGGCTTTTGCGGTGTTGCCGCTGTTCTGCAGTGTTAATTATTTATAACCATATAAAAATGAGGCTAAGCACTGGAGGTTCATTTGCCAAAGCTCCACTTCTACTCCCATGTGTGTTTTTTAATGTGCTATTCATAGCAACATGTGTGTAGGAGAGTTCTACCACCAATTCTTCCCTTCTAACAAATACTCAGTCAAGTAAAGCATCAGCAAGCCTTGGTCCTTCTAGCTTTTGAATTAGGAAATTGTCACTAGCACAAGAACTCCCTTGACTGCTCAATACAGTGCTGTGTAACCCTTCCAGCAGAATTTACAGTTTTTAAAATTATTTCTAACAATGCAATGCAACGTGGTTGACTCATATAGATTAAATAAAAAAGATTAGCATTTCCAAGATGGCAATTTTGCAAGAAGTAAACAGCAACACACAGGACTCTGCAACTTGCTGGCCATTCAGTGCTCTAAGGGAAATATCCTCCCAGTCATTTTTATAGGTATGTGTGGGTGAGTGTGAATTTCTGTGAAGATTTGCATACACAAGGAGCAAATAAAGGATTGTAAAAATATGTTTGGCCTTATGTGTCATAGAAAGGATATCCTCAGTGTCTTTGAAGGAAACATCTATTGATAAGACATTAGGATTTTTCTTTTTTAATTCTGAAGCTGAACATGCTACAAACACATGGTATGACTTCAAACTAGATTTGCTTCATGCATGTGTTTATTGAAAAAAGTAACTCTGCTTTCCAATTTCAGATGACTGGTTAGTTTGAAAATACACTAAAGATTTTATGGAGTGTTAAAACATTTTCCTTTTAAGTCTATTTTATTTCAGCAGTAGTAAAAGGTGATACCAGAGGATAGAAAATGAGCTTTTTTCTGTGGAGGAGACTACCCTGAGATTTCAGCCATAGTTTCACTATCCTGAAAGACAGACCATGAAAGATTATTCATCTGCCTTCCTATCTATCTACAGCAATATGGGTATCATCTGCTTCTGTGATAAAAGCCCCCTGGGAGGCTATGCTGTGCTTATCAGATGTGGCAGCAGTCGAAATAGAAGACAAGTAAGATAATAAATAATAAATGAGCCTATATATTTTAATCTGATGAAGGAAAATGTTAACTGTTAATCTGGATAATGGAGACTCCATGTCCTAAAATCCCCTACCCATGAACTTCAGGCAATCTCTCTCTGAGAGCTTCAGCTCTGACTTTTCACTGGAATCAAGCTTCTGAAGGCATCAGCATTTCTCAAGGGCTTTCTCAGAGGAAATCACAGCCTCACACTAAATAGATTCATTTGCTTGGGGCTGATAATTAGTACTCCTCAACTGCATTTACCATCTTGGGATTCAGATCCTGTGCTTTGAGAGACACCAGGAAACACTACTGCTTCTACCATCAGTTTTCCCCAGAACAGCAGTGTCTGTAAGGGCCCTCAGTCCTTCTGCCATTAGAAGCAGCTGGGGCCTTATTCTTCTAAATCAGTCTTTTCTCCATCTTTGCTTTAGCTGGAAGATTAACATTTGAAAGCAAGGTGCTATGATTTTTTTAAAGATTCATTCCTAGAAGTTCCTGGAGGGAAAAGGCTTGGGAGCTGAAGGTACATTAAAATAAAGGAAGTGCTAGTTCAGGCCAGGCTGTGGTTGATTATATCTGACAGTTTCTCCACAGCATGATTCCTGCTGTGATTGAAGAGCTGCCAGTGAGCACAACCCAGCAACACCTCAGACAGGTACTCAAAACTAAACCCCCAAGCAGCATCGATGCTGGACTGGGGAGCTCTGCTGAGAAACCAAAGACTGAAAGCTAACACTGACCTTTCTCTTCCCCATCCTCTCAGGGCAGGAACCAAAGCAGAAAGCCAAAAAGCAGCCCATATATATTTCCATGTGCTTCCCGGTAGCTCAGATTTTCCTTGACATGACCCACACCTTCTTGGCAAGGAGGGATTAGGAATCAAGCCCCATCCCCACACAGCTGAAGAAGCAACACGAGGCACAGGAACATAAAGCCAAGCACCCAGTACTGGAAAACACGGTTTTGGTAATTTCTTGAGTGACTGTGTGAATAATGTGTATGTCACAGGTAGAGTGTTCTACAGGTAGCATCAATACCTGCTGTATTTACAACTGCCATGGGGAAATATAGTCTGATGTAATTGTTAAAGCTCTGTTTGTATTCCAGGCAGCAAACTACCATTTACAGGATGAAATTGTTTGCTGTTTAAACACTGCCAGTCAAGGACATTAATTGCTGTGGGTTAAATTAAACTGGATGGCACAGCAATAAGATCTGAAGCCTGAGAGAGGGGTGGGGAGGAAGGAGGAGGGGAGGAAAAATCTTCTCTTATAAATAATGGGATCTAAAAAGGAATCCTTATAGGGACAGATTAATCCGCAAACAGCCAAGTTCAAATCTAGTTCACGTCCTACACGTACTCCAAGACAGCCCAGGGAAGACAAACACTGCCCCCACCCCAAAACCAAGACTTCAAGCTTCTATTAGGGTATTTATTCCAAATATCTGATCAATCTTAAGTGCAATATCAGAAGCTGGCTGCTCCTCAAGATGGGACAAGCCATCCAGTGTGACAGGGAGAGGAAATGCTCTCCTGCCATTTTTAAACACAGCCAGTGACAACAGGCAGGCAAGGGGGTAAGTCCTCATGGAAATTTTTGTTCACTTTCTTGAAAGTCTCTTACACACCTACACATTTAAAGACATACAGAGAAATATATTCACTTTGCATTGCAAGGGGAGAGGTAATTTCAGTCCAAGTATGTTTCTCTTGTATTCACCCTGGGTGCCTTGCAATACACTCCCTGTCTCAGCTCATGGGAAGGCATGTTATTTGTTTCTTTACAAACATAAGTCCATTGTAAATAAATAAATAGCAGCTCCGGGCACTATTTTTTTGGAGCTGTCTTTAAAATCGCTAATCGAAATGTAATGACAGGCTGGCAGCCAGTTCCACTACCCAGACTGTTGATAACCAGCTAAGCTTTCCAGCCACAAAATTAACATCACAGCTGCAAACAAAACTATCCTCCTGTCATTCACTCTGTCCCAAGCCTCTGGAAAAGGGGAAAAAAAAAATCCCCAGTTCCCAAAACAAGAACTTTGCAGCATGTTTTGAAGGTGTAGAAATTATGGCACAGTTTAGATCAAGCATGGAATGAATCTTTAGCATAAGGCCAGCAAAGAATACCTGACAATTCTGCAGTTTCCTCATCTCCTCTAGAATGGTTTTATGACACATTCATCAGTAAGCAGTGTTGATTTGCTATAAACCCCTGTATTAGGTACATCAGAGCACCCACAGCCTTCCCAGGATGACTCATTTGGAACACTCCACGTGAACAGGAATTTCTTCTTCCAGCCAGGAAGGAGGTGGGCTGTAGCCATGAGAAGGACAACAGTCATTGTGTTCTCATCCTCAGCAGAAGGGAGAAGAAATTACCATTTATTTGCAGTAATTGTAGGAGACACAACCTCCCAGAACAAGAATCCAGGACTCCAACACTCAAAATGCTCATGGACATCTCCTCCATTTCTGCCTCTGTTGGAAGGATCAGAGGGAGTAGTTTAAATAAAAGCACAGACAGAAGCTCACCCTCAGCATTAAAATAATTTCTCAGAGTTCTGAGTAATTTTGTTTTAAGAAATACCCTGCGGCACCCCAAATTAATTGCAGGCCTAGTCATACTAAGATCATATTAACAAACCAGGACCTGATTCCTCAGTCCGTGCAATCAATTTTACCCTGGAGTAATTCTGTTGACTGCAGACAATCTGGAATGCACAAGTGAAGACCTGGGGCTTTAATCATTGTTTCCAAAGGTGTAGCACAGACAGAACTGATAACACCACCAACACTCCCACCTTCCTCCCTTAGGGCCACCCTAGAGCTCTCAGGTAAAAAATTGGCACTACCAGCTTTCAGGTGTCAGAAGAATTGAATAATTTTCTGACAACACTATACCTAGAGCAGTATTTAAATTGTATGTTAAATAAATGCTGTGATTATTAGGAGCAGACTCCTTGAGGTTGAACCACCAGGTAGCTGATAGCTATCCTATTACAAACTCCAGAAGCCTCAGTAGAGATGTACTTAATAATTGTTTGGCATTAATTTGTCATGCAATAATTATCCTATTAAATCTAAATTAAACCCTCCACTCAGACACTTCATCTAAAGTGTGAACATAACAATTAAGAGAGAAGGGGGAAAAGGGGATGATTTCTGCATCATTTGCAGTGTAAGATTTTGTGCTTTTGTGACTAGCTGCAACAGCAGCAAAAGGGATTTAAGAAAGAGAAATCATTCTGAAGCTGAAACACTCCTAACACAAATAAAAATCCCTCTTTCTAAGTTACATATGGTACACAGCTTAGGATAGCATCTTGTTACATTACAAACTTCAATACATTTATTTCTTTACCATAAGGAAGTTCTGTATTGCATTTCCTTTCTAAGGAAAAAAAAAAAGGAATTAAGAAAATCTGAATAAATGTAGACAATTGACAAAGACTTGGATTGCTCTCATCTATCTAGCCATATAACAGCTTAAAAAAAACAGGCTGAATTTCTTTTTCACAAGCTCCTCCTGCTGTCAACAGCCAGAAATCGGGCTCTCCAGAGAGAGATTCATCCCACCCACCTCAGAGCTCAGACCTGACAGCTAAAATGAAAGAAGAACGAATCCCATCCAAAAGCCAGACAGGAAGCCTGAAACAAGAAAGACTTAAACTTAGTTCTCATGTGCTAAACTGAGATTTGAGGCACAGAGCTGTTCTTCCACATAGGATAATAAAGGTTGAAGTGCTTAAAACGTCATTAAGTAGCACTGCTGAGATGAGGACAGTCTGTGGGTATATAAGATAGTTTTCTGGCCTTTTCCTGACCAATTTAATTTTGGGATCAAGAAGAATGGCTTTTTTAAAGCAAGACAAGATCTATTTTCACTTGCAATTGCTCAATGAACATGAGTTGCAGAGCAGCACAGTACATGACAGTCACAGGAAGTTTTCCTCATCAATCCAAATAATTCTTTTCACAGCATTTAGATAATTTAAAAATGCAATTTCATTCAACTGAAGAGTATCTTCTCTAGGTAAAGGCCCTGCTAAGTGCTTTTTTGGTATGGGTTTCAGATTCATTTTTTTTTTTGGTCATGTTTTCCCTAGAGAAAGCAGTTCTTTATATCTTCCAGAACCTCAAAATACCAGTTGCTGTGTTGGTTTTACTCTGTGTGATACTCTCCCTCCCCTCCCAGGCTGCCTGAGCTGAGTGTGTGCTCTGTGCCATTCTCCTAGGAGATAATTACCTCTTCACCTTTTTCTTCCTCTACTAACACTCTCTTCTCTGCCAACTACATTTTCCCACAGAGATGGTATTACTCATCTCTCTAACAAAACTCTGATGATTTCTCAAATTATACTTAGCTCTCCAGTCTGACGCTTTTGTCTCTGTTCTTTGCTGTATCAGTTTGTCTAATAAATGTCTTATCTAGATCCTTAGACTGTTACAGCTACAAACAACACAGCCTTTTTCAACCAAAATGTTTTCCTCTAAATCACACAAAAATGTGACAGGAAGGTTCATTGTGGATTAAACTATTCACTGCCTCTGTTTTACTCCCATGAGCCGGTTTCCAACCCCACAAGTCAGCTTGGGTTTAAAAGGTTGGTTTAAAAACTGCAGAAAGGAAATATCAAAGGGTGTAGGAGCACATTACAAAGGAAGAGTAACACACTTTGATAGCAGAAACAAGAACAGTAAGTAACCAGTTCTCTGAAAAGTTTATTTATAAAATTTAAACACGTTAAACCGGAAAGCAAGCTTGTCTATTCAGAGACATCTGCCAAAGAAGACTGGGAAAGCCAGCATAAACAAGGGCTGTTCAGGTAACCATAACCAGATATAATTCAAAGCAGATTAAACCCGAGACTCTGTTTATCATGAATGACACCCACACACAGTATATTTAGTAAAGTTTTCTTTTAAGTGAATGTAGCGCTGGTGGAAGTGTGAGACGGACAGCCCAGAAGGCTCATTTCAACCCATGCGGAGGGACAGCCACCACTTCATTACAGCCCACAGACACCTCCACACTCACCCTGTGGATCACCTAGTGCCTTGCAAGCCATGGACAACCTAAAAAGAGGTTGTTACATTGTCTTCTACAATACCATGAGAAGAAAGTGGAAATCCTGCATTCTGTGAAATATTCTGCCACTGGGACAGGGCATCTGTGCCCAGTCCCTACCAGGAAAGGATTGTTCTGTGCTCCAGAGCACAGAATTGCAAGGACTCTTGAGCAGCATTACCTCATCCCCATGATGAGATGTCTTGGATCCATCGTAACTGCCCATAAAACATTTCCTCATTTGGCCACAATAGGGAAAAGCTACATTTGGAGCTGCAAAGGAGATCTCAAGTTTTTTCTCCAAGGCAATATAAGAAATGAAGTAAAAGACAGTCACAGGAGGGTTGACAATGCAGTTCTCTGAAATATCTGTCATGGAGGTCATTACTGTTTAAGGACTGGAGATTCATTACTGCTGCTGCTTTTATGGACCCAGTGCCATTAATCCCCCTACTTGAGCAGAACCATGGGGTGTGTTGCTAATGGCTTCCAGGTTGCTTTTTGCATGGTGTAAAGACTATTTGATAATTAGTTCTCTAAATTAGCACTGTTTCCACTGTAATCACTCCCCTCCCCAAACGATTTCACATCACTGTTTCTTTGTAATAATTTTTAGTCTAATTTCCCATTATCACCACTGGAATCACATTGATAACATTTATTTAATCTTTTTCCACAACTCTCCTGTACGTTTACTGTCACCATCTGCACACACATTGCATTGATCATATGAGACTTTCTAACTGCATTAGTGTGTGTGGACTTATGAATATACTGAGTGCTTAAAGAAGCCTTTTTAAATTTTGTTACTGGCTGGCTGTGTCCCTGCTGGAGTCCTCTGGGGAGCCCCAAGGAAGAACAATTGTTTTATCCTTCCTAACAACAGTAACACTGCTGCCTACCCCTGTTCTTTCACAGGACTCTGGAGATCTTTTATAGCATCCTACACTGGCACTACTGTGCTGTTAAACTCTCATGAATGCAACAATGAATTAATAACACAACTATATATCATAAACATAAAGGTAGCAACAAGATCTCTGGCAACACCAACCACCTTCCAGTGCTCAGTCAGTGGTTAAAACAAAATTGTCTGGTTTGTCTTGCTCAGGCTGCTAAGAAAATATTTACAGACTGATTTCCCTTTTTTTTTTTTCCTTTTTTTTCTTTTTTTTTCTGGTAGGAGGCAAACTATGGCTCAAAGCCAAATCCAGAATATCCTGGGGTTTTTCACTGCCTTGTAAACAGTTAGTTACAGTCATTGATACATTGTTGGCATATAATAAACCCTTAATGTCCAGATTGCTTGTAAAAATACATATCTGTTATTGATGTATGTACCAGTTGTGCCTAAAGCCCTCCATGAGATGAGTTCCCCTTAATTTTAAGATCCACACATGTTCACATTAAACAGGCACTTGGTAACTTGGAAAAAACTTAGCAACCTCAGTATAGAATCCAGAGAAACTCAGTGAATTGACTTGGTGGAAGCGTATAGCATACAGAGAAATAATATCACACCTTCAGTGGCAATTAAATGTTCTACTTATAATTCACTCACTGCTTATATTGGCAGGAGATTGAAAAAAAGAATAAGCTGGAAACGTAATGCTCAGCAATAGGTGGCAAAATTCTGGCTAGAAATCTCAAGTAATAATGCAAGAAAATAATTTCTGATCCTCTCTGATGGTGATATTCTTCCCTTCCAGGGTTCCACCTCCAGAAAAATAAACTTAAGAGCTTCACTTTTAAACCACAACAACACGTGATTTTTTTCCAACATGCCTGTTCCATTCACCATGTACTACGGGAGCAACAGAATGGCCACCAGGGCAAAGTTTCTGTGTTTTGCAGCTTTCAGACTAGATGATCACTACTGCAGAGCCTGCTGCCACCAGACCCCTGACAGCAGCAGGCAGGCCCTGGGATTCACCCCGTTTCTGTTTGGGGTGATGACACTGTGTCACCCAGCCCTCTTTCAGCCTGGAGCAAAACCAACAAGCAACAGCTGCTGAGCCAAGCACAGCAGCCCAGATACATGTGCTTAACCAGGAGGAACTTGGGTCTTTTGGGGCAGTTTCTTGACCTGCTGAGCCTGAAATGGATAAGAATTCCCTGAGTGAACTTTTTAAATGCACACATACATAGGCAGGCACAGTGCCTTGGTAGGCTGACCTTAGGCACTGAAATGAGCAGCAAAATATTTAGAGAAACGATTAATACTGTGTTTTCTGTAAATAAACATTGTACAAATGGGCAAAATGAGACCTAAGGAGTTCTAGAGAAGCCCTTGTAAAAGGTAAGCAGGAATTTTAAATGAGGGTAATATGCCTGGGGGCCTATGGATCATTCATAATGGCTTAAATCACGTTAATGTGGTGTTGGTACACACAAGCCATTTCCACTTTCTCCTATTTGACTCAGGCATTACACAGAGCAGTCTCACATAAGGAAGACACATTCACAGACATTCTGCTCATGCCAGGAACAGGGGTGAAGGCCACAGATTAAACTGCTGTAGCATGCTCAGGGTTGAAATACATTGCAATCCTGTGACTTTCTGTCTCTGTAGAAACAAGTGTGTAGCAACAGGTAGGTACATTACTTACACTGATGTTTCTGAATTTGCATCTGTATGAGGGTTTTCTATGTGAAGACCTGTTTAAAATTCCTGAGGCTCTAATAAGCCTAGGAGATGTCTCCTTTTTCCAGGCATAACCGCCTCCTAGGAGTGACTAGCAGAAATACTCAAGCAGGAATCCCTGGGTTATCAAGGTGTGGGAGCTGCTGAAGGAAGTTGCCTCATGGAATGGGAGTTTAGAGGTAGACATAGGTATCTCTTGGAGATCCCACCCTCTGTCAGCTTGAAGCTTATTCATGTTAAGGTCCCCCTGCTGTAGTTAATCCATAAAAATTTTTTCATGTAAATAATCTAGCAGTTCCTTCCAATTTTCTGATTGCTGAAGACTTTTGTCCACATAGCAGGACTGAAAGCCCATAATATGTGGTTCAAGGAATGCTATCTTCCAGCAGAAGAGTGCAAAAAGGTACAAAGGCATTGGAAATCCCAAGAGTCGGGGAAATTTGTACAAAAAAATATAAAATAAAATCACTGCTCTAACACACAGATATTTGCATGCAGGTGTCAATCCAACTCTTTTGAGAAAGGCCTTGCTAATTATCCCTAAATTTAGACATTCTTGTGCATTGAAATACAAGAATCTGGGAAGCATGACTATTAGGAAGATGTTTCAGGTTGTGCAAGACCTGGATTTGATATGGTGTAACCTCAGCAGGAGGAGCCTGCTTCAAACCAAGACAATGTTCCCAGTGTGCAATTGTAATTTTCACACTATTTTTCCATGACCTTGTTTGTTGGGCAGTGAGAGTAATAATTTAAGTGCATCCTCCCATCCCTGCCTTGTGATGGGGAAGGCTCAAAGAAAAGTGTTGGCTATTATTGTTTGTTTCTCTTGAACATCCCATGGAGACTTCAAGCCTATTTACTGCGGCAGTTCTGAACCGACAGCTGATAAAGTTTCCATTACTGATCTTTAATGAATAGATATAGCTGGGGAAACAGAGGATTTACCTTCCCTTCAATCAGTGTTCACTGTTTCCAATCATAGAGCTGTTCCTCTTTCCCCAGCTCCAGTTCTTCCTCTTTTACTTCTATAAACTGGAGGGTCAGCTCCAGGTCAGGCATAGATAGAGGCAATGCCAACGAATGTGATCTTGACAACCTGAATTTTGCCGATGGATTCTGAAATTGGACTAAAACATTTTAATTTGCCACTCCCTGAGCATATCCATCCTCACTGTCAGACACTGGCTTTGTGTGGCTGCTTCCCCAATTCACCAGCTCCACTCAAGGTGCACTGGCCATGCTTCTTTTTGCCTACCCAGTTAGAGCAAAAGCCACTGACAGGCACTGGGCACCTGGAGGGAATAAAGTTTTACTCTTATTTTAGAAGATGTTTAAGCAACAGGTAATTTTCTCAGCACTTTCACTTGTAAGTACTACAAGAAACCATAGTCAGACAGTGCAAGCAATATTGACCTCTCTGCTGCAAAATCTTCCAAGTGAGACTTTCTGTGGCCCTCAGCAGTCATCATCCCTCCTCTGCAACAAGACTCTGTAATTTCTGCCTTTGTTTTCATCCTGCTCTCCCTGCCAATACACAGATTGCAGTGCATTAACACCTCAGGTTAACCCATGCATTTAAAAATGTGTCAGTAGGGCTCAAATGGTGATGATCTTAAGACAGAAAGCAGCAATTCTGCAGACATTTGTGAAAAAGCAGTGAGGCACCCCCAGAAAAAAAAGTAGGAAAAGAGCAATCAAGCTTAACTGCTCTTCGGCTCCAAAATACAACTTTGCAGATTCAAAAGACCAAAATTTGTCTGTCCTTCCTTATCCCCAGAAGAGTCATTGAGTGTCAGCCAGGTATTCTTGACATTGGCACAGGTTAAAGACGTGGCAAATACGGCACTCCTTGACTAGCTTATTCTTAAAACCATTTTCTTATGGTATTGAGTATAAACTTCGAGTAATGTGTTTCTGTGAATAATCAAATAGAAACTATGGTTTTGGGCACAATTCAATAGGAATAAAGGTGATAGTATGTGCTTAGAAGACCTTTACATGATTGCTGTAGAAAACACATTTTTGTTAAGTTCCCTGTATTACATTTTAGCTGACACAACACATTGGAAAAAAATTCTTAGGAAAGTCTTGTTCTTGCACTGTTTCTGCCTTGCCCAAAACTAAGCAGCAGCATTGAAATCTTGCAAGGAAGCTCGTTCCCTTGAGGTTGTTAATCAGCATTTTAGACAAAAATTTGGGGAAGCTTCCAACTAACACTTCAAATTTTTATCTGAAGCAAACCAGACTGCCAAATTGCATTCTGGTTTTGCAAGACCATCATTAATAATAATAGCAAAAGGAGAATTGGAAAGATTATTTTTTCATGTGTTTTATTAACGTGAAGGTAGAATGATGCTGATCACATCAGCACAGTTGCATCAGAGATAAATTTGGTCCATTATTCATTTAATCCTTCAACACACTCCTGTGGTTGAGGTAATACATTATTATTATCTCCACTTCTGTTATTCCCATTACAGACATTAGTTCCAAGAATGTGAACCATTTATTGTCAAGGGTCCTGATCCTGTAATAGGATGTGCTGGCAGAGACCCCAATGCCCACACCAAATTCCACTACCCTGAATGAAACTCATCATCCTTCATTAGGACAATTGTTGCAAAGTACCATTACCTCCTATTGTGCCCACCCAGTTGAAGAAGTGCTTGCACTGTTTAATTTAAGCTGGCAATAATTAAACAAAGAACCTGTTTGCATTTACTGTAACTGGGGCATGTTTAATTGACCACCCTGCTTTTGGGAACATCCCGCTGTCCACACAAAAAAGGAGGAAAACAAGCAATACTGACTGTCAAAACAGAAGTGCTCTCGGTAATCCAACAGAATAGTTGCACAGCCAGCATGCTCCACTTCCCTCCTCCCCAGTCAATGCACCGAACACTTTTAAGGTGGTGGTAGTAATCTTTTTCCTCTTTAAGTAACTGATGAAACAATCCTCCATTTAGACATTTGATCCACAGGCATTCATGTTTTATTTTGGATCAGGACTGTCCTTTTAAAGAGCATAGAATCCCAATGGTTTGGGTTGGAAGGGACCTTTAAATGTCGTCAGGTCGAACACTCCCTGAGGTGGATAGGGACATCTTGAACTAGATCAGGTTGCTCAGAGACCCATTCAACCTGACCTTGAATCTCCAGATTGTTCCCACTTACTGTATTTCAACTCAGATTTTGGAGTGATCTTGGCTGGATTTCTTTGGGGTGTGTTAACCAGATTCCTTTTGGATGACACTTAACTTGAAGATATATTCCAGGAGCATTTGAATGCTTCATCTTCTAGTAAGTATTTAGTTTAAGGCCAAGTTAGAGCTACCTAAGGGAAACACTTTCAAATACACACAGTGTGGACATAGAACCCTCAGCTGCAGCTCTTTTGTTCTATGGTTCTAAATGCAGAACAATCCACTGTCTTACCCTCTTGACTCTCAGCCAACTCCAGTGAAAACAACACTGCATGAACCAGTCAAGATGATTGCAATACTTTTGCAGGACTATTAGCACAGGCACCTGCCCATTGTGAGCCACAGCAATACTCTAACTTCTTCAAGACTGGTCTCCAAACAGCTATTAGGTAGCCCAGGAATCTTAGCTGCAAACACAAACATTCAGTAAGAAATAATTCTCGCTAGTTAAACTGCAAAGAGCGAATAATAATAGCAAGCAACGCAGGAATGCCATATATTTTATTCATTAGCATTGCTAACATGGAAAATGTTTCTTTCCCTGTGATGAATCTTACTCATTATACTTTGAATATAGGAGAACACATTCGGAATGTTGTGTCAAACACAAAAGTACGTACTATATATTTAAAGTAACACGGAAAATGGTCAATTTTGAAATATTTTAGAAAAGAAGGTTTTTCAACTGCCACATATATTCTACACAGATGCTCAATACATTTTCTGAAGTGTAATGTGTAACAAACATATAGGAAACCTTCCCCTCCCTTTCTATGCTCCACCTTCTTAGACTGGCCAGAGTAATGTTCTAAGTAAAAGATACAAGGGAAATAGATCTGTGCAGTTATTCCTGGAGTGCCTTGTGCTCCAGGCTGGACGATGCTCCTGAACATTTGGAGACCTATCAGGTATTGCAACTGGTAGCAAATTGCCTCAGATAGAGCTATAATTTCTTTTTATTACAATTCTTGCTGGAAACTGGCCCTTTTAGCAGAATGAAAAACAAAATAATGAGCCTGTCTTTTTAATTCCCAAGAGGACCAGCTAATTTATGTTCACTCACTGTTTAGTTTTCATGGGTCCTAAAATTTGCACAGGGCCTCAGGGTCTGCTCTGTTCCATGATTAATTGAAGCAAAAAGCCAGAAATGCTGTTCTACAGCTCCTCACTTACAATCTGCTTACAAACAGTAGATCACTCCGTGGTGTGCAAGAACAAATACATTTTCCTTCTGTCGTTAACTAACTCAGATAAATGCTTATTTACTGTCATACTACAGACCATGGAGAGATCAGCTTCTCCAGTGGGCTGGTCATTCCTAGCTCTGGCACTAAAACTCCATGTAAATTTTGAGTCGCTGTCTTCATCCTTTCCATTGTGGATTCCCTGCCCCCTTACATTAATGAGGACGAGGCTTTTTTCACAGTGGATTCCCCCACAGATTGCTTCATAACAAACTGTTCCACTGAATGAATACACCTCATAACTCCTGGAGGAAGTGACAGTTTGATTTAGAAGGCAAATGTTTATATGCTTTGATTTCTATATTTTCCCCCTCTCTATACCTATATACACACTTGTATGTGTGTGTAAATATATATACTCCCACTAGACAGGTGATCCTAAGTTTTTACTTGCAAAACAGCTACAGTGGAAGGAAGTGTGAGATAGGAGCATGCACATCATCTCTTAAGTAACTTACTCCCGTTATGCTTTTTTTTGCAGATAAACAATAGAAAGGTTTGTTGCCAAAATATATTAATGACCAAAACAGCCCCTTTGTTGCTGATGTACATAATGGGAGTTCCAAAAATCATTTGGCTGAAGTGTCAGTTTACCAACCTCTAACATGACATGAAGCCCACCAGCTGTAAGGCACAAATACAAAATTACCTCTGACTAGCAGAGAAGTACAGCTCCAGAGGAACAGCTGAAGTGTGAAAAACAAAAAAAGGCAAAAGAAAACCACATTAAAGAACAGCAAATAGGAAACAAACAAAAAAAACTCCAACAACTTTCCTTGCTCCTGTAAGAAATAATGCCAACTGAAATAGGGATCAAGTTTCCCATTTATACTTTCCATGGCTTTTTTTTCCCCCCCAACAAACTAGAGAACTGAAATATGGAAGATGACATGCTTTCTTGTTGAATGTAACTGAGTGTTTCCCACAGAGGCATGTCATGCCACCACATTAATGGATTTCCACTTCACAGTTGCTTCTGCAGATAATAACAACAACCTTTGCCTTTGTATATATCAGAATCCAAGCAGACAAAATAACTTCTTTACTGGAAACAAGCACTTCCATAAGCAACAAAACAAACCAAGGAAGGTTTTGGTTGAAGGAACAAAAAAAAAACCACCAAACATCTAAGTGACAGCTGGAAATCTGTTTTCTAGAATTTACAAACACTGATAAGATACTGAAACACAGAATTTGTTTCAGCTTATACAAACAAGTGTTTATTTCTAGAAGACAGTAAAGTTGCCGGAGAATAAAAACATCCTACTTTAAGAGGCACATCAGGCAACACCCTTCCCAAGCAGAGATTATATGAGAAACAGACACCTCTATTTCTTCCTCAGTAATATTCAATTTCTTCAAGCTGTGACTATTAAAATGAAGGCTGAGCCATCAAAGTGTCATTGAGCTGGGGAAGGAGAAGGAGCTGAAGCTAAAGCAAACAAATTGTGATCAAAAATAAGGGAATTTATTTTAAGCAGAAAATGAATATATTTCATATTAACCTTGTGCCAAAATCTGACTGCAGCAGAAAAATTTCTAATTTCTCCAGTTTAGTTATCACTAAATAAAGATCTTCAGGTTTGATCCCTACCTTGTAAAATCCTTTAGTGAAAGGACAAAAGACTAGATTATGATCTTGCTTATGGCTGTGTAAAATTTCTGGTAACTTCGTTGTAATCACACTGCTATGAATATTTACAGTTCATTGTAAATACTTCAGGAATTGTAGTGGGTTTAACTTTATAAAGGACAAGATACTTTAAATATTGGAAATGTAGGCTATGTACTATCAAGCACCATCTGCAGGGCTTAAATTTACCGCAGTGAACAACACTTCCCAGTGTAACACAAATCCAAATCAGAGAATCATGGAATATCTTGAGTTGAGAGAGACCCACAGGGATCGTCAAAATTCAAATCCTTCGGTCAAGGCTCATAAGACTTGAAGGGCATCACTTAACCCCATGTTTCTTTCATGGGAGTTGTAGCTACTCAAGTCAGACACCTCAAAGCAGCACTGAATGGCATCACATGCAAAGACTGTTGGTCAATTCTAATTAGGTCGTAGCAGGAACCTGAGAAGTGGCTTATTTGAGAGAATACAAGGCTATACTTTTCCTGGTATTAATCCACTGAGAATCTTGTCATCCCTGGTTCTTTCATTTCCTAAACATGACATGCATATTTCAAATTTCAAATTTTTACTTGATAATTATTTCATAAGAGAGGGATGGAATAAGCAAATAATGGCTTGAGAATGAACATTTAATTTCCAAGAGTGTCCTGAGAGATGTGTCATTGAGGGGAGCCATAGCAATTACCTGCAAATTCAGTGTCAGACACATCTCACTAATTCAGGACTCAGGAAGACAACATGCATTAGCACTAGGAAGGTTGTAGATAGTGATAATCAGATAATGAACATCACAGTGGTGAATCTACAGATAGAAATTACACAGCTGCTCTGCTTGTCCAAGATTTGAAATGCAAATTATTTTGCAGATCTCCTCGATGAACTCCTGATTCTTTTTAATGCTTTGCTTTAATATTGTTGAGATGGTTCCTCATTTTGACCTTTGACAGATGTTTGAATTTGCTTTGGAGATAAGGATTTTGGCTGGTAGGTGTTGAATGCAATGCACTTTCAAGTTTCAGGGAATTTAAGGATAAAGAGCAGAGAAGCAAAGTTCGTCAGTCACTGGTGTTATGCTGGTGCTACTTGATCAGTCTTCATTCATGAAGATAATTCTAAACAGCTGGATCTGACCACATACTAATACTGTTTGTGCCAGGCCCTCTTGGGAGAGTCATGTACTTAATGATAACTTCCAGGACTAGTTAAGGCAGAAGTCACAGAATGAAAAGCAAAATAATGTGCTAACACCTGTGCATTAGACCAGTCTGCAGGTCAACAATGTCAGGACAGGTGTGGAGCACAGTAAAACTGCACTAATTATGGTTTTGTGGTAAATAATACTTAAGACTCGATGACATGAATTGAAAATGGAGATAGTGAAGCCTTGGAATAAGGAATTGTTGCCCTCCTATTTCCTTCCATGAGGGAAGTCCTTCAATTCACTTTGCACCAAAGGGTGACATTGACCATGAGACAAACCCAACTGCTAACATCCCCTGCTGCTTTTCATATTGCTGCACAGAAGCAAAACCACCGACAGACACATGCAGGCATCCCCAAGGACTGAGAGATTTTCTGCAGAGCGTTAAGACTTCTCCATAAATAGAGGAACAGCCTGTACCTCTCTGTGTTGAGTAGCACCATGCTCTTGGTGTACTCTGAAATTATTGGTGGAATGAATCAAAGTGGCAAGACCTGCCTCTTATCTGTGCTCACTTAAATTGAGTACTCTGTATGTGTGTCTCTAATGTAGCTGGGTACTATATTCAGCAACAGTGATAGAGAATCCTCAAGTACAAACATGCACCAAGTGATATTTCTGATTTAAAGGTTAACGCTGATTCAAATTGCTTTTATCCTTCCCTCCTGCTGGGTAGGAAAACGTTCTTTAGATTTACTGTTCCAGAATGTTCTCTTTCAGAATCTCACTACTTTGTGCCCAAGATTTCCTCCTTCTCTCCCTCCAAATTTGCAAAAAAATTTACAAACATGATTATTTGCAAAATTTAATGCCTTTGATTGCAAATTATTAATAAAATTGATCCTGAATCTTATAATTGGTCATCAGCCAATTACCCTTTTTCTGACAATTACCCTTTTTCTGACAGCTGTTGTCCTGACTTCCAGTCCATCATGAGTCCTTCATCATTTTCTGATAGATCAAATTATATCCTTTTGCTGAAAACTGTTTTGATGTTTATTATACTCCGTTCATTGCCATCCCTCTGAATTGTGCTGGGAAAACTTAAATGCTTTGAGAGAGATTAGATAGATTGGTAGATAAGTGTGAAATTTTACAGTTAATATTTGCAAAGCGCCTAGAGATTTCAGAATAAAGGAGACATGAGAAATGCAGAGATTTCTTGTTATGTTTCAATGCATGAACGCAAAAAGAAGAGAGGGCGTGAAGAATCAAGTCAAATAGTATGGTAGGTCTCAAAAAGTCACCTGCTTTAATCCACGACTTCCCTGTTCTCTACCGTCTCAATTGGCACTTGCAGAACTAGACTTCATTTGTTTCCTCTGAGATTTCCCTTTAAAAGGGATCTGAATAGAGATAGGGATTTCTATAGAGCACAGGTAATTAGTGCTGGAGGACTCTGATTATCTCTTTATACCACTCCTTACTATTTGACACAATTCCACATAATAAGCCTTCCCTTGAACAAACCTGGTCTGAGACAGTGTCTCCTAGGAGGCTGATTCATGGTGTGAAGAGAACAGCTTCAGCTTTCCATCATCTGCAGACACAGTTCCCTTTTCTTCACTTCTCTAGTGGTTATTGGAGAGTAGAGGAATGATATGTTGCATTTAAAGGGAAAGCCTCTGCCCTCTACCTTTTCCTGCCAGTAGAATGGTGGAAACTGCTTATTTTTGTTCCTTTTCTAATTTCCTTTTTATGCTTTCCCTACTTTAATTAAAATGAGATCAACAATCCACAAGAAAACAAGTTCAGGAAAGCCACACTGAATATACATCTGCATGATAGTTTAATAAAAATTTAAAAGTTAGGATATTGAATAAAATTAAAAAATTTCCCCTAAACAGACTGGGAATTAAAATAAAGCCCAACAGCAACAACAAAACCAGGAGAGATCATGATCAATTAATGATGAATATTGCATTGCTTTGTTGCCATATATCAGTTCATGCCCAAAGAGATAATTTGGAAGATGGGGAGAACTATTAGGGGTGTTTAGGGAAATACCAACAAAGACCAAAAAGCTAAACTATAAGAAATAATAGCAGGCAACAACAAAAGACCTTGAGGAACATGAGACTAATTAGAGAAGTCGGCCATGCGTTTTGTTATCACTACATTACAATGAATGGAAATGAGGCCAGGGGTTGAACATCTCTGCTCAGGAACACTTTGGGAACAGGAGCATGGAAAAACCTGAGCTGCCCTTGTATTAGTTATTTAAGCTCAAAGAACTTTAACTGATACAGAGCTGATTTCAAACAAAAAGACATAAAAATTAATAATCGCTAAAGATCAGAAGTTCAGAAGACATTAAAAGAGGGACTGAGTAAATAGAATTCCCACATGCTTTATTTCTAGAAGAGTCAATGGGGCAAGCAAGCTAACAACAGAACTCATGACAGGGAGAAATAACCATTACACTTCACAGACACTTGTTCAGAAACAATTTTCTTTTGCCAATAGCTATAAATGGTGCAAGCTTCAATACTTTTATTTGTACTTAAATGAGAGGCCACTTGTCAAATGTTTGCACAGAATAAACCTCAGCTCAAAGCATTTTAATGTATGCTTTGCTTTAAATATGGTAGTAATCCCACCTCTAGTCAGCCGAATCCTTAAAGTCATGCTGTGCTGAACCACATCTGTCTCTCGAGATTCCACAGTAAAAATTATTGCTTTGCATTTCAGCAGTGAACAAAGTGATTCCCATGTACAGTTTGTTTACAAAACACTTTGTCAACCAAATGGGTCTTAAGCAACTGCATATTCTTATAAAGCAAAAACACAAACAGAAAAAAACACCCCACCCTCTTTCTAAATGTGAATGACAGCAGACAAACATGACAAACTGAAGCCAGCTCTACTG
This sequence comes from Lophotriccus pileatus, assembly GCA_035583135.1. Taxonomy (NCBI): domain Eukaryota; kingdom Metazoa; phylum Chordata; class Aves; order Passeriformes; family Tyrannidae; genus Lophotriccus; species Lophotriccus pileatus. Next base: position 7,325,402 of record JAWWES010000018.1, on the reverse strand, counting down.
CTGATTCCTCTGGGAAATACAAGCTTTGTTGCAGTTGCTTGCAACTGCATCAAAGGCAGCAGCTGCCCAGCCCAGACTGCTACTGGGATGATGATGCTAATAAGCAATTTGAAGGTGCTAAAGTAGATGACATGGTGCCGTTTCAAGAATCAGGCCCTATAACCAGTATATCTGAGAATAGGCTGGTGAAAATGCCTGTTACTTTCCTTTCTAGACATTTTTTGCAATGATTTTGCCACTCCTGCCTAAGCTTGCAATAGAGGCTGTGTTTTCTTTTAATAGACAGAGATCCACTGTTTAATGCTTCTGAATGCTCTTACAGAATGCTCTTACAACTACAAGGGTGAAAGGCAACCTGCAAGTGACAGTAAATGCCTTCTGTCTCTGTTTTAATACCCCGTGTGTGTATCTGTAATGTACTGTTCAGCATGACTCTCCAAGGCTGCTTCCACAAGCATCTGAGAAAGCTGAGCCATTGTCAAAGCAATAGCAGCTTTTGCTCTTTGCTCTAGAAGTTTGGAGTTCTTTGTTTCTCCATTATAAGATGACACAGCATCACCTGGTCACGGACTGATGTGGGCTGGATGCAAAGAATGAAATACATTCCCCTATGCAACCAACACTCTTTTAATTTCCCTTGCTTTCTCTTCCTTCTGTAGCTTGGCTTAAGAGATCCAAACAACCTTCATATCACAACAGAGAAACATTTCCTGCCCAGACAGAAGAGGTAGTTTTACATTTCTATTTAAACTCAGTGTTCTGAAGACATGATCAAAACAGAAGACAGATGTTTCATAAGTATCTAGTCTGGGTGGGAAGATGGTGATATATAAGGTAGGAAAGAAGAATCTTTTCATTTCTCCTGGGTGAAAAACACGTTGGTTTTGCATTTGCAGTTGAAACCTAGATAGCACCATATAAAGATATGCCAGACAGTGTAAGTTTGCAATGGATTTTTTCCTGGTTTTGGAAGCATTTTGATACTGATACTCATCTCAGTCTAGTAAATTTGACAAAGTCTCTTGGCTAAATAAACTGCTGCTCCCTTGCAGGTCACTAGATGGTGATGGGGAATATTAAAAATCTCTTATTGCAGACAATGAAGCTGCAGACCTTGCTGTAGTTAATAAGTGAAGGAACACTTGCTGCTCCCCATCATTCCTTTCAATTCTGCTCACGTCATGTAATCTCAGACAGCACAAATTGCCATCAGTGTGAGATACCAGGAATGCCTCAAAAACCACCGTGGAGTTCAGTATGAGAGGTGGAGGCTGAACAGCATCTCTAGGCTATCCTCCTGGGGTATAGTTTTAATTAACAAGGTTCTATATAAAGAATGTGTTGAGTTGGTTATTTGAACAAAAAAAGTCCATCTGGGCTCCTAGAAACAGGACCCATCTTGAAATTATATTCCTTTTTATATAGCTTGGACACAGTAGAAACAAATGTCCAGAAGGAAAAATTCTTCCTGAGATAAAAAGGAGCTGGCTGCTCTCTGCTGATCCTTTGGCACCATGCCTGCCAGTACTTGAGAAGAACAAAGCTGAGAAATAGAGATTCAGCACTGATAAGATGTACCCAGTACTTCTGAAAAACTTGCACCCCACAGTCCACTAGAAAAATCACTCTTAGGCAAGTCCTTTAGCCTGGGAGGGATGCAGGGAATGGGAAGCTGAGCCAAGTCTTTCTTGTTAAGAGAAGAACTCCAGGAACAAACACAGACAGAATATTAGCTGATATAATTTGTTATGTGTTTCAGGGATGGGCAATAGAGCAATTCAGAGGAGAAGAGGCAACAACTCTTCTGTGTCCTAGACACTCACCTGGAACTTACAGCAGGAATTCCCAGAACTGCCCACTCTTATCTATTCCCAGTGACTTGGAGCCAAAAAAACCCCTTCTGTCCTCAGGAAGTTTCTCTTCTCAATTTTTTTCTTGTGCCTGTTCATATTAAAACACCACAAATAAGAATTTTTTAAAGTACTGAGCTGGAAAACATACCAAGAAGAGCAAGGAGAAATGAATTATGAGTGCTGGAGGGACTCTTCTGCAAGGAAAGATTAGAAGAACTAAATATGTCTAGCTTGGCAGAGAGATGACTAAGCAGGAGAGGGGGAAGTGATAAATGTCTACAAATATTTGAAGGGCGTATACACTCAGGAGGCAGAGAGATTCTGCAGTGTGAGCCATACCAGGTGGTGGGATTAGGAGCAAGGGGATGGAATCAGAAAAGGAAAAAAAAAAAAGCCAAACACAAAAAAACCCCACCAAAACTAAAAAAAAAAAAACAACTCACAAAGTAAAAACTCATCTGAAGGCTATATAAATGAAAGTCCTCATGAAAATGATATATACCCACATCCCCCACGCTGGGGAACGCGGAGATTTTCTCAGAGGTAGGAAACTCAGTATGTGAGACATATGGGAGGGCTGCGGGTGTGCTTTGTTGCTTGCAGAACTAAAGCAAAGAGCTGTGCCTTGATGCTGGGAGACCAACAGGAGCCTCTGTGGACAACAGGTGTCCCACCAACACTGACAATTAGAGAGCTTTGGGCAGGAAGTGAAGGTAGTTGTTGTGTCCAATTGAAATCACAAGAGGAAGATTTGTTCGGAATAATTTAATGACCTTGAACTTGGTAGAGCTACAGGACTTTATAGATACAGTCCAGCCAGATGGTCCCTGGAAAGCAGAAAGCTTTGGGTCTGTTAAACATTCAAAAGGATGATGCTGGAAATCCTGGAAGATCAAGATGGAAGATGAAAGCATCATATTCTTCCATTTTTAACCCAATTTAACTGTCACCAGCTAAATCAGGTCAAAAGGAGACAGGGGGGAATGCAGTTCATTCCCCACCTTAGTTTCTGATGCAAAGCACACCAGTGCTTCTTTCAGCACCTCGAGAAGTCAGGAAATAAATGTAGCCAATTCCTCCTTCAGGAAAACAGAAATCCCTCTTGCCTTCCACTTTCAGACTTGTAGGACCCCAGTCACCACCACAGACATCCCTCAGTACATCATTTCAAGCCCTCTCCGGCTCCACATCACCACACTGGTCTGCGAACAGGCAGAAAGACAAGGCAATCCAGAGGTCACCTCTGAGGGCAAGTAATTGGAGGTTGCAGTTTAGACCCAGTTCAGCTGGATTCCAGCCAGGATATGCAGCTCAACTGCTTTAGAGAGCAGGATGAGCTGCGCCTCCTCCTGCCAATACAGGGGGCAGACCACTGATTTTGTCTTCCTGGAACTGTGTCACTCACCGTGTACACAGCACTCAGCTGTTTTGCCTGAGAAGGGGGAATGGGTCCAAGATAATGCCTTGAGTCTTTCTTTAAGAGATGCATTTCCAGTGTTAAGCTTCTCCCTCGTGAAATCTCGTATAAACCAGGCAAAAGGAATTCCCACAAGACTGGATAAAGGAAATGTGTCAAAGTCCTTCTCTTTACACTGGATTTGATTCAAAGTTTGATGGGAATTCACAGCCTCAACTTGTGTTTTCAGAGTACTCCATGTCCCTAACAGAGGTTTGCAGGGATAAAATCCCATGCCTGTGACAGAGTGATGCTCATCTGCTTGGCAAGCAGAGCTAATTCTACTAACATTGTGCTTTTGTATATGGAAATAAAAAGAGAAGATATTTGACTAAAGTGAGATTTCAAGCTGCTGATGGTATATTTCTCTAACAACTGAAATAGGGGAGCAAATGGGGCAGCCAGAGGTCACAGCAGTTTATGTAGTAGATCAGCTCAACCAGACATTAGTACTATAAGGGAAAAGACACACTTCTCTCTGTCCCTGCAGAAAAGTAACACGCTGCTTTGCCCAAAGCATGACACCTGGAACACCAGAACTAAAACCCTCAGTACAGGGACAACTCCTGCTTCAGTCTGGTAAAGCACAAACAGTGAGGGAGAACTTTATCTTTGATGGACAGAGGTGGTAGAGGCAGAGGGGAAGTTTTCCAGGATTTCTAGGGTTGCACTCAAACCCAAAGCCAGACATTGTTTCCAGTAAGCCGAAGCCTCTTAGTAAAAGATGCTTTTAATAACATAATTCCCACCAGAAATTACGCTGGGCAGCCATCACAAGGTCCTCCCACCCCAACCGAGTTGGTTGTCCAACAAATAGATACTTATCCTCCATAAGAACCAAGTCCCAGTGCTCCTTGTTTCAGAGCCAACCCTTGGACAGAGCAGCTGTGATGATCTTTCCACACGGAAAGAGGCATGAGGCAACCCAAGTCAAACACAGGGAAAGAGATGATAATAGACACCTCTTTTCTCTGCCCTTCCTAAACATATGAAACTCCTACTAACAGAAAGGATGAGATCTCAGTGGAGCTGTTATGCAGCTCCTGCTCTCCTTACACTAGATGAAACATAATGACATACCTTGATCTGGGTAAGGCAGGCGCTGAGACCGCTGTAGAGGCAGGATGGCTTGCAGCTGGGAAAGCCTTTTCATCAGGAAATCAGCAGCTACCATTCAAGACTCAACTGAGCCACTTTCAGGCAAAGTCCTGGGATTCATGTCAATGAAGTTGCAGTGGAAGAGCCAGGTTCATCTCCATGAAACAACACAGATTCCAGTGTCCCCGCATGGCTGTGGGGAGCATAGCACTGTTGCAGCTCTTTTTATTAATCAACCAGGTGTTTAACTTTGGCATCCTGGCTAAGATCCAGCATGGAGAAATACACTTCCTTTCTCTACCCAGTTTTCACTCAACAGCTTCATCCAGAGCAGTTCCCCCACGCTGCTGTGCCCTGGTGCAGGCACTGCAGAGCAGGTGCAGTGCGACATCCCAGAACGCGCTGTACTTCAACAGCAGGTGAGAAACAGCTCCTCAGTCTGCCTGACCCAAAGGCTCATGGAACCTACTGTGTAAACATAAGGCACTATTATCTCCACTCTCCACATGGAATCACTTTATGGAATTTATTATTATTATTTGGAGCTCAAATTGAAACCCTCTGGCCATGTATGAACACTAAGCCTGCTTAGGGAATGCAGGAAGCAGCTAAAGTGGTGAAGAGGCAAAGATTTATGACAGCCAGAAAAGAAATTTTCTTTTCTAGAAACAAGCTTCACATTCCTAATCTATTTCCGCAGTTTTTGCTACTCTCTACCGAACTTCTGACAGGTCTTAAAGACTAACACTTACCATGCTGCAAGCTGTTCCTCTAAATTCTATTTTATCATCGTTTATAACCACCTGGCCAGATTCCCCTGGTGATATTTTTCACTCTTTCTCATAGGCCCTAAGCGTATCCATATTACCTATTCCACAGCCTTCATCTTTACCACCTTCCTCCTTCCCTCCAACATCATCACAGCTGTCTTTAACTGGGCTCCCTTTATCCTCTCCTGAGACCTCCCACCCCTTCTAATTCCCATTCAAATCACCTCATTAGCAAGACAGACTTGCAGCAGCTTCCACCTGTCCCCTAAACAGGATTGCACCCTCACCCCCTTCCTTAGCTTCAGCAGGACCTACTTCTCTAAGAGCTTTAAAAATATATTTCTTTCCCTGATAAAATGATATTAGGTAAGGATTTAAAGGGAGATCTGTGAAAGGAGAAAAATAGCAGTGGCAGTGAGTCGTCCCTCCCAAATTGTCTTTCTGAAAGCTCTAAATGGCTTTGTAACAGCATGAAAGTGCTTCCTGATTATTGCCAAGCTGAGGCTCAGGAAAGCCGTAAGGGTGGACAGGGGAGGAGTAAGGAATAGATAAAAACCCACAGGAAGAAGGGGTGTGGTAGAAATGCTGGGGTCCCTGACACTCTCCCTGGGATGATAAAGCTGACCCTGTAGCAGAGTTTCAAGGGGAAATCAAGGTGCCTTTTTTTTCCCCCAGATGAAAAACTTCCAGCTATTCCCTATGCAGGGGCAGTCTATTGGTCTTTGGGTCCCTGTGGACCCCCATCATGATCTTCATCAAGATTTTGCGGTAGAAGTTTCAACCAGGACTTACCAATTTCCCACCCAACAGTCAGACACATCTTCCTACTTTCCACTGATTTATCCCTTCAGATCTTCCTCTCATAACATAAGTGGGGCTGAGGCCCCACTGCCAAAGCCCGACCCCCTGGGAGAACATGTGGGTGAGACCTGGCCAGACACCACCAGTGGTCACAGCCATCTCTAGGGCCAGCAGCGCTTGCTGCAGGAAGGAGCACGGCTAACACAAACATCATGCTGTGTTCCCATGGCAACCAAAGTGTCACGTTCATCACCGTCTCATTTTTGGAAGAAAAAGATATAGGTCCAATGAAGAAAAATCCAGGAGTCCCAAAGGGCTTTGCTGAGGCTGGAGAGACCTCTAACATCATTGCTCAGGGCTGCTGGAAAGTGCAGCACCCAGCTCCGTGATGGCACGTGGGTTTGAACAGGAGGCTGTCTGGGATTAAAATGCATCCTGTCAGATACACACAGTTTATGTCTTGTCTGCTCTGTGTCACTTTGAAGCTAGGGACACATGATCAAATTTCTACAGCTATAGAAGTTATAGATGTTGGTAGAACGGGTTTCCATTCCACCCGTCCAATCTCACATTTGACATGACCTGGGGATGATGGTCGTTACCAGTTACCTTTGCTCAGTGTCCCATGATGGCTTATTAAAGCACAGTAATATGGCTAAAGCTGGAGTTGCTGTGCCTGAGGCAGCAGAGACCTCTGTGCACGTCAGGTCCCCTCCTGGACTTGGTGAGCTGCCACCATCTCACTGTCAGAGCTTTTCTCTGCTGAAATCTGCGTCCCAGAAATCAGACCCAGGTGGGATCCAGCATTCCCATTAGCATGAATCCGTATGAGCTTCTCTGCAGTGACTATACAGCAGCAATCAAAGCATCACCATGCAGATTTGTACATGGGAAGCTCACCTTTCCGCTCTAAGACAAACCTTCTACCAAAGGGAGTCTAGAGATGCATCACTGGACACTTTCAAAGCTCTCTGATGTGTTCTTGCTGGAGGCATGAGAAGATCTAAGGCTGGAGGATTCATTTCAATCAGTTTAAAATCAGTTCCCCCAATTAGCAGGATTTTTTTCTATAGAAAAAAAAAAGAATTCAAGACCTGAAGAACAAAAATGAAAAACTTTAAAAATAATGCTTGAGAGAAAGCATCTGCCTGCAAAGGAAGATCATCCATATGCTTGAGAGGAAAAGGGAAAGTGTAGCAAGGAAGAAAATGGCAGCATTCTATGGGGAGTGCCTGGAGAAGGAAGGAACAAGTGATTTTAACACTTCAGTGTCTCTACATCCCCACCCTGAAGCCTGACTCAACTGAGGTGCGATGTTTAAATGATCAAGTATCAGAAGTCAATCAGATCAAGTGGAAATATCCCTTGACACTCAGGGTCAGGTGATATTTAAAGAACTCTGAAATCCAAAACAGTGGTGAAGTTGCTATTAATTATTAGTTTTAATCCTCAATTTTATTTTTATTTGGCTTGGTTTTCCCTCCCTGAGCAGCTTTGCTGGGCCCAGCAGTGAAGTGTTCAAGTCAGATTTATGCCTGTAACTGGGGCAAACACCATAGCTAAGAGATTGTCCATATCTGGAGCAACTTCTTCCTCCTTAAAGACCAGACAGAAACCTCATGCAGGTAGCTTTTCATGAGAGGGATAAAGAGAAGTTACTTATAGAAGGTACTTTGATGGTAGAAGAAACAAGGGATTAAGTATGACAAAGGTCAAGGCAGATGGTTGCATGGATGTAATGAAATTTTGGCCTCTGCATGACATCTATAAAGGATGCCTACAGGAAAGTGTTCAGTATCATTCAATGGGCCCTGGGCTTTGATCCAGGGGAGTTGCATCTTATCCTAGGTCTCCAGCTGATTTGTAACATCACCTTGCTCAAGTCACTCAGTCATTTTACACCTTTGCTCAACTTTTAGGAAGCCCTATGCAACCTGGAGATGAACATCCCACTCATTTCCACTGCCCAGACCACAGCTCTCAGTAAAGGAGAGAGAAATAAGTTTCAAAGCTTACTATTTCCTCTCTGGGCTCACCCAAGCTAGCAATCAGCTGGTGGTAATACAGCTGGAAATACCTGAGGGGACATAAAGGTTCAGGCTGGTGTCCTGTTATTTCACTCATATGTTGGGAAACAAAACATTTTCCCCAGGGTCAGGTGATGGAAAGGAGTCCATCAGCCTATAAGACCTGAGATCACAAATACAATAGTTCTGGATATCCTTAATTAAACACAGAAGTGTGTTCATTCAGGGCTTGCTGAGTGGTGTTTCTGCTAAGGGCATGAGCCATTCTGGCAAGGTAAATGTACAATTCCCTTCTTTTCCCCAGTGGAGCAGCTGAGCAGGGTCAAGGCAGCTCATGAGTGAGATGTGCTGCCTGTTTGCTTGCTCCTGTGACTGGCTGCCCATTTAGAGGCTGCCAGGGAGATGGAGTGTGCCAGCCAGGTTTCTGCAAGCATGTGAAAATTAACAAACCTCACTCTGGGCTGGAAAGGGCAGATAATTGAGAGAATTAAAATTGAGACAGGAAAAAAAAAAAAATAAAGAAAAAATTGGGGGGACAAAAAAGAGAAAACATGGAGATGAGCCAAAAGGAAACACTTCAAAGGCCCATACCCTGCAGCTCACATTAACGACAACAACAAAAAAAAAGATGGGACCCTTACATTTTAATCAAAGGCAATTTATTTTTTTTAAAGGTATTATAACTCTGCCATGCAGGAGCAGACCCTTGCCCAGAGAGGTGTTGGCACAACCAGCTGACAAGGGGAAGGGAGGGTTTCCTTGGCCACCTTCTTTCTTTACTGTGAACATCAGTGAAAGGAAAGCAAGAGTGAGCGGGTGCTTCAGGAGAAATGCCTCCAGGGGAGAAGCTACAGGAAACCAAAGGAATTAGAAACATGACTGAAATCTAAATCACAGCTTTCTGTGGCCAGTCTCAACGAATACTGCATGTAGGATGTGAACTTGAAACCCAAAGCCAGCTGAGTCAGAGGCAGAAGGCAGCAGACTGGCAATCATAGGAATTGGGCAGCTTGGGTAGATTCAAGTGGAGCTGTCAGGACTATAGATATACAGATTAGCTCATATATATAGATATATAAATGTGTGATCAAGGCTAGACAGAGTAAGTGTGACCTCCTCAAACGCCCGAGGAAGATGCTTGTCTGTAATTCTTCCCCTCCATGAAATGAACACATCCTTGTCTGCACTGCTCGGGCAGGACCAAACGCCCAACTGCAGCCAGTGGGGTAAGTGGTCTTCACAAGAGACCAAACCAAAGCTCTTTCTGGGATACAGGTGTTGGGATCTTTGTTCCCCTGTGCATCTTTGTGAAGGAAGGGGAAAAATGGAAAAAGGGAAAGGGAGCTGAATGGCACAAAATCTGGGTGAGGAAGATCAGAATAAGACTGTGTCACAGGATGAAGAAACTGTCCTCAGGAAACAACATGTAATTGTTTCCATTAGTCTAAAAGAAGAGACAGTGAAAAAAGGAAAAGGTTTTACAAAGACAATGCCTCAATTAAATTAAAAACAAACAAAACAGAACACAGAAAGAAAGGAGAATAATTTATGAAACACTCACTTATTTACATAAAATGAAGACAAAAGATGGTGTATTTAGTTGTAGTCAGAAGCTGAAATTTTCCATGTTTTTTTAAGGCAGTGCCACATGCAGCCACAAGCAGCAATAGCCTGTGATTCTGCAAAAAATTCTGTAACAGCATGAAAAAATGAAGGCCAGAAGCATTCACACCTGGATTAAACTTCTCAACCTACCACAGCCTGTGCCTAGGTAGGAAGGCAATGAGGAGACATCATGTTTGGGTAGAAGAGCTGTAACTTGGAGAAAACAAACAGGTCTGCCAAAATGAATGCTAGCCGAAAGCACCTCAAAGTCTGGCAAAGGGTGCTGGCATATGAGCAGCATGGCATTTGCTTTGCAAGGCCAATCTAGTTTCATTTAATTTATGATCCTTCAGCAGTGACAAAGCTTGATGAAGGAATGCTGTGCCCGAAACCTCTGCTTTTCAGCTTTAACGACTGCCCCCTTTTTGCAAACTTGGTTTCTCTGGCATCCTCAGACTGTCAGGACTGCACCACCACTACCCCTTGACACTTCTGACAAGTGGCAAGGAAGCTGTGCCATGCTGCAAAGGACAATAGGCTTTTTTTTTCGTTCCCTGTAGGTGTTTAACCAAGCAGCAGCGCCTCTGAGCCATTTAAGGTTTGCTCACAGCTAGCTACGCTGGGAAGAATTCAGTGACCTTTAGGATATTAATAGGTCCAAAGCCCCTTTGTTCCTGGGGGGTGGGCAGGTGACACTTCACCATTTATGACTTGCAATTACTCCCCCTACCCAACAGAACAGATTTTATTGGCCGTCGCCCACAACAGTTACAGGGGCACGAGTGGTGCTGTTTCTAACAGGGCCAGATGCAAACAAACATCCTGGTGTGCCTCTGTCTCACTGTTGTCTCTGTCCCCCTGCAATGCTCAGCCTGATGAGCACTTCCCATCAGTGGCATGGAGTTGCCAAGCAACATTTGTCCTGTCCCTCCCTGGGCCCCTCTCAGGGCTCTGTGGCAGCTCGCACCTTGAAGAAAAGGGGCTGTTGTGAAGGGCGAAATAACTTTCCTTCTCTCTTCTATCTTCTCTCTTCCTACTTGATGAGGTGAAAAATGAACCATTATGAATATAACAGATTAAATCCTGCATTTGGTTTCTCTGGGGAAAATTTCATGGAAAATTGTCTTTGGGGAATAAATTCACTGCCAGATGCCAAGGACCAGTGCACCATACCCAGCACACTCGTCCAGAATACAACTAATGATTCTGCATCATACACATTATAAAATGCAGCTAGAACTGGTCAAATAATGGAGAAAATTATTGGCAAATAATTTATTCAGCCATAGTCACAGAGGAATTAATCTTATCCATTATTCTCAAACATGACTCAACCAATTCCTGGAAGTAACAAAGCTAAAGCCTCTAGCTCTGAGCTTCAAACCCTAAGATTTAAATTCTTATTTAATTCCACAACTCTTTTCCTCTTGTTATTATGTTGAACAGTGTGCTGCTGCTGTTCATGTGCCAATGATACAAGGTTAGAAGGCTTAGACAGTTCAAAATGTTCTCTCTGCACCAGTAAAGCTAAAAAGTACAAAGCAGCTCTTACAACTGAGAGCACTGAGGCCAACTGGCACAGTGGCTTCAGTGTGCACTCACTGCTCCAGGGCTCTTGGCACCTCCCTGACGTCAGCCACCAGTGAGAGTGTCTCTCTGATCCCAGTTTTATCTGGGATGTAGTCCCCCAGACCACCAGTATTCACTGTATTTGGCTCTGGAGGAATGGGACTGTCAGAGCAAAGGATGGGGCTAAAGAGCTGGGTTCAGGGAGCTCTGAAGCAGAGCCCTGTGCAGGTGAGGCTGAAGGTGAGGCTGGCAGGTGTGTTGATGTAAATAGAGGTGTTTGAACTCAGCTTCAATAAAAAGATATGGGATTTTCTGAAAAAGCAAATGAATTTCCCACTGTATTTCCCCAATTACTTAGGTAAAGTAATGCCCTGCAAGTGTGACTTTGGGATATCTTCTTGGGGTGGGTTTAAAGCTAGGAGTCCTGTCTTAGCTGATAGTTTAACCAGTCAGAAGTTAATAAGGCAAGAAAATAGCTCAGCAAATGATCCTTTTCACATATCTTAGGAGAGAATGTAAATCCTCTGGAGGTATCTGTTTCTCTGCATTTACTCTGTACAGAATAATTTAGACTAGATCACAGAATCACGGGATGGATAAAGTTGGAAGGGACCACTGGAGGACATCTTATCCAACCTCCATGCTCAAGCAGGGTCCTCAAGGGCACATCACTCAAGATTGCATCCAGATGGCTTTTGAATATCTCCAGGCAAGGAGACTTCACAACCCCTCTGGACAAACTGCTCCATTGCTCAGTCACCCTCCCAGTAAAGAGGTTCTTCCTCAGACTCAGGTGGTACTTGCTGTGTTCCAGTTTCTGCCCACTGCCTTTCATGCTCTTGCTTGGCACCTCTGAGAAAAGCCTGGCTCCATTTCCTTGATATTCTTCCTTCAGATACTTGTAGACATTGATGAGGTCCCCTCTCCTCTTCAGATGCCTAACTTCTAGAAAGCTAAAGTTTGTGGAGGCAAATCCTGTCTCCTCACCTTCCTTATCATTATTTCATATAAACCATATTTCTTTAGTTCTTTATTAAAATGTAATGCAAGAAAGTATTGAAAGCTTTCCAGCAGCAAAGACATATGTTACTTTTGCCTTATCCTCTAAGCCAATTAGCCAATAAAAGAAGGGAATTAGATCAGCCTGACAAATCCATGTTGATTCTCTTTTACCACCTTCTTATCCTATAGCAGCTAATGAATTGTTTGTTTCATAATTTGTCGAGGTTTCTCTGTAGTTATTCAGCTTAGTTGGCTGATTTAAATGTCCTGGCTATTCCTTTTTTCTGTCTATGCAAATAGCCTACTTACCTTTCTCTACTCTAAAGAACCCTCTTGATATGGGGCAAGACCCTGAAGTCCATTCCTAACTGTTTACAGGCTGCTTTCCTTGGGCAACCAGCAGAGGAATTCCCTCAGGTCCTACAGTTTGAATTCCCTTAGTCAGTGTAAGGATTCTTAATTTACACCCCTTTGTTCTGGCCCATTCCCATCCTCTAATCAGTATGACATCTTTTATGCATATCTAGCGGTGACTGTTTTAGTGATAAGGGGAGTTAAAAAGGCAATGAGGACTCCAACACTCTGCCTGTGCTCTCCTGCTGTGGTACATCATGAGTGCTTTGATTCCATCTAGCATATTTATAGGATTTCTTTTTTTCCCTTGTGTGTTCCTAGCCACCTCTTGTTCGTTCTGTGCCAGGACCTTTCTGATTTCATCCACACGTGCTTCGGTATCATTATGTTCTCATTCCTAATTTGCTGCTGCTTCAACTTTTAAAAAAACAATTAATTTCTCATTTCAAGGCATTAATGAGGTTCTCAAACACTTTCAGTGTTTCCCTTTTGTTATACTCTCCTCTCTGCCTTAGGAGATCTAGTCATTGCACCTCTTCTCTAATCTCTAAGTCAGTGCTTGCTGGCCTGTATTCCTCTTTCCTTGACTCAATCTACCAATTCCCTGATGTTTCACAGCCAATTAATCCTTCTTCTGCTGTTCCTACTTTCTCTTTTCCATGTGTCTGGGAAGCTGATTAACTCATAGCATGGTATATGTACTAAGGCTTTATATTCATCCTGTTTAGCCCTTACACTCCTAGCCCTTGGGCAGAGACATTTCAGATGTTTACCAGATTGCTCCATTCTTCTCCCAAGTGTCTCATTTTCACCTCTATTAAATTTCCCATTTTCCCAACCCACTAACCAGCATGCTGCCTGGTTCTTGGAAGACTGCTGTGCTGTCAAAAAATCCAAAGCCTTTTTGTCGACATTGTCCGTGCTTTCACCTCAAGGATTTGTCTGGCCCACCCGTGCCACTTTCCACAGAGACCAAAGGACACACAAAGGAAACACGTGCGTAAAGGAGTTAACAATGATCACAGTGATGGGCAGTATTTTCATTTCAGTGATGGCAGATATATGATGGAAGCAGCATTTAATCCCTCCTGCTTGCCTTCCCTAAGGATATCAAATTGTGTTGTAAACACTGGAGATTTAAGCCTCACTTTGACCCCTTTCACCGAAAATAAATATTAATAACTCCACTTCATAGACAGGGAAACAAACAGAAAAGCTAAATGACTTTTTATGGAAATGCTGAGGCAAAGGCAGGAGCTGCCAGAGCACGGACTGGAAACCATTCAGGAAAAGCCGTCAGTCAGGCGTTTAGGAGCAAGGGGGCAAGAAACAGGGTTGTGATTGCAATTACATCAGCTGGTGAGGAGCCAGCCCTCAGTGCCCAGAGCTCAGTTAGCCAAAGGCTATGGCAGTTTACTGGGACTGGAGTTACTGCCAGAGCATCCAGTAGATGATTGTTTTTAGTTGTAGATTTGTCTTCCCCTCTTGCTGGTCCATGCATGAGCAACAAGCAGCCTAATTAATGGCTAAAAAAGCCCCTGATGCTAAAATAGCTGTCTTGCAATCTGTCTGGAGACCTTGCTAGACTGATAGCAGGGCACTTCTTTCTGACTTCTCCTTTCTGTCTCACTCCCTCCTGTTCACCTCCTTTCATTTCCCTCCCTTACACTTTTTAAAAGTGAAATAGAAGAAGCAAAGAAAAGAAAATATGAAGAAAGCAGCCACAAACTGCTTCATCAACAATAATACACCCTGGATCTTCCAGGACTTGTCTGAGGATGTGAGCCCCTGGAGAGGAAACCTAAGGCCAGAAATGATACAGGCTTAACTGTCATGAAAAGCACTCACAAAAGCTCCAGCACGGAGCACACAATGCAGCGCTGAGGATACGGACTTGGCTGCCGTTTATGGAGTGGGGAATACAGTGGCAGATTTATTCTACAGTAAAGAGGGTTGTTTCTTGGTAGCGCTAATACTGACACATTATCTGGGGACGGAAGAGGATGCACAAATAGGAACAATTATCCCATTTCTCTGCCTGTGTCTCCCCCAAATGCCCCCTACTCCTATTCCCTCCTTCTCTCTTCATTCCTCTCCCTACACTGAGTCCTCTGCTTCCTCTCTGAATTACAACTTATTTCTTTAGCCTTCTCCTTCATATTTTCCCAATGTGCTTACATGTACAGGGTTTTTAGTTCTTCAGATTTTTGCATATTATCTCCAGCTGGAGCCTTGTGTCCAGTCCTATGCCTGGAAAACCATACAAGTGTTTTCAAACACAGGGTTAAATCCTGTTCTCCCTAAAACAGTTGTGAAAATTTCCACACTGTAAGGAACAGGCCACGCGCCAGGATAGGCTGATAACAACCTGCAAAGAGAGGCTTTCCAAATTATCCAGCACAGCTTAAAGAGAAACCATCCCTGCACTCATTGAAGTGGAAAGTAGTGATGGCAACTACCACCACACTCCTGCAAGGAGTAATTCCAGCTCCCTTCTCATCAGCTGACATCAGTATAGAGCAAATACCTGAGCAGTGTTACATCCCCATTTTATCCACTTCTTCCTCCAAAAACACACACCTACTTTCACTACTGTATTTGCCATGAGGAATCAAAACCCTGTTTGCACCTCACATCGGAATGGAGGCTGGGAGCACAAACAACTTGGTCAAGAGCACATAAGAGATTTGTGGCAGAGCAAGAAATACAACCCGAGTGTCCCAAATTGCTGCCAAGCAGTTGCCGATTCATGCTTTGCATCTCCAAGGGATGGATAAGGGGCAGTGGATCTTGTCCAAGGACAGATAAGACAGGAGATAGCACTATCACCCACATTTCTGCTGTTTGGCAGAAGGAGAGAAGCAGTGGAGGAGCGAGCGGGGCTGCTGTCTTTCCCCCCTCCTTAATATCCTTTCTGCCTGCTTCAAAAACAACTCAGTGCATGGTTGTTTATTATTATTATCACTGTTATTTTCCAGAGTGCTGTAAAACTAGGGGATAGAGCACTCTGACAGACTCATAACAAACAGCAGATAAAACTAATTAGATTTTCTTCTTCCTTCAGTTTGCTGACTTGATTATTTTTTCTTTTTATTGTTTAATTATTTATTTTTTAGCCCAGAGGTTTACACACACATGTGTTTCACTAGCAAGGCATCCTTGGGATCGTCTCTGACAGGAAAGGGCTATTGTGGCCACACAGCCCGAGAGCTGGTGAGGGGCTGAGACAGAGACTGCAGTGTAGTGCAGGGCTCAGCACTGCATCTTCTACCCATGTCATGTAAACCACGGGGGGGAGGAAGGAGAGCGCTTCCATTCACAGCCACTGAGAGAGTCAGTGAGAAAAAAAGCCATCAGTAAAAAAAGTTAATGTGCCTGGCAGGAGCCCAAAACCGCTGCAGCAGGGGGGACCAGGCAAGTGCCTCTAAGACACCACCTCTTCTGGTCATCATGGGAATATTTGGCTTGAGTCTCAACCTGACAGCCTTGCTGACTCTTGAGGAACGACAAAACGGTGGAGAGCAGGGCAACTTCCTCCCCTCCCTCCTCCCTCCCTTTCTTCATCGGCTGTTTCCAAATTCTTTAGGATTAGCTAGCGACAGCAGCAAAAGGCACTGGCCTCACTGCTCAGCACTTAGCAGGCTGAAGTGAGGTGACATGCCTCAGCGTGGGGGACAACGGCTTCATTCACTGGGGCAATACCAAACCAGAATTACAAGTGTGCAAGAATAAACAAGGCTGGAGTTAATCTAAAGTTGTTTTACACTCTGTTTTATTAAAGTCAATGCACTTCCGTTCCTCTGTGCAGAGCCTAGTTCTGCTTAATTACCATGACTCAGGGAGAATTTTAATAGCGTGGAGCGCGCGGCGCACATGGAGGCATTCTCCTGACCTCTAGAGGTCTGTCAAAAGAAGAGGAGCATCTGCTCCCTGCAGAAGTTCCTGGAAGAAATGAAGCAGCCCAGAAAACTTCTTCTCCTGAAGGCTTCTAGGTGCCATTCCAAAGTGGTTGGTCACCCAGCCCTCCCACTGCGCTTCTTCAGCAGGAGGCTGAGCACCCTTGGGCCAGGGGGTTCACGTGGACAGCACCTTCTGCAGCACCCTCACTGCTTGCTGACAAGTTGTTTGGCACAGACACGGGATGCTGCCATGAAGAAGAGATTGGCCAGGCCTTTCACACTGCAGAGCAGCATTTAAGCAGGTGTGGTGGATGTGCAGGGACTCTGCGCTCCCAGCTCGACTGCTGCACTTGGATCCCAGACCCTGGAAACACCCTAAGGGCCTTTGCCATCTCTCTACCTCCTTCAGCTCCTTGCCCAAGGATCTCTGGAACAGTGTTACTGCTCATACACATTTGGCTCCAAACACACATGGAAGAAACATCTCTTATTATATTTGGACAACTCTTGTGCAGTTCATTGACCAGGGCAGAATTTTCCCACTGAACTGAATTCTCCCTATCGTAAAACATTCAGAATGAAACAGCTAGAAAGTTATAGCTAAAATAGTGGTGTCTCACTAGGAATAATGTTGATTTAAGAAGATTTTTTTTCCCTTTGCAATAGGGTGTACCATTGGTAAGCCTCAGTAAGCACCATTCAGCTGCTGTTGGGACAGAGCATTGGTACAGATTACAACATGGGTGTATACAGGCACATTTACAGACACATATATTACAATAGTATTCTTTGCCCTGTGTCCTGAGGATGTGCTGAATGCTGAAGACCCCACAGCACGGCCAGTATATACTGCTGTCAGGACTTAGTACAGTGTCAGGTTTTTGTCATGACTAGAAATACTAGATTTTTGACCTAACTATGCACACATACTGTTTTTTATTAATAAGTTTTGAAGCAGTATTATACAAACTATTATAATGGGAACACCCATTTTAATCTCTTTTGTGTCCCTTTCTATAAGCCAGCCTTTTATGAAAATTCCATATTGTGTGCAACAAGCTGCACACTAAAACAAGCAGAACAGGACATCTGTACAGGGACACACACCACACCTAATGAATCAGTTTGGGCTAAGAAGCTCAGCTTCTGAGGACCCAAGCTGCTTGTCTTTTGAGCAGCATCATAGAGACAGAGGGAACTCTTATGTACTACTGAAGACTTTAAAATATGTGGATGTTTAAAACCCATCAGGACAGGCAGAAGCTTTTTGTCTAAAGCATAGTTTCCTGCTGGAAAATATGTCTAGGTAGTCTGAGGAAAGTTGTCCAGAAACGCATGAGAGAAAACCTTGTTCTGCAGTGGGAATTCTCTCCACAAACAGCATAGAAATGGGAGGATGACACAGTGCTTTTAATCATGCATTAATATTAATAATAATCATCACTGGTAATCACTGGAGTCCTTGCAGGCTACAACACACTATGCATTCATCCTTCTCCTTGAGCCTCACAAAGCAGTGACAGAGTTGTGAGCCCCTTGCATCATACAATTATTTCCATTTGGATCCAGGACAATTCCCCATTTGCAGCAGCGGAGTCTAAGACACATGAGACGTTCAGGCAATGTGAAGTGTGAGATGCAGTGATGTGATCTCATACGTTAGGGATACTGGGAACATGTGTGGGTTCTCAGTCTGTGACGGATTCTCAGGAACTGGGATATGTGTTTGAAGGCAATTTTAGGAGAAATCTAATTTTTCTCCATTTGGGGATTAAAGAAACTGTTCTGACTGACGCTTGGGCTAAACTCACTCTTAGATATTGCCACCATGACTAATCTATTGATCAGTTCAGTCCAGGTTTCCAGAAGTTTGCTATGTATTGTCACTGCTGCTTTCCTTACTCTGGCACACTGGATTTCCCACGCTGCTGTTGAGATATAACCAGCTCAGAAACACACACAGCCTGATCCAACCTGTTGAACACACTGTAAAAATTCTGATCAGACAGAAATCAGATACATGCTCTATAGCTCAAGAGAAATGAAGTGCAACAGAGAGTTCTGGCAAAAGGCATCAGTAACTGTCCCTTCTCCAGGCAAAAGCTGCCTAATGTAGGAAAAGGAGAATAATTTCTGGTTCCTTGGTCTCAAGGTACCATTCCTTAGCTCAATATGGATGAAACCACATACTAGAGGCATCCAGGAAACGGGGTATTATATTTAGAAATGGATGAACTCACATGGTACCATCTGGGCTAGTGGCATCTCACTCTGTCTGGTGCACACATATGAAGTTATTCCCAAAAGATGTATTTACACGACTTAAACAAACATACATTTTTCCATTCAGAACTGAAGCAACACATCTGGGAAGGATGCTGAAGGTGGCAAACAGGCAAACATGAGCAGTGACCCACTCTCTTGCTGCCCTGCAAGTCACAGCCTTGTTCACACAGGACTGCTCTTGAACCCATTGTACAGCCCAAGCGCTGTTGAACCCAGAGGAAGAGCTGTACTGTTGGGGGCTGGCTGGCTGGAAATGTAGAGCCCCTTTAGAGCCCTGGAGCTGCATGTCTGTCCTGTGGTCACTCCCTCATCTTCTCTCTCGCCTTCTACCCACGAGAGGGACTCCTGGATCTCTTGGTCTAGCTCTGAGAAGTCCTCTTCACAATCAGAGGTACTGTCAGTATCATAATCGATCTCTTCCACACAAGGAGGTTCATCGTCAGACTCCAGGCTGCTGTTGCTGCACCTTCTGCAGAAAAATCACAAGAGAGATTGGATGTCACCAAAGGAGGGAGTGTTGTCAGGGGTAAGAGCAAGTAACAGGGAAATGTGTTTTCTGGGTTCAGTCTTGGCTCTGTTAATAAAGGATGTGATGGCACTAAGCAAGCTCCTGTACGTCTTTGTGTCTGTTTCATCATCTGTAAAATGAAGACTGATACTTACTAACCTCACAGGAGTAAAGCATTATTATTCTTATCACTATTACTGCTATTGCTTATACAGAAACAGGGTGCTTTACATACAGACAACACCGTTCTTGCCTTGAGGCACTTACAAGGTTACAGAAGCTGAAATATAGCAGAGAAGAAGGTATTCACTTTCCAGAAGGTTGCTGGTTTAATCATCATCCACATTGCTGTAGTTCACATTTAGTGTAAGACCTAATTAATCCAGGTGGTTAAAGTGCTTTGGCATCTTTTCCTCCTGTTCTATGTGAGTTCAGAGCACTGCTAACAAGAGGCAGCATGAACAAAAAACAAAGGCTCTTTGGGTCTTCAAGCACACGGGCTCCAAGGAGTGCAGAGGCATCAGGAGTGGTTGTATTTGGGGAAGAGCATGGAAAGGCTGTGACAGCATGACTTGCTGAGGAAGGGCCAAATTCAGAGGCAAGCCTGAACAGCTGTGGAAAGACTCGAAGTGGATGTCACAGCCATGTCGTCTGTTTCAGAAAGGTAGGTTACCCCACCTTGGTCTCTTGCCATTGGGTAATATTTTGAGACCAGAAAGAAGCCTGTGATTTCAGTGCTGTCCGGATTAGAGTCTGGATGAATCAGGGGGACAGATAGTGTGTTTTTCACCTCCAGGGCAGTGTTTTCAATCAGACTCAAAGAAGGGGAATGTATTCCTTTGGGGGACTGGAAAAGGAATAATAATAAACCACCTCTGGGCCAGAGTTTCTAATTTGTCCCAAGCTGGGAAGAATAAATGTCTTGGCAGATGGAGCACACACAGCTTTAATGTGTGGTCTGCTCATTTACATGTCAGTAACTGGAATAATCTTCCAGCTCTCAGCTGTTTCACAGCAGTGTCAGCATCTGAGGTTTCAGAACATACCAAAGGTGTAAAGTATTGCTTTTGGATGTATTGATCCCTCCTCTCTTCTGCACTCCAAAAAAGGAGTAAGATTTTCCTAACTCAGACTCCAGATCTTAACTGTATACAGACTACTCTGCAATCAGAAACAAGCGGTGTTAACCCACTTCTCCTTCTCTTGCTGATCTCTGGGTTAGTTTACTTCAAAGGCTGGGTATAAAGGATTTTCTGAAAGCTTAATAGAGCTGTACAGCTTAAAAATAAATAAAAGAATAATTATGCACTTTTACAGTTTCTGGCTCTACTTAGTCTGCTGAGAAATCTGGGTCAGGAAGAACGCATACTAAAAATGAGGCTGTGACATGAAACAAAACAAACAAACCAGGACAGTCCTCCCAGCACAAGCAGCAACAGCAGTGGTCCCAACTCAGTCTGACCGGTGGGTTTGAATTCTTCTTTTATTTTTCATATGCAGGCATGGCATGAATTACCTTGATACTGAGTACCTATGGTAAGGCTCAAAGCTGACTAAACTCAGGGGAACCAGAGTTTTCATTTATAAGTTCTGCCCTTGCAACTTTGCAATCAAAAAGATCCAAAGCATACCTACTTTCAATATTGTACTTGCACATTTTGAAGGAGCTGCTAATGCCGTTGGGACAGAAAGTAGCTGTTACCCAGCTCACTAATATTTTACAGATGGAACAGTTTGCAACCTAGGAACTGAAAGTCAAACATTTGCATTAACAGGATAACAATATATATATAAAAAAAGGTCCCTATTATTACTTAAATCTGGGAAGCCCAATAACAGGATCTTCTAAATTTTTCAATAACTTAAATGATTTTAGGACTTTATTTCTGAGAAAAGGGAGAAAATTTCTTCTACCACACAAACACTTTGCTATGGAAGGGAAATCTAGAAGACAACAAACGAGAATGAAAGACAAAAAAAACATACAAAACTGCCATTTCTTCACAATGAAGAATGAAGAGACAGTCTTTAAGTAGCAAGTATTTATGCATAAAACCTTTGTAATGGATTTCAAAAGCTCTCGCTTGTTGCCTGCATACACAGGACACACCAAGGCCATGACAACTCAACAGTGGGGAAATACACTGCAGGGAGAGGTTCCCCACAAGTGAGGATGTGCTTAGACCCTGCTTAGAGGTCAGGGAAGAAGACTCTCCTCCTAATTTGTTCTGATCTTTGTTCCTTTGCTGTGACAATTAACGACTAAGCCAGTTAGTACTGACCATAGTAGTGATTTCTCCAGCATCTAGACTTTTGTTTTCTTTTCCAACAGAGTATTGGGGTTTTTTGTTTGTTTGTTCATTTGTTTTTAATTTTATTTTTAAAAGCAGCAAAAGAATTAAACTGCCCTACCCATCCCCCAAACCAAAAAAAAAAAAAAAAAAGAGAGAGAAAGAAAGAAACAAAAAAAACAGCCCAGGGGATATGAAACAGATTTACCAAAGAATAATGATGTTGTCTTACAGAAGGTAAACAAAGAGGAAAACCAACGACACTACATTAGAGAACTCCAAGACAAATACGGTCTGTGAATACCACTGAACGTGAATGCAGTACAGAAAAGGGGGGGAAAGGCTGGCAATATACCTACAGCCAACAGTCCCCCAGCTATCACAATAAAACATGTGGTTGATCTTCAAAACCTGTGGCCTCATAGCCCTCTTCTATTCCAGCTGATGGGAGTCACAACAGCAATTTGCAACTTCATGATGTGATAAATAGAATTTCTTTGGTTTGATTTTTAATTTGCATATTTATTCAGATACAACTTAATTAGTTCTCCTTTTCTACATGGGTGTGTTTTTTGTTTGCTTGGTTTTGGAAAGCAAGCCACTTTTGGTACCTTGTAAAATAATTCAGGTTTTTTTTTCTTGACTTAACATAAGGAGAAGGGAGTCCAGTCCCTCCTTAAATTTCAGCATAACTGGAACTTTGTGGTATGAATGGAAAACACTTCTTTTAGGTGCCTACTGCCAACCTCTCATTCTGAGTCAGCCTACCTGTTAGGTCACAGCTGGACAGCAACCTGGCAAGTCAGCTGTCCTGCTGAGCCACACTTCAGAAAAGACAGGCTGCAGTTGTGGTTGATAAACTACAGCTACATGCTGTACATGGGGATGAGTGGTGATCTCTCTTCCATACATAATTCTCCTTCACTTGTAGATACACTGCCAGGGCATGGAGAGAACCAGAGCTTTCCTAAGTAATTTCTCCAGACTTTTCACTTGCATTTTGCTTACGTGGCAGGTCACTCACTCTCTGTGTATTCTGCTGGCTCAAAATAGAGCATGTTTTACTTTTTCTGCTGGAAAGAACGGGCGCTGACAACTGTCCCTCTTAGGGAATCTGTGACTATTGTTCAGGGTTTCTGCTTGCCCTTCACTTGACAGGCCTCACAGTTGCAGTGCATTAAAGAAGGAAGCGGAGCCTTTTCCCTTCTTCTCGTATTGCTCCTCTCTTTTGAAATTTCCTGCAGCCTTTACAGAGCAAAACTGGAAGAGGGGCAGGGGGGAGGAAGGGGGTTAAATGCTTCACAAAAAAAGGAGGAAAAAGCTGAGTCTGGGGACCACTGCTGGTCATGGATGTACCAATTATTCTCTTTGAAGAATGTATCAACAAACAAGCAAACACGTCCTCAGCTTCTCTCTGCAGTGCAAAATAACACCCAGCAGCTGCATAATCACCCTGTCTGTAACCCTACTTTCTCCTTGCCTTAAATCTTCCCTCCATCATGGTATGTCCCAGTCTCTTGGAAGCTGCCCAAATCAGGGATGTGGCTGTGTATAATGAGCCAAGCACATCTTTAATACAGTTCATAGACTAAATAAGGCAGAAAACGGCTTTACTGAAATTTTTCAAGAGATTAGACATTTTTGTGTGAGAATGAAAAACAGAAAAAAGATTCATCTAAACAGGTCAAGTTCTCAGCAATTACAGCATTCACCTAAAAGAAGGGTGCACTTTTTCCCCAAGCAGGAACTGGAGACCCCAGAAAGTTCCCTGACTATCGTTATCACTTGTGCAGAAGGGGAATTGCTCATTCTCTTCCAAAGAAGTTTTACCTATTGTATGAATAGTTATATATATGTGCTGGCAACTAAAGTGTCCTGCAGTTTTTAAAGATACACTGCCATGTCTGCAGTGAATTGGGATTATCTTGCTCTTCTGGGGTTTTTGACATTAAAATTCCACCTACGTCACCAAATCTAAAAGGGTGTGTGATCTTGCACAGTTTTGCTTTTGAGGAAACCATATGTTTTATTAAAAGCAGGAGCACTGCTTCTGAAGGCTTGTAATGAATCTAAAATGAACCTTAAGCAGACACATTTGCAGTAATCCCAGAGTACAATCCTGCCTTTAATTGCTTCATAAAGCAGTATTTCAGGACATAGATGAAACAACTATGATGCTTTCAGGTATTACACCTGTAAGAAATACACTGCAGCAACAAGATGCCAACAACGAAGGGCTTCAGTTTGCCCTTTGTGTCTGGATTCTGTTGCTACAAGGTGTGCTGCACACCTTGTAATGACTTTCTAATTCCATCTCTGCAATTCAGCAGCTACCCAGACAGAAGCCTGGCACCCCTCCTGCCTGAGAAATGCCAGACAAAGCTCTATTTAGTCCCTGACCTCGCCAAGGGAGGGGATCAGTTATGTACTGATGCAAGATGACTCCAGTGAAAGAACTATTGCATTCACCTTCTTTGTTTCTACACAGTAAACACTAATGATGTGAACTTTGTAGATTCCCATGGGATTCCCCTTCCCAAAGACTCTTTGCCAAGGACGTTTTGCATCTCACAACACCTCCTGAGAAAATACATGCTAAGCCCAAGGCAGTGCCAGGTGCCCTGGCTTTCAGCCCACCACGGCCCATCCTTTCACCAACAATATGAACATAATTAAACATGGCCTTGAACTCTGTTTGCTGTGGCTGAGAAGTATTTGGTCTTGTTTTGAGTGTAGATTGTTTTTTTTTTTCCTTTTTTTATTTCCTGCTGCAAATAGCCAAGAGAAAGGTATAATTCATTGCTAAGGCTCTAACTAATTAGTTTTTCAGGAGTTCCCAGGCTAATTGTAGGCTGCAATATTTATAATTGATTTGGCCAGATTAGAAACGGGTGTCTGGTGCACCAGTTAGATAAGTAAGGAGTAAATGGGGTTCTATTTAGAGAGAAGGGAAGACAACTTGTAAATAAAAGGAGAGTATGAAGAGGAAGAAACAGGCTGACTCCTGGCCAATACTGTCCCCTAATGTTCATTCGGGCTTGCAACAGTTTAGCCCTGGACAGCATTTTACTTGCATCTGGCATAAACTGTTAGTCTTCTCAGGAATGACTGTTTCCAGTCCCCTTAGTGGTGATAAGATGGCTTATGCTGCTGTAAGAGCAGGGGAGGTGTTGGGTACACACCTCTCATTACACGCGGTAGGGAAATGGAAAAGCCTTGAAGAACTTCATTTAATTGAATTGCACCACATCGCTGGGACAGCTTTGATCTTTCTGTGAAAGATGAGTCTGCATAGAGGACAAGAAGACACTTTTCTCCCATTTGAAGGGTACTTGACATTACCTGACATTCCTGGATTCCAGGCATCTCAGTTCAAATCCAGGTGTGTTTCTAATACTAACCAACAAAATTCACATGAGATGATCTTTAGACTTACAGGATAGAAAAGCTGTTGAGAAGCCAGAGGCTGTGGATTCAGTCTTAAGAACAATCATTAATTTCTTCCTAGTGGGAAAACAATCTATATATCAGTGCAGGGAAAACATTGCATCTTTAGCATTCTTATAGCTGTAGGCTTGTAACCATTAATAAAACCCACTGACTTGAACAGATACAAGTCAGCCACAAAATGAAGTTATGGCAGTTGCTGCAGACCCCAAACACTTCTTCTCTCACCCTTCAACAGTTCTTGGGTTCTGTTCCTCTTTTTTTCTTTGAATACATTTAAATTTCAGCACAGGAAAGTACCATCCTACGGGTACTTTAGGAAAGATTTCTGAACTGGCATATTCACTTCAGTTTGTGATGACACTCTTACCTGGCTTGGACAAAAGACTAATGATCCTGTAAATCTGCTCCTTACAAGGACAACACAACCAGAGCAGCTGTTCCCTGTCACCACTGACAAGTTAAACCAGGGTATTGAGTAAAATTTCCACTTATTATGGTGAGGAGTTAGTTATACATGAACCTAAGCATGGGCATGAGCATAGACAACCCTGACTTTATCCCCACAGATGTACCACACAACCTGTTCAATTTCAGCCACAGCAAACAAGTTCAGCCACTCTGCAGAAGTTGGGAGAATAGCTCATTCACCAAAAACTGGCATCCAGCAGCAGCTTTGGTGTTAATGCCTTGGCAATATGAGACATCCCTCTAGAAAACTTCAGATCTGACTGCTTATGTCTGTACCTCACTGTGTTGTTGAGATTTGGGCCAAAATATGGGATACCAGAGCTCAAGCCCTGGGACACAAATTTTAAGCAAGTTGAAGACCTTTAAAAGAAATATGTATATTTATAAAAGAAGTGTGTATATATATATACATATATATATATATGTAAAAAAGAAGTGACATATTTGTGTGAAATATTCAGGCACTGTTGGGAAACTAAGCCTGGTTTAGAGCATCTTGGGAAAGCATAGGACAAATCTTAGGTTTTAGATCCATATTGCACTACAAGTTCAGGTTTACTTAAGGGAACAATATCACACAGCCTCAGTTCCAGATCGGCAGGCAGGCAGCCTAACCTGTGTTTGCTATTAAAATCAATTAGAGGTTCTTATCTAATGAGTACCTGTGAGATACCTCACTGGTACATTTTTCTACCTTTGCCTTGGTGCTGCAGTTTCATGTTGAACAGAAATTTATGATTAGCTTCAATGAAGCAACCAACAGTAGATGGTTTGAAATCAGGTCCATTGTGATCCTGTTAGATTCATTGAAAATGAGGTATAAACACAGGATATAAAAGATGGGTGATGTAAAATAAAAGGAATAATATCCATCCACCAGGCAGCACTATCAGTGGATTAGATTTAATCTGAATTTAAGAATCAGAGGAAATGCTTTGAAAAAGTGTAACATTTTGACTTTCTACAGATGAAGCTTCTTGTGGAAATATGAGCAGTCAAGTCCCCTTGTATGGCAAGGTATTTACTGAGACTACCAGAACTCATTAGGATACTGAATAATGAAAGAGTTGCTGAAAATATGATTTTGAAAGCATCTGGGAGCTTTTCTCACAATGTCTATACCTCAAGCAATTTCTTCTCAAAACGGTAACCATGTTATTGATGATACTTAGCAGTCCAGCCCAAGTAATACAGGAAGATTATTGGAATCTTTGTAATTGCTTTTAGGTGCTTCCAGTAGTTGAGGTATTGGCACTGTATGGGGGACAGAAATGTGGAAAGATTTAGACTTGGATGCTAAAAAATTTTACTGCTGAGGATAAAGAATGTAAAGACAGGCAGGTTCTCCTGGGTTCTTTTTTCCCTTGGTGCTCTTTCATATAATTCCACTGACTCTATCTACTGGTTTTATATTATTAATTTCAGAAGTCCAAGTTTCATATGTATATATCCCTTAGTTCTCCCTGAGCAACTTAGAGGATTTTGGATTTTGAATGCAAAATGTTTTAATATGGCCAAGGCAAGTCTAGACTGTAGTTACATAACTGGTTTATGTTTTTTTTAGGTCAGATAATTATGCATGCAAATGTTTGTTTGCACGGCAGATGACAGATATATATCTAATTACTTGACTGAACTGATGAGTGCTGTAAATGACTAAATTCCAATCACTATATCCCTTGGAGGAAAAAGAAACCTCTTGGTTGTAACTAGCTTTTCTTCATGAAAATCTTTATTTAGCTGCTATCCACTCTGATGTTTCAGAGAATCTATGACAGATGTGTATATGTGTGTATATAAATACCTAAATGTGTTTAAACAAGCCCATAAAGTAAATCACCATCACTTATATATCTTTCCTTAAAGGCACATAAATAATAGATACACATATATACTCACACTCAGACACCCACACACTGACGTACACACACAGTTACATGTTTTGCTCTGTATCCAGAGCACAATTTTCATTACAAGACATAGGAGGTCTCAGGAGATAATCCTACAGCTACCTGAGAGATAACAATAGGTAATCACTGAACCTTGATGGTATTGCATTCAAGTGGAAGTAACCTCAGGGAAAGAGCTGGCTGCGACCAGAGCAAGCCAGTTCTTTGACACCAGGCCTCAGGTGAGTGTTGATAAAGCAGGAGGTCACTTGCAGGGGAAATTAGACCATCTGGGTAGGACTTGAGATATATTAGGATGGTCAAGAGGCAAGCAGAAATGGTTATCTGATATATCCTGTTACCATCAGCTATTCAAGAGCTTAAAGCAAGACTATGTGGCAAAAGATCTTGGATTCTCAGTAAGGAAATCAGGACATATTCCTATTCCACATGAACCTTCTTCATTCTTGTACCTCTTAAGTAAGGAATGACCATTTTAGAAACCCCTGTGCATAGACCTTCTTTCACAATCACGTGCTTCATGTGGGTAAACAACAACGGGAACTAAAAGTACTCAGCTCTGGTAAAGAGAATGATTCTTGTTCTGGAGCACCCAGAGAGGGGACAGGGTATGGCACCACATGGGGGTTCAACAGCTGTTTTAACACTGTTCTGCTTTTAAGGAAAGGCTTACGGCAAATCTCAGCTTAAGGGTCACAGAAAACAGTTTCTGGAGTACACTGAAAACAGTTAAGGCCAACATGATAACAAAGCACTGAAGCGTAAGAGGTTCTAGGCTTGTTTAGTAGATATAGTTAGGAAAGAGAGAGACAGACAGACAAACAGAGAGTGACAGAGAGAAAGAGAGACTCTGTGTGTGTACCCATAAGAACCCATAAGAATGAAAGGCAACAAAGGCAAGGTCAGATAAATTTATTTTGCCTTTAAAGCAACTTGAAGCAGGGTTTATAGCAGAAACATCTGATGAAGTATGTGTGATCATAAATAACCAATAATAGATCCAGCTTTAAACTTCAGCTTCTGCCCTCATCCTAAATCTCTTCTCTGACTTAATGAGATTCAGATAAAACAAATCTGAACACTTGTGTTCAATATATTTCAAAACATTCTGATCAGTTATGTTTTTAACACCATATGGAACCAAATCCAAAACCTTGCTTAACCTCACTCATTACACAGCTGATTTGCATATGCTTTGGACTCCATTAAGAACAACAAAAAATGTCAGCTACTGCATATGAAAGTGGTAACTCTTGCTAATTCCCTGATCTTGCCAAAGCCCTGCCAGATGTTTCATGAAGAATAGCAAATATTTCATTATGTTCTCTCTGCCTCCTAAAATTTGTCTGTCAGGAACTGCAAGGATGAACAAGAAAAACAACAAGCATGGAGAGCTGACAAAAACATGAAGCATCACCTTCATCCTATTTCAGAGCTCAAATAGGGTTTTAAAGAGATTCTTTGTGCCAGAAGGACCTTCCAGCCAAGAACATATGACTCCCAGTAAACAGAGGAAAGAGGAAAAACAACGACCATTTGCTCTGATCTGAGGAGACAGCATTGCCTTGCAAAAAGAACAGAGTAAAGCACATAGAAAAGTTGCCATTGCTGTTTGTTATACAATAGATCTCTGATTTTTTTCCTGTGTTCCTGTTGCAGGTATTTAATAAGGTTTCCCCTGCATAACAGGGAGATACAGTTTTCAAACGAATCCATTTGTAGCTTGTAGCATCCATCAACTCCCATCAGGGAGCAATTTTTAAAATCGCTGTTAACATGAGTATTTTCTGAATATTTTATAAAAATCAATGTTCAAATGCCTGCCAAAATATTCTATGTGTTTTACCTGAAAATTGCAATTACACTTTCTTTCTTTTTCTGTATGTGAATATGCTTGTATATTTATATATGCTTATATAAATTCTTGAGAGAACACTAACATGCCACACAGAAGCAAGCATCTTCTGAGTGAAAGCTGAGGCAACATAAACTGACAAAAGTATTCATTTCATTAAAGGAAGACATGTATTTGGATGGATGGGGCAAATTATAGCAGTGTAGAGCAGTGAAACAATCACTTTATAGAGAACCACCCTGAGCATTTAACGTCACTCTCTGATTTACAACTAAAAATGATAAAAGGTCAGTTCTTGTGTGCAGACTAAGTGACTGAAAAGATATGTCAGGCTGTACATCAAGGGAAAATTGAATTATGAGGCTAAAGCACCTGGGTTTGAAAGATATAAGTTCTGTATTCTGTGGGCTCACAGTCACTGTGAGCAAACTGCTTTTCTCTCTTTGCTCGAATTCCCCAATAACGGGGACATAGAAGGCTCCTGCCTTCTACCTGGCAGAGCCCAGGTGTATCTGAAGCCTTCCATTACCTCTCTAGTCTGAATGAGTGAGCAAAGCTGTTTAATTGCCTCTTCTATGTAAGTGCCTTTCTCTCCACTGAAAGCAGTGAGAAAATAGGTGCTTGATAACACTGGTGGGTTTGGTCCAAAAACACCTCTCAGCAAACCAAGAAAGAAAACAGCAGGTTTCCAGATCCATTAGGGACAGAAGTCAGTTTTCATGGTTCTGCCAGACAGGAATGAAGAGTTTAGCTGAGGAATGATGAGGATGTAGGACTCCTGCTGACATCAGGAGGATAGAGAGGTGGTCAATAATACTAAGGATTAGCGACCAGATCATATTTCAACAAGAAACATTCTAATTCTTGCAGTACTGAAAACAACTAAAGTCATAAAATTGAAGGAGAGATTATTCAGATGCGAAAGAAACCACCACAAGTTGCCAGATTTTCTGTATCCATTTTGACCTCTGATTTTAAACTGTCCAGCTATCCTGGCTGACAAATCCAGCACCAAGAAACAAAGGGTGAGGACTTGTGCATGCTCGTTCAACTGGACCCAAAAACCTCATTTGTCATGAAATCTTGTATTTCCTGGCATTTGCCTTTATATTCATCTTTTCTTCACTCCTGTTTTTGTCTCTGCTTCAGGAAGCTGCTTATTGCACCAAAATTAAGTGACATCTGCTCTTCTCATGGTGAATTCTGTCTTCCAGGAACTGAAACATCATAAAAAGACCAGAGAGCGAGCTGTTCTGGCTCATAAATTGTCCCCCGAGGCATGGAAAGAGCCCACAAAAATTATATTTGCCAGTGTACAAATCCAAGTGCTAGAATGTAGAAACACATTTCACAGAGGGGATGCATTTGGGAAGGTTATATTCATGAATACATACAGTGTTCTTGATTGATGTGTACTGTAACAGAATCTCTTTTCTTGTTCCTTCTCCACCAAATCATGATGGCATCATTTTCTCTACAGACCAGCTACAGGTAGGTACCCCCACAATAACAATTCCAGTGCCAGTAACACATAACCCCTTAAGAAACCCCTGTATGCTGCTGAGGGACACAGGCTCCAGGAATGATGGAGATAATAGAATGAAGGAGCAGCTGCAGCCAAGTCAGACTGCTGCTGACTTTACCTGAGTTTGCCAGGCTGGACTTTCTCCTTTTCTGCACAGCCAACCTGCAGATAAACTGTGTCAGATTTAATGGAGCATGATACAGGCAATTCAGTACCAAGGAGGGGGAAAAAAAATAATTTCTGAGGCAAGATGGGTTATCAGCTCAGCTCAAAAAGCAGCCTATCAAGAAACGCTGCCAAGGCGACTTCAGAAATCTATAATTTAGGTGCTACCTTAAGCCCAAAACTTTGTTCGAAAACTTCATACTTCTCCACAAGCAGACTAGCAAAGCCCAGGAGGATCAGACCAACTATCAGTCCAGGTGACAAAGTAATACAATTATTGTATATCAAGTACTGTGCCCATGAAAGATACAGGAAAGATGGCAACATTATACAGTTTCATCCTGCAAGGAATCAAAGCTGTTATTACACAGCAGTTTTCCAAGGGCTATTACGCTCTATTGCTTACCCACCAATCAGCTCACCTTGCCAAGCCTCCCAACAATATGAATCACTTTTAAATAACAATGCATTTACTTTACATACAAGCTTTGCAGCCCAAAACAGCTCATACTGCTTTCTGAAAAGGGAAAGCAGCCTGATGATTTATCAGGAGCAGGGCTGCTGATGTGCACAGAGCTGTACTGGCATGTCCCAGCTGAACAGCTGAACTCCCAAACAGCATCATTCACCACTAATTTTGCAGCTATTTCTGAGGCCTGGAATGACACTACTCTAAATCTTGTAATTTTTAGTACAGAAAGCAAAGCCAGTGAGGAACCGGTGCAAAAATTTTAAGGAATGAAAGATAAGAGAAATATGCCCTGTGTCAAAACTTGGCCAAGGTGCAAGGCCTAGATCCCTAGTTCTTAATACTCAGTATTTCTTGGTTTGCTACTGAATAAGAATTGCTGTGCAAGGACAATGCACAGCCAAGTACCACAAACCAATAGCTCTAGTTTCAAAGAGATGCTTCCTTCCACTTCCTCATGCTGTTCTAGACATTCCCCATGCAAGAGAAGTCCACGAGGAGACAATCTAGAAAAAAGAACATTTCCTGAGCTGTCTACTCCCTTGCTGCTTTCAAAGTCTCTCCCCTAAGAAACTTGGCATATCCTTGTCCCATGCTACTCCCTATAGCCAGGAAATGCCTAATAATTCACTTACAGAGGGTCTCCTTTAAGATGGATTAACCTAACACTCCTTAAACTCAGGCTTTTCAGTTTCCTCTGTTGGAGACTTCAGATTTGGATATCTTTGCTGTACTGGCAAATATCCACTGATAACAAGCAATTATTATTACAAGATATATCCTTAGAGATAGAAACTGGCTGCTAGGAAAGATTGAAATGAAGGGGAGAGGAGAAAACCAAAAATACTATTCTCACTTACCCTGGCAGGGTTTTAATCACCTTCCCAGCATGTCATACCCAAGAGCCCTTAGACAACCTCCTGAACAAGACTCAATTGACACCTATCATGTAAAGCACTTGATTTTCTCACAATAACATTAAGTATCATTACTGGAAATGGATGATACAGTTCAAAGCTCATTTCAGATTTAATTTGGTGTTTGAAACCATTAAATATACATATAATTGCCTCTTCCCATGAACCAATATTTGGGCCCTAAAAAAACCAGACAGTTTGTGGAGTTCTTTCTGTGAGACTTTACAAGCATGCTTAGACTAAATGATTTATAAAATATATACCTAGCATAATACCTGTGACAGCAAGAATTGAAATCAAGCAGTCTATGGCTAGGGCTGTTGTAAAGCAATAGCTGTCAGAGGGAGGAGGTGCTGTAGCAGAAGAACAAGGGGTTGTGTTTATCTTGCTATTGTTGTGGTCCTGCATGCTCAAGTCACGGGAGAAATGAGCTGAGCAAACCAACTGTGGCATATGCCAGAGTGGGTTTGGGGTGCATCATAAACCCTGGGAGGGTGCAGAGCACAGAAGGACTGTGCTGGACAAGCAGCATCAGCAGTGGCCTGGAGGTTGCCTACTATCACTGAGAAAAAACTCATCTTCTCCAAGGGCAGTGTGGTAGCACATGCTAAGCAGAGACTGATAGCCTCAAAATGAGCATCCCTGGCACGGGGCTGAGCAGCAAACAAAAGGAGAGATCCTGCCAAAGCCCAGATTAGAAAATTAGTTATGGAGGTGAACAAAACAGCAGTCAGTACAGAATTTCAGTGGGAATATTGAAAACCTCAGTCTAGACCACAGCAAGGAAATGAAGTCTCTGTAAAGCTCAGGAGAGGCCTGAGGTAAGACAGGACAGACACAGTGAGGGTGGAAAGATATAAAGTATAAAAGTACATTCGCTCCTCAGACAACCTGAACTCCGGCAGTCCTCAGGACTGCTGACCACAGGAACCACAACAGCATTTGCCTCCATGGAAAGGCTCTCAGTTTGACCAGCACCTGCTGGGTGTAGGGGCAAGCCTGACAGCCTCAGCAGGAATAGGTGTCCATGCAGATGACAACGCTTGTCCAAAGTCTGTTACAGGAGAACAGGATGTTCCGAACTGCTGCCAGGACACTCAGTAGCAGGACTTTTGAACACTTGCCGAGGTCTGTAAGGCAGCTGAGGACAGCTGGGGCTCCCTACAGGGACTTTTGGGGTTGTAACAGCTACATAGGACAGGCAAGCACATAAGGTCAGGCTTGGGCCAGTACAACACAGTGGTGGAAATCATTCTGAAATGTGTCATCCCTTGGTAAGCCTGGATTCAAAATGGGAAGCTCATATCCAGACTGTGGCCTAATTCCAATTCTGAAATCCAAACATTATATTTTCCCATTTCCTTATCCAATATTGCTTCAGCACTTAATTATCTACCTGCTAGTCTGGCCTTTTCTGCCACACTGGTGCCAGGCCATCAGTGATGTGTCTATGAGGATGAAATGAGCTTTGAACCGGGTGATAAATTATTGTTTTTGCTGCAGCTGCTAACATCTCGTAAATGTTTAAACAGTATAATCGCAAACATATCTAGTAGCTGCTTGGTTATGTTTATTTTGGATGAGGTGCTATGAAGTTCCTTAGATGTGTGTGTCAAATATTCATAGATGGCAGGCTACTGAAATATCTTTCTGTAACACTTATTTATAGACTTTATTTATCTACAGAATCAATCTTTATGTTCTTAGCTGCAGCATTACTTGTTGCTTTACCCATTTTTTCCAGACAGTGTCTGTCTATCCAACAATATCCCTGTTCCTGCAACATCTATTCACAGTGTGTCTGTACAAGGTATCTTCCCATGTGTACTCATAGCATCCATCTCTTTAATATCAACTATATATCCACTCTATCTAATGCTCATCATCTATCTAAAGCACTTGCTCTATCTCTCCACACCATCTTTTTATCTAGTCAATGGTATCTGTCTCTCCTCAGTGACTCTTTCTCCCTTTTTCTCAGTCACACACAGCACCAGAGTAATTATGGATTTTGCACCACAACCAGTTTCTTTTTTTTCTTTTTCCCCCCAAATCTGGCTCACAAATCACCCATTAATTTATTTGTTTTGATGCAAAGGCTAGATGTGAGAAATGAACTCTGGAAGGGTACAAGTGCCTTTGGGTCAAAGACTCTTTCCCAGGCTTATTTGCTTTCCTGCTGTGTGTGAACAGTTCACTGCTGTGAGAGCTGCTGTTATCTTAGAAACTCATCTTCAGACAAAGATGCTGCAGTGACTACTGCATCCCTGTTCTTTTCCCTCTTTCCCTTTCCCATTTCCTTTTTTCCTCCTGTATTTCCTCTTTTCCCTCTACCAACACTTTGCAGCCATTACTCTAAGTTTGTCCCTTCCCTTCTTTTGCCCATTTGGCATTCTGAGGAGAATGACAAGTGAAAGTCCCTCCCTATTAAAAATTCACTGCCAAATAAATATTAAAGCAAGGGGAAAAATCCATTTGGCTCTGTGTGATTTACCATGATTTGCAACACAAGACCCAGCACAACAGGTTAAAGAGGTTTCACAGCCTATTTACCCACTTCACAGGGGTGTGAAGGACTCAGTGACCCTCAGCTTTTAGAGATCTCATGATGGGGAGCAATTTCCTCCCCACCATCAGTCTGAGTGAGATAGAGAGGGACAGGCTCTCAGAGCAGAAGAGGAAGGATGCAAAAACTAAAACTTCTACTTGCTTTTTTTCTTCCTACTTTTTTCTCATCCAGATGAATTGTGACAAGAACAGTACAAAAGATGGTCAGGTCACCTGGAAGTGATCAGAGAGGCTGTTAAAATGTCAGGAGCTTCTAAAAGAGGGGAGCGAAAAGGAGAGGAAAAAAAAAGGAAAGAACAAGGAAAGCAGAGCAAACTGTGACAGGAAAGAAGGGAGGGAAAAGTTTCCACGTCTCTGGTTTTGGTACCCTGTGCAAAGATCTCAGCAGTTCATAATTTTTCTTCAGGCAGGGCCAGTATGGTTCAATGGCAGAATAAAATATGCAGTAATTAATGAATAGCTTCACAGTTTTATGGATAGATTTAACTCTTTCCCTTGTTTG
The DNA here is from genome assembly GCA_035583135.1 of Lophotriccus pileatus. Classification (NCBI taxonomy): domain Eukaryota; kingdom Metazoa; phylum Chordata; class Aves; order Passeriformes; family Tyrannidae; genus Lophotriccus; species Lophotriccus pileatus. The sequence goes on along the minus strand of JAWWES010000018.1, from coordinate 7,290,054 downwards.
GAACTGCTAGAAAAAACCGAGACAGATGCAAAGTACAGCAACATGAATTAACTGGTATTGATGTGGAAGAAGTAAATATTTTCAACTGAAGTGAGCAAACTTGCTAATTGCTTGTGGACTTCAGAGGGGAGCCATATTTCACCTGTAGAGTAAAGAATCTCTGGAGACCTTCTCCAGGATTGTCCAAGAACATGGACAAGTGATCCCTAAGTGGAAGCAGAAATATTTTGGCCCCTGTGAGAGATATCTCCTTGAGGCAATGGTAGAAATTTGAATTGTCTGCCAAGGGCTGATGCTGTGTTGGACCAGACACCACTCCTCTGCACCCAGATACCTGGTACACCTCAGGATTTATCCTGTCTTTGTAGGGGGTTGTAAGATTTCTTGAACAAACATTTGGGATAATACTGGTATGTAGGTACATGATGTGGATTTCACAGAGACAAGTGGAAATATTTATTTTTTTTTTCAATTCAGTACAGCACACAAGCAATAGGAAGAGAGATGGAAGTATCAGACCACAAGGGAATATTTGAATCCCTGCTCTTTTGCAGACTCTCGTGGCAGCCTGACAATCAGCTTGCCTTGTGTTTTTGGCAAATTGCTGTATATATTTCCCCTCCTACCACAGTCTGCCATGTCTGTGTAGGCCACCAGCTACAACTACTAGTCTGTGCCTCAGTTTCTTCATGATGAAAGATGGGAATAACTGTGATAGGAGTGGCTATCAGTGAAATGATGACTAACCCTTAGGGAGGAAGGTGAGAGGAGACAAAGCAGCCTCTAGATGGGTATGTAGAGGAATAACCCATCATTGCCCTTTCTTATATTGGTTGGGACTACTTAATAGTTCTTTGAACATGCAACATCCATGAAGGAAGCAAGTGCTATGAGTGGGGAAATCTTCCATACAGGACCAAGCCATGAACATACCAACAGATTGTCAAGAGAGGTCTGATGTTAGTGTTTGTCTCCTAAAGAAGCAAACTACTGCCATGGCCAGACTCATGGCAAGGATCAGAGGAAGAAGCAGCAGTGGAAGAAGGAAAATGGAGAATGATGAGATCGGGGTCAACTGCTCAAGAGGTTTTACCCAAATGTCTCTCCTCATGTTCACCTGGATCATGGAGTGAAGACACAGTATGTACTGATTGGAACAGGATGTGGAGACACTCCAAAGGTAGATCAGAAAGAACAATCCATCTTCTCTGACTTGTCTAATTTACTCATTGTGAGCAGATGGGTTATGAGGTCTGCCATCAGTGATGAATTATATTCATGATAAGTCATTCCCAGCTAATGAGGATCCATTATCATTAGCTGCTAAGGAAGAGTAACGGCTTGCCAAGATAGAGTGGAGGTTTCACAGTTTCCAGGGAGAAAATTCTGGGCTGGTAGCCACCTGGCAATTGAATTTTCAGGAAACTGAAAACTTTCCAAGATGGATACCTTCTGTTTGCTTCAAGCCTTAGCTTTTAATTTCCTTGGACAAGTTCAGGAGAGGGAATGTAAGAGGAGGTGGAGGAGGAGGAGGAAGCAAAGGAAAATAGTAGTAACTGTGTCTGATAAGACTGTGATTAAATCAAGGTCTCACTCTAATTACACTGCATTTAAATAAACTTTGCCTAGTAAGTAATTGTAATTAAACTGCAATTAAACATGTATTTATATCACCATTTCCTCCCCTGCACAGCTGCCTGTTTCCACCTCCTGTTGTTGCTGTCTACCTGCCAAAACCTCTGAATTATCACGAGGGACTTTACATTTCTTTGGACTTCCTGGAGGAGATGTTGTGAGGGGCAAGGTCTGAGACTCCCCTCATGCTCCTCTAGCAATCAGCTAAAAGGAGCTTCTGTTTCCAAGCTGTGTTGGAAGAGATGCAGCTGATGCTGTGATAAGCTAAACCTCAGGAAAAGATTGTGAGGGGCAGAGATATGAAGGAAAATGGGTGCCTATTTTCCTCTCAGAGGAACTTGAAAAGGAACATATTTCCCTTTTTTGAAATTTCTTCCCATTTGGGCTAGAAACAAAGCTGTCCTCCTTGCCTTCTTTAGAGCACTGTTGATAAAAGTGTATTTTCTACAGGCCCAAATCTCTGTTTACTGCATCAGGTTTGAGCATTGTTATACATAACATGGAGGAAAAGAGCTCCCTTACCTGCACAGTAGTACCTGCAGGTGAGTGTCCAGAGCTGGGAATACAACTCCTGAGCTCACTTTTCAGCTTTTTAGGAGTATTCACTAACCCTGTGTCTCAGCTTCCTTTATTTGCTGCTCTAAGCTACCTAAACATAACAACTCTACAGATGGTCTTTAAAGTTTACTGCAGTCCTGAACAACTGGGTTAGGAAAGTCTGCTATGGAAAAACAGGAGGTTCTAGCTATTTAAAGTGAAAGCTAGTTCCTGTTAGGAATCTAAAGGTGGTAAGAGAGGGGAAAGAATGCAGGCAGAAACAAAACAAAAGAAGAAATAAACAGCTAAAGGGAGAGTGAAAAAAAAATGAGGAGATGAATGCATATCATAGAGCAAAGAATGCCAGTGGCTAACAAAAACAAACTGGTTTCTCTGCCCTACCTCCCTCCTCACCAGAGATGATGGAAAACATCTCCATTTGTACCTCTGCTCACACAAAGCTCTAATTAAGGGATTGGAGAAATACCACTGTCACCCTCATCTGTTTGTGTTCAGTTGCTGAAAGGACACTATGCATCTCCCTGACAGCTAGTCATTACAGCTTCGTATGAGCACCCCTCCTCCCTCCAGAACATCGAGCCCTCTGTTAAATACCTCCAATGAGATCCTCAATACATTTCTGTTACTCGAGGGAGGTGAGCCATGAAGTCCTTTTCGTGGGAAATTGCTGCTGGGAGGGCAAGGGCATCTGATGGAGGAGAGACTGCATGCTAGACAGGTTGCTTTAAAAGACACACAGTAAATGGGAGAATCCAATGTACAAATGTGGGGTGTCCAGAAGTACATATGGGCAAGTAACAATAATAATAATTTTAAAAATCCTTTTTATTCAGAAGTAGTTACACAAATCTATTTAGTTAATGGCAACTTCCCTATGGCTGCTGTGTTACAAACTGTATTCACTCCCTCTCTCTCCTCCTTCAGACATTTTTGCTTTCTCTCTGAATAACTGGTGTCAGGAAGGCCCTTATGACAGTGATGGGTGAAAAGCAACAAAACAGGTATGTTAAGCTTGATTTTCTGATGTGACCAGTAGTCAACCTGATCTGGTGTAATCTGTCACATCAGAGGATATAGATCCCACCTCTGTGACTCTCAATTTCTTTCCAACCCTTTCTTTAACCAACAAACCTCAGTTCTACTTCCAGAAATAGGAGACAAAAGCAATACTACACTGGAGTGACATTTATCAGAGGAATGATTGAACATTACTTTCCCTGCAGGCTCACTCTGGAATCACTGTTTATTTATTGGTTAGTTCAACAACATCGTTCACTACAAACAATCTGATCTAAATGGTATCCTCCCCACTTTGCAAATCAAAGGGGAGGAAACCTCCAAGACTGTCTTAACCCACAGTTCCCTCACATAGCTCTATATCTTACAGTCTTTTTAATCAGGAGCAAGTGAAAGAAATGCCACCATTTTAGGGTACATGAACTTCTGCCCTTTTCCTTTGGTAACCTGCTGCCCACAGAGACATACCATTGAGTATATGACTATTTTCAGTTTGATTCAGCTCAACTTAGAGGTGCAGTAGAAGGAGGAAAATGACTGTCACAGGTCAAAGCCCAAACCTTCCCTTCTCTTTTAATGGCTCTGTGAGTGCCTCAGGCTTTTTGTTTTCACTTGCAGTGAACTCCATTCTGCCAGTAATTTTGTTCTGCTATTAGATGGAATAATGTGAACAATTATCAGCTCTGTGTGCATTCTCTATCTCTTTATTTTGATATAAATACATCTATTTGCAATCACGGATGACTTTCAACCCCCTTACAAGAGACCTAAGACAGATCTTTCAGAAATGAGACTTAGACCGCAGTCTTTTGAACATTTGAGACTCAGGAGAGATATTGAAGGACTGCCTGGATGTAATCCTGTGCTTGACAGGGAGGTTGGACCAGTCGACCCACTGTGGTCCCTTCTAACCACCATCCCGTGATTCTGTGTCCAGAAGCATGGAGAGAGCTCAGGGAAAGACCTTCCTATTCCTTCGTGTGCCTGCCTGTCCCCCACACATCCACCAGCCACCCAATCCTGGCTGTGTGCTGCAAGTACTGTGTGCACAACTGCAGACTCCTTCACTTCCAGCACTGAGTGTTCACAATGAATCCTCACTTTCACATCAGCTTTGGTTGACTTATTGAAATCAAAATGAACCACAGGCAGGTTAAAAATACCAGTGAGTCCGGCATCCCTTCACTTCTGCCTTATTTGTACTGGAGGGGTAGGCAGCACTAAAAAATGTTTCAGCATAGGGGCTATTTTCTTCTCAGTGGCCCACTAGGCTGGTTATTTTTACATGCTAGAGCATGGTCAATGTTCCTAGTGTTGGGAAAAAATGTTTTGTTGTTGACTTAGCCATGCAAGGAATAAGGATCTAGTTACAAGCAAAACCCAGATATTCGCTCTGAAATCCCAGAGGAGAGCTGTGAGGAGGAGAGAGGAAAGCAGAACAGAAAGCCTCAAAGGGTAGAGCAGAAGGCTATGAGACGTTATCCTTCATTCAGCATGCAGATGAGGTTGCCAAGCAGGAAGCAAAATGGAGAAAAGGTGTCTGATGCATCACATGCCATCTCCACTGTCACTCACACACCTTAATTACCCTCAAATCAAGTGCAATAACTTCCCCAGCCCTGAAATATGTGCTGTCTGTCTCCTTATGCACATAATAAGGCCTGCAGGGATTTCAGAGACTTTAGCCTTGCGCGTCTCATTGCTCTGATCCTGAGGTTTCTTTCAGCATAAAATAAGCTGGAAAGCATGGAGAGGCACAATCTTATATTTACAAGTCCCTATTCTGCTTGCCAAACCTAGCTGAGTCAATGAATGCCCAAGATTGTGATTTGGATTCTCTTGCACAGAGTATATTTGTGTACTGCTGTTTCCATATGTCATTATGTTATGCTGCTTGTAACTCCACTCATACCTAGCCAAGGAGGGAGCCTCAGCAAAAAAACCTGAAATAATTCTGATTTACACAAGATTTCTAGGGATGGGCAAAACCTTTTTTAAGAAAAAAAAAAAAAAAAAGAAGCCCCAAACACATGTCCCCTTCCCAGATTCCAATCAGAATTAGTTCCTTCTAGGGGAACTAAGGTCATGAAAATTCAGCTGAGCTCTCTTTTTTTTTCGATTTCTATCTCTGGTTCTTGGCCTTTAATTTGCTAATTACTGTGGGTGACACCCCAGGAGACCTGTACAAAATTAAGTACTAAACCACTGTAAGAAAGAGGGGAATTGGTCTCACGTAGTTCAGCAACTTAGAATTAGGCATCTGGTCTAAACTAAATTTTGTGGTTACCCCTCAAATCAATGGAGGGAGGTAAAAGGTACATTGCAACTATAGGTAAAGTAAGTTAATTAATTAATCATCTTCCAGCAGTGTCTTTCTCTCTTATGAACTACAGAAGAGGGTATGTAACCAGCTGCATTTAGACACCTAAATTCTACAGTCAAAAGGCTACATTTTGCGAAGGATCACGCTGCTGACGAAACACTTCCCAAAGGAGATGTTTGAGCAGAGATAGATGAAGGATATTAAACTGGCCAATGCAGAAAGAGATGAGCTTAAACTATTAAAACCATATATTCCTGTAAAGTTCAGCACCAAGGCTGCACAAACACCGTGTCCTGAATTTTGGATCTTTGTCATTGAAGTAGGGAAGGTCTAGGGCATTGCAAAGGATAGGCAGAAAAAAAATTGCATTTGGCTTAGGTATTTGCTTGCTTTTCTTTCCAAAGACAATGAAAACCTCACACATGATGTCAAGTGAGAGCAATCCTACCCCCAAAGAGTTTGTGTGGGAGCGGGCTGGAATGTTAAATGTACGATAATATATTGGGTGATAATGTATTAAGGCAATACAGTAGTATCCTGAAAATCTCAGCCTGCTAGCAAATTATGGTCTTACTAAGAAACATGATGTGTGGTTTGCTGGCTCAGTCTGGCAGGATATCTGTGGTCCCATCTGAACATAAGGAGATGAACCAGAGTCCAGGTTGAGCAGTCCTTGAGGAGGACACCTGGGATCAACATAGTTCAAGTGGAAGGCGTGGGCTGGAGTTTTGAGTTCATTTTGTGAATAAATGAAACCAGAAATCTGCCACCTGCTTGGGATGCATCTGAAAGTACGGAGAAAGAAAAACATTGTAAGACCTTATGCTATTATAAAACCTCTATTCTTTAGTTTGATTCCCATCTTGGAGACATCCACAGGAAATACATCTCCAGGAGGCATCTGAGAAAGCAAAAGTCAAGGGATTAGGGAATGTTTACTATTACTATCTGAAAAGAAACCCATTAGAATGGAGGGTGTAAAAAGTTAGTGAACTTTTTTTAATGTTTAAATTAAGATTATAGCAGACCTATAAGTTCCTGCTTTTTCTCTGTTGAACAAAACTCCAGCCCCTTTCCACACTAAATCTACTTTAAGGGTCTCCTTATATAAGTTCACCAGGCTTGTTAACAAAGACCTTCTTTCCCCACTTGGTCTTTTTTGATCCATGCCTGAATCTTGAACAGGAAGGTGTGTGTTGGGTGGGGATGATGGTGCAGTCACAGTACTGTGGAAGAAATTACCACATTCACAGCCCATGTTCTCGTTGTACCTGTCTGGTGGTACCACTTCACTTCTGATTACACACTATGCACATAAAAATAAATGCTACTGTAATGATATACAAGTGAGGAGCATGACATATGACTGCTGACCCCTTGTAAGTACCCACAAAAGAGAGCAGAAGATATTTCCATGAGGCATAGGAAGCAAATATATAGCTCACTTATGATGGGGAAAGCAGTCTGGTGTGGTTTGCAAGAGCTGACTGAACCTACAGGCTACATTCATCATCTGGTAGTGGCGTGCTAGGCTCTGGTTCTGAAATGCTGTGGCCTAAGCATCAGCACTGCACATGCCCACCTTGTCTTTCAGATCCACTGGTACGTGACTTGAATATTTCCCTTCCCATTTGTCTCGCTCCTCAGAAATGCTGAGCACAGTACGCAAAAACGGCAGGGGCAAGGAGTGCTCAGCAAATTTCAAAACAATGCCACAGGTAGGTAAATATCTGAGGCAGGAATGAGCTGCCAAACATCAGCCCCTTGTCTCCCTTGAATGTTTTGTTTCTTATTTTTACATATACACATGGTGTAAAGCCTGTTTATCTGTTCTCTGCTTGCTCAATGAATCTCCAAAGCCTCCTGTGACCAGTTATGATTCATTTCTGAATAATTCCATGAAAGGCAAATAGCATGTTTTCAGTTTTACAGACTTGTCTGACATTACTGGGCACTTCATCATTTGGAGGCAATTTTTTCTCACTTGTCTCAATCTTCCCTTCCCCCATACATGTAAAACCATCGCCCCTACATCCTGACCCCTCAGAGATTACAAATCATTTTAAGTGGAGAAAAGGTTGGGCCCCAGCTTCGTGCCCGATGCATTTTGTTTAAGTTGCTCGTGCTGTTCCAACATCTGTCATATCCTCCACAGCAGTGCAATCAAACTGTCAGGGCTGAGTGAAGTTTTGCTGATCCAATCTGCTCCTTCTGTGATTCCTGTCAAAAGCATCAGGAGGTGGCAGATACAGTTGTGTGCTCTTTAAACAACAGATCTTTATTTTTGCACGTTAGAGGAGCTGTTATTGTTTGTTTCTCTTATGCTCACAAAGTGTGTTCAGATGTGGCTGCAATCACAAACCAGACTGCAACTCCCAGGTTCTTCTGCACTCCTGCTGCTCCCCAGTTTTACCTCCCCTCTTCCCATGTGAGGACGGAGCACGTAATTACCTCTCAGTCTTGCTGGTCTCCGTAATTCCATAACACACCTTAGAAGCACCCAGGAGGAAGCTACGTTTTGGATCCTGCATTATTATTAATGTGGTAATTAAACCAAAGGGTTGTATGGAAAGGGAAAGAGTCATATTTTAATAAGCTCCCTCCTGGATACTGCACTGTGAGTTGCCAGATAAACGTTATTCCTTGTTAATGATACCAAAAGGATCTGATACTAATTGATATTATTGATACTAATACCACTAATCACTTTGACTAAAAGGACAGGATGTTCTTTCATCATTTAAAAGGCATGTACCTTTGATGTACCTTAATAACTGAAAGAATTTGGGAAAAAAATTATTCCATTTGGGCTCTGTTAATATGCAGCATGTATTTTTAATCATCTTTCCAGCATGATGCACCTTTTCACATTTCTGACTGAAGCCTTAAACTCTCCCTATGAAAGGGAAACTTATGGTTTTATCATTTAATAAAAGGAACTTGAATCTGAGGTGAATCATATGGTTCTGCCCCATTTCTGTGCTGGCCCCATAGCCTATGGTTTTCCCATCAAGGCAGAAAGTCTTCTAATTACAGCAGAGCACCAATGGAAAATGAAACTTAGGATGCCACTGTGCCCTCCTCTCTAATACTTATACTGGCTGGTGACTCCTACTGTGATGAAAAATCAGGTTCAGAAATGCTTTGATTCATTAAAGAAAAACAATTTTTTTAAAAATGAAAACCCTAAGATAGCAGACTTTGGTTCTGTAATACATTGGCTTCTTTAAAAATCTCCATCTCTAAACCTAACTGGTATGAAAACATGTTCAACTTTCCATGATCTGACCTTACCCCTTTCCCAGGCATCCCAGCCAGGGACTGGCTCGTTCTCCCTGAACAAAGAAGAATCTGAAAGTCCTGAAAATCCCACATGGTATGTAGTTGCCATCACTAGGAGCTACTCTCTCTCTTTTAGCTTCTACAAAGGCTGTTCTGTAATCCACCCTTTCCAGTTAAAGTTCACAATAGAACCCAAGAAGACAGTCTCCCAAGGAAATGCAGTGAAAGGAATGAATGCTCAGAGCATCCTGAAAATCTGAGTTATCTAAACATGTACTGTAAAATAAGGAAGGTAATAGAAAAGTGAACAGCAACACTTCCAGGAGCTTGAAAGCTTAGCAGGTTGGTTCTACCTAGGAGGGCTGTTGCAGCTACTGATTACACATCTTCTCACACTGCGTTAACAACTCAGCCTGACTCCAGTTGTTGCTGAAATTTCTTTTGGATCACATCTGTATTGTATGATGGAGTCCAATTGTGAGCTTTTTGGCAGCTGTGTAGAGTACTAAGGATCCACTAATTTGATTTCTTTTCTGAGAGTGTACATCTTTGGGGAATTTAGTGCTTGCTCATCTGAATTCAAGTAACAGGGCACACAGAAAAACAATATCGAGGGATGACATAACAAGACTTTTGCCAGTCACTGGACCTCTCTTATAAACAGGATCTCTTACACCAGATGCAATGAAAAAACAGTCAGGGAAGTAAAAGTTGCAGTCTCTGAGGAGCAGCCACTCTCTGAGGAAGAGACCATATGAACAGTTTTGACTAAATGAATCAAATCATTTGATGATATGACAATAACTAAGACAGTGACTTCCCAAACTGTTATCTCAGGTGGAACTTTTAGCAGTGCACCCATCTTGCACTTTAAAGGAAATGGAGTTTGGAAAGTGAAACAGAAAATGGGAATCTTTGGCTGGCAAGGACAGGGAAATAAAATCATCCCAAAACCTTTTATTTTCTTTTTCCATATTGGAAAAAGAGGAAATTAAATCTGAGTCGGCCAATTAGCCCCCACAATCCCCAAAGGCAAGACAAGATCTTTTTGCAGGAAAGCCTTGAGGTGAAGCCAATTCAATTAGTTTCCACAGCAAAACTGTCAGGACCCAAAAATCTAGGTGGAATAATGAATTGATTAAAACCTGTAATTGCAATTCAATGGAGGAAACCATTAATCATGGAGATGGCAACATTTTCTCATTTCCAAACCGTGCTCCTTTGAGTTGCCAACAAAAGGGGTTGTAGGAATAAAGGGCTAATGTAAACTGGAAAAGGAGCATCCTGGATAGAAATCTGTGTAGTTCCATGACCGACCCAAGGAAAAGAATAACCTTCTCTAGACAATAAGAGACTATTTAAAAAAAGTTATTGACATAGCTTTTTCCTTATTTTTAATTCCTCAGCTCTCAGTTATTAACACCACACATCAGAAAAGCTCACAGCCTGAGCATCAGTGACACTCAAAATGAACTCAAAGTCATTTCCTCCTCCTTTAATTTCATGTGTGTCTAATATTTCTCAGCTTACTTTTTTTTTCTCTTATTCAGCCCTCCTCTACAAGTGCCTTGGTCTCATCCTTGTGGTGACAAACTGTTTGCTTTGTTCCCAAAGCAGTTAATAACTCAAAGAAAGGGGAAGGCAGTTGGCCAACTGGCAGCTCCTCCAAAGATGTTCAGACACCATCCCCACCCTCTGCTGCTTTCTCAGCTGCTGCAGATGCTGCCATATAACACAATGCATTGCAAAGGGAACCAGAAAAACAAACCTCATTTCTATTCAAACAAAACCTGATTTTAATCAAAGGCAATACTTTTATCTCGGTTTTTGGAAATAACTCCACAGCTCAGACAAGCCTTCATGCCATGTCATTTCAGCATCAAAACCTTGACCCAGCTACTTTCTTTCCTGCTACCCCTTCAGAATTAAGCCACCATGATCAAGCTCAAGAAGCCATCAGAGTCTGTTTCACTCTCCTTTGTCAGCCTGGGTTTTTCCCTTGGCTGACTCCTCTGTCTCCTCTGCCTAAAGGGAAGGGTTAGACTGGGGTTACCACTAAGCTGGTGAAAGTGTCAGTCAGGCTGGAACGAGAGCAGGTAGGATGATAAAGAGAAGTGGGTGGTGACAGAGAAGGTGAGAAGAGGTCTAAAAAAGCCAGTGCTGTACCAAGTGTATGTAGCATATAAAACTGAGCAGGAAATTAAATGCAAAACATGATGAGAAGGGACCACTGCATTTATGCCTAACCACAATGAAAGCTAGCAGAAGAGGAAAAAAACCTGGACGTTACTTCATTTTGATAACTGATTTTTCAGTGTCTAATATTTCCCAACAGTTGGATACCACTTAACCTAAAATTCCAGTGAAGTTTGCAGGTCTTGTAATTATCAGTGGTACCACTAAGTGGCCCTTTTACAAACAAGGAAGGTTCAAACCAGGGACATGAAAATTTTCCTGCTGGGAAGAAGGAATGTGAAGAAATAGGGTGAGAATGAGTGAAAAATTCTCTTAACTGAGCAGACTCTTCCCCTGGAGAGCTCTGAAGAAGCAAAGCTTAATTAATTGTAGCACCATTGAAGCTCTGCAAAGAAAAAGCCTATTAAGCCATGAGCTCCATCCTTCAGACCCCAGTCCAATTCCCACTGAGCTATCCAGGATAGTGCTCAGTGTCTCTAGTGATGACCTTTCTGAAAATCCTAACTCACTGAGGCAGTTGTGCACTGAACAGCAAAAGAGCTCTGAAAACTTTGGGAATGAAAAGGCATAACTGCAGATCTCACGGTCTTCAAGAGCTTTCTCAAGTACTAGGCCCTCGCTTAAGGGATAAAAAAAAGAAGACATAAGCTAAGTAGAAGGTGGAAAGAGGAACAGATAAGGAGGATTTTCACATTCTCTTTGACTCCAACCAAATTCTTTCTTCCCTCCAAAAATGTGTTTCCAGTGAGAAGACTGTCCTCCACTCCAGATGTGAGAGCTGGAGGGAATAGTTACAGGTGGACTTTCTGTTTCTCACAAATTATTGCAGCCAACAGAAATGCAGCTTATTACAAACAAGCAAGATCTGAGCTGTTTGAAAATCTTAGATGCTTTTTGAACTCATTGGAGACATACCAAGCAACTCAAATCATTTTAAGAATGAATAAAATACATCCTTGAATTAAGTGATGCTTTAAGGGACTGGCTTGCTCCCTCTGCTTTTTTTATTTATTTTTTAATTTATTCTGGAATCCAGCTGCAACTTCCAAATCTTGCTCTTATTATGTTTATTATTATTAATTTATTATTGGCTTATTTTTGCCACTAATGATCCGGATGAAGACTTGCCTGTCAACTAATCCATGTCAAGGGAGATAAAAAATAACTCCTCAACTTGATTTAAAGGCTACAGCTTCTAAGTTGTGGGAGCAATGTGTGACTTCAGAAGTTTTAGAAGCTCTAAAGACAGTTTAAAGGAATGGGTGCTTTTAGCAAGAAGGGTGGGTGAATGTATTCCTTTGCCATGGGGAAATGAAGAGCTGCATTAAACAAGTTATCCTCTGGATTCAACAATGTTTCCTGGAATACCAAATGGGAGGGAAAAAAAATAGGTTCACTAATTTCCATCCGGAAATATCTTTCCTAATATTTAACTGAATGGAAAACTCACTGCCTCCAGGCTGCCTTGAGGTGTGCCGTTTTCAAGGTGTTCTCTGAATTCTTATCCCTGTTGTGCTGAATAGCATCAACATGATCCTCAAAGTAAGCTCCTAACAGCCTCCTATCCCACAAAATTTGTCTGATCTCACTTCTACAGAGAAGCCTATTTCAAGCCTTCATTTTTTCTGACTGTTCAAGAGTAGGTGAGAACAAGCTACGCAGGCAGTACCTTGACACACTTAAGCTGAAAATCCACTGTTCTGTTCACTCGACAAAAACTTGTCACAGCCAGATCGTAAGGAGGACAAGTAAAGGGACTGGTGAAGTTGGACAGGCACTGGGATAATTCTGAGATAGCTGCTGAGTATATCCTGAGCACTAAATATGAAACTATAGCACTGAGACAGATCTCTAGGGCTCCCAGACCATTTACACACCCTGGACTACCCCTTACTTCACTATTTCAGGATCCTGGAAAACCAACCAATTTAGAAGGCAGCCAATGCCAATATCCATTTTTAGAGTCTCCAGACTCTGCTGTTCCCTTCCAGGTGACCTCACCAGACTTCCTGAAATCTCCAACACTCCCACAGATCCCCCAGAGATCATACTGGGATATGTATACACTGCCTTTCACTTCTCTTTTCAAGACCTCGGCCGTGTTTATTGATTTATGCTTTGTTTCACAGCACTGCTTTTCTGCTGAAGGTGACCCCATGTCTCCCAGACTGGAGTGTTCTCTTTTGAGGTCATGCTCTAATGCCTGCCTGGCTCCTGTAAAACATCACTCTCTGAACAGCTCCTGATGGATGTTTTGGCCAAGAGTTCTGCTTATTACATGTCAAACATGGTTCGAAAATGAGCACAGACTGACTGCCTTGATGAGGGGAAGCCAGGATTATGTCAAAGTTCTTTGTGTTCTAAAGGTCAACACATCAACTTCTCCAACAGGCTTTCCTATGGCTGTAATTGCAAATCTTTTGCTCAAGGTAATCAAACAAATATATTTGGAAAAGCGTGAGTTGGTGAAAAAATGATCTACTGAATTAGGATTAGGGAAATAGAACTTTTTGGCTTCAGATCACAGGAGGAAATAAACTTTTGTGTTCAGAAACCAACTGATTTTGCCATTTCTCAGCTCTCCAGCTGCCTAACAGCAAATGATAGAGCTCCACTGGAGCCAAGCTTTCAGAGGAGTTCCTACAGATAATTCCAGCAATTGATATTCAAACCCTTTATTCAGTTTTTAATTTTAAAATGTACTAAGCATGAGAGTCATGTCCTCTTTATATTTAGTATTTAAAATTGAGATAGTAACCAAAGTTTATTCATCTGACTTCAAGATTGTCAACAGTATCATCCAGTGGATGCCACACCTCAATATCACCACCCCAGTTTGTTTCAGTATGTCAGACATACACCCACCTCTTAGGGCCAACATCTTAATTCTCGTTACTGAAAAGCTTCTCAAACTAACTCAAACTTTTCCTTCACTCATCCAAACCATTGCTGCTTATGCTACTACAATTAGAGAGAAAATAATTCCCTTCCCCGAATAACCTGCGTTGTTTCCTGGGAGGTATTTATAGGCATCGATCAGATCTCCCCCAAGCTCTCTCTTTTTACACTACTTAGTTTAGTTCCTCACATTTCTCCTCCCTCTGTTTCTTTAATCCCTCCAGGGCATGGAATTGTATGTATTTTTTCCTAGTTTTTCGTATCTGTCTGAAACTGTGGAGGACAAGAATTGCACAGTATTACTAAGTGCTAGAAAGGAAAGCAGAGTAGCCAACAGTGCTAACAGTATCCATGCTTAGGATAGTCTGAATAACAAAAGCAAGGTATTCCAGTGATATAAAACAGCACAGCACTACAAACATGATACAAACTGTCTTGATATATATCAGCAGAAAGTCTGGTCATAAATACATCTTTATATCCTCTCAAAATTTTAGTATATGCCTTGCTAAGGATTGGGAGGACTTCATGAAGAATGACACTGTCTTATTTATAAATTATGGTAGAGAGGACAGACAGAAGAACAGGAAAATCCAATCTAGATTCCTTTTCCCAAGGGAAAAAAACATAACACTGCATGATAGGATACAGTGTTCCTACTGACACATGACTTCTAAAGTGATTAGAGCCATCACACTGCAATGCTGAGTCACACATGCCATCATGAGTGAGGTAGATGTGGTTCTTCCCCTGATAAACTGAAAGATGCATTCATAAAAGCAGTGCTACTTCACAAGTTTGCTGGCAGCCCTCCAGGAAAGGCCACCTCTGAATGAGTAAGACTGCTAGGAGGAAGCCAGGCAGACATTCAGGAGGGATGGAGCTGGCATGGGTCAGCAATTCCCAGTCATTGCCCAATGCAATTCTTCTCAGATGCATTTGGTTTTCTTCATGAAAAGAAACGGAAACTTCAATCCCCTCCTATCATCAGAAATGTTTTCAGGATTTATTTCTACAGGCTGGAGAGCTGTTTAATCTCCAAAGAAGATAAAGTTTAATTCTTTCCTACATTTAATAACATCCATAAACTGTCAGCATATTTTTGGAGTTTTGCATAAACCAACCAGATCCAGACTCTGTTCTGAAGGCATTTAATTCTGTCATTAAGATCACTAATGAGCTCAAGTGTCTTTGTAGTCATCTGAAAGTTTACCAGAATTGTTTCCTGAAGACCCATGACATCTGGAGATCTGGGCATCACTTTCCCCGCGTGCCCAAAAATGTCACTACATCTCTCTTTTCCTGAGAAAACACTCCCATTTTTCAACAGCTCCTGAGGCTGAAACACTGAACACAATCTCAGACAGAAGAATATGAAAATGAGACAAGACAGTAATACAGATAAAATTCTGCCATTCTGTGTAAAAGTAGGTTTCATCCTCTGCTGGAATAATGTGCTCAGGTTTAGCCACTAAAAAGGCCAAGCAGAAAGAGACACGGCAGAGGCAGCAAAAGTAGATTGGATTATTATGCATTATTATACAGGGGGAAGAAAGTAATCCATTAGAAGGAAAATGAAAAGCTTTGGGATGATGAGGGGTAAAAAGTAAAAGAGTGAGACTAGACATATAAGAGAGCACTGCAGATAATATCTAGAAGGGCAATTACTGGTTCCCTTTCTCTATACTCTTTCCCATAACACAAGACCTGGAGGGCAATGTGCAATTAAGGGCCACCCATTGAAAACACACAAAAATGAAACACTATTTAACGTGTAATTAACCTGTGGAACTCACTCCCACATGGCATTCTGTGGACAAAGAGCTCAGACAGAGCCCAGGAAGGATTAGACACTACTAAGAAGTGGTAAGATAGCATTTCCCGTTCCACTAGCTGGATAAAAATAAAATACAAAGAATATCAATCCTCCTGCTTTAGGGCCTCAGTTGTTCATTGTGATCAGCAGCAGGTAACGCTCAGCAGGATGTGAAAGATGCAGTTCTGCCACTGAAAGCTTTAGTGTATGGCCCTTTCCTATGTGCCTCTTGTCACTTAGATGCTTGTATGGCTTCTACAGTTCCAATATGGGAGTTCATTACAATCAGTAACATATTCATCATAACAATAGCCTGAGAAGGTACAGAAGGACTTTTCTCCCTATCATACGGTCTGTGAAAAAAAAAGTTGGGAACATGCTGGAGTAGTTCCATTTCTCAGTCCCTTTCAGACACAGATGTCCTAACATTAAGCAAACCAGCAATTTATTTAAATAGCATCCATAGCATGATCAACACAATCACTTGCATCAGCCAAACCATGACCACTGTGCCAGGGACCCAGCCCTTGGTGGTACCTCCCGGAAGGTTTCTCTGACCTTGTTGACATCCAGCACTAGCTCAGCAGTTGGTTTGTCCTTTGGGATCATTTCCAGCTGGCAGTACTGGATGGTGTAATGTCTCTTAGCATGCAATGTTTCCCTTCTCCTGTGACTTATCCATTGGGTTTTCAGTACATGCAGCCCACTTAGGGTGAGGCCATGAAGCTGCTGCATGTTTAATTTACCTAAGAAGTCACAACCAGTCCAATGCAACTACTCCCATGGGCTGCACAATCAACCAGTTCTTTAAAAGGACAGATGTATAGAAACTGTGACTTTCCTTCATATGGAGATAACTCACATGTCTTTTTCTTTACAAATGGCTGTATATGCACTCTGTGTCACTTTTTACATTATCATTTATTTTTAATATATTTAACTAACAGTGATTTACCAATCTCTGATGATAACTACAGCACTCCTTCAGCATTCATATTTCTTTTCTTTTTTTTTTTTTTTTTTTTTTTTTAACCTTTTCTTTCCTTGGAGCCGTTTTGCCCTGAGATGGAAATGTAAAGGTCCACCACAATCTTTACTGGAGAAAAGAGTCCTGTTTGAAGCTGTCATACAATGAATGCACAGGTCATTTTGAGAATAAAACATAAAGACACACTAACCATGAAAGTTTTATTTCCTTCACAAGTGATAAGCATGTCTGAAGGAAAGACTTTTTTTTTTTTTTTTTGCTACCTTTGGCCTGCTGTGGAACACTTGTTAAAAAATGTTCCTTGATTCTAATCTCCAACTGGTGTTTCACTTATCTTGAACTCTTAAATGTCACCAGCTTTCAACTGGTGTTGCGAAAAGACCTAACTTACATATCTATAAATGAAAGAGCTCTATTTTAAACAAGACTCCTTCTTTCTTCCTTTCTCTCTTCCTTTTTTCCTTCCTTTTTTTTTTTTTTCCTTCCTACCTTCCCTTTTTTCTTCCCTATTACTTTCCTTTTTTTCTTTATTCTGGTACTGCATTTCTGCTTTGATTTTGACTTTCAGTACAAAAAAAACAAGGGCAAGAGGAGAAGCTATAAATTATACAGAATAAGACTATTCTTAATTTGTTTAAGACCCCATTAAATTAACAATTTTTCCTTTAATTTGACTTTTTAAATCAAATTTAGCTTTTAAGAGGTTATTCTACTTCACCAGGGCCACAGCCAACTTTTCTGAGCTGGATAGTGGATCTTGAAGAGATGCCAACAGCACCCTGCAAAGGTGAGGAAATGAAAAGATGTGGGATGGGAAGGGAAAAGGGGATGCTCACAAAGATTAGGAATGAACAGATTTCATGTCACCCGTTCCAATCTGCAGCTCTATATTGAACTGTTACCACAAACAAAAAAAATTTTCACTTTGATGGCATGGCCATGAATATGATATAACTTCATTGTACAGTAGATTTCCATGAGGCCCCACTGCAAAGTCAAGTAATGCAAGGGGATTGAGATACTCTTGATAGTGAAGCATCAAACAAGCAAGGGTCCAGCTCAGGATGCTACTGACAAAGATCAGAAGAAAATTACTTCATTAAAGGGATCTTGTTACTAAACAGTAGATTAAAAATCTAATCAGGCACATTCCACAACAAACACCACAGCGAGATCACAGACAAATGCAGGTTACACAGCTCTTGGTCATTGGCTCAATGGGCAGAAGAGATGCAAAGCTGAGTCGTGCAGCTGGGCAGAGGGACACAAGGATAATGTTGACATTGCCCCTTTGAGGAAGAAAGGACTCATATTCCATGTTCAGCAAGACTGCCAGAAATTGTCAGTGTTTTGCATTATTCCTTAATCTGAATCATCATTAGATTATTGACTCTGAAGTTCACACTCCAAAAAGTAATCTGGTTCTTTAAAAAGGCATCGAAGCACAGCACCAGTGAGCCAACATATCATAAGAAGATAATGATATGGGTAGTTCCTACCTTTCTGCTACTGTCTTATCCCTTAGATCTAAACAGTGGACACATTTTCTATAGCACTGCTCATCTGAGCATATCAAAGGGCTTTATAGATGTTCATTATAAGTAATTACCAGGCAGCACGTGTGAATAATTTACAGGGTGATAGAAGTGAAATTTCTACTGCTCTCTCTTTTTTTTTTTCTCTGCTCTGCAGTTTTTACATTTTTTTTCCTTCGTTCTTCTTTTTCTCACCACTGTAAATTAGGAATATCAGTAATTTGATTATCTTCCTAAATCACATCTGTAGGTGCTTTTATCAACAAATATCTAGCCCTAAATTTGAAAGTAAATCTAAAGCAGCAGCCTAAGACAGAGATCCCTTCCCAGAACCAGCTGTGACGGTGGAAGGGTTTCTGCCTCCAGGTGCATTTTTTTACCTAACTCTGTCAGCAGTAACTTAGCTTTTTATCCAGGAAAAACATAACGGTAACCAGTAAGGAGGTGTGAGCTACAAGGCAGTAAGTGGGAGAGAATCTGACTCTAAAATACACCCCACTAACATCCTGAGAAAGCAGAGAAATTAACAGACCTGAACTCATTAAATTCAATAAGAGTCACTTCTCAATGTGTCTCATTAAAACAAATACATTTTAAGCATGTAAAGATCCTCTATTGATCAACAGAGGAGAAAAAACCTTTTATTTTCAAATTTGGTGGGGTTTTCTCCTCCCTTTTCTGCAGATATTTTACACAATTCTGTTCATTCAATCTTTGCCTTTCATTTTCCCCGGTCAGCTTTGGGATTCCAAGTCCCAGGGCAGTCTACATTTAACAGGCATGAGCATTTAAAACATAACTGCAAATTGTCGTAATTGTCATTTTGAGCAGAGGCTGGGATTTCTGGGGTTTGTTTCTTTTTTTTTTTTTTTTTTCTTTTTTTTTTTTTCCCCACTAAAGGATCTTAATTGCCTTTCTCAACACAGATTTTAAAATAGAGTTGATGCTTGGGAGAATTTAATACTTGAATAAGAAAAGAATGGTGACCACTCTCAGACACTCAGAAGGGAAAGAGATTCAAAGAAGCAGAACTAGAAAGGTGTGGCAAATAGCTAAAGGTGTGACACAAAGCCCAGCAAAGTACAAAGCTGAACACAAAGGAAGAAGGAAAAATACAGCAGCTGTCTACCAAGCCAATATGAAAAGGTTGAAAAGTTAAATAATCAGAAAGGAAAAAGAACGGGAGAGCTTTCATGGCAGGAAAAAGAAAGGGCAAAAGAGAAAGAAGCAGCACAATGACAACAGTCTTATACACAGAGGAAAAAAGACTTGTCCAGTGAGAGAACATACAGAACAAAGAAAAATAACCCCAACCATAGATAGATTTCCAAGGCAACACATATAAACCAAACAAAAATTAAAGACAAAAAATTAATTTAAAATCTCCACAAAAGAATTTAAACTCTAAAATGTATTGGAAAAAAGAAGGCAAATAACCTTTTCCACTGTAGCTAAACCGCTCATTTTCTAAAAAGGCCTTTTTCCAACACAAGTTTTCCCATTCAGCTAATGTCATCCAGCTCCAGTTATGTATTCCAGGCCCCTAGGGCAAAACATAATCTATCTGTGTTTGAAATGAGAACATGTTTGTTCAGACCTTAGGCCAACAACAACCAAGGGATCCATCATTGCTCTTGTGAAAAGAAACAGGAAGGGAACAGTAGGGGAACATTTGAGCATGCTTTGAACATCAGATAGTGCCCAAGCAGTCAGGGATACCTGAGCCAAATTGTCGTTTTAATGCCCATAACTCATCATGGCACCCTCAATATATTTCAGAACAACTCCTTCCATGCCAGCTGCTCCAACAGCTTCTCCAATATGCAGCCATGTAGGAGCTGCAATGTGCTCTTTGTAGAGCCCTTCCAGGATTTCCAGGTCTTTGGGAAGCTGTTCTCCAGCAGCCCAGACCAGTCAACGCCCTGCAGTGAGGAATTCATCAACACTGGGCAGTAAAGGTTCTTTGTTTCAGGGCAGCTCAGAGAAGGCTTCACCCAGGTGGGACTGCCATTGATATCTCCACAACTGCTGTAGAAACATGAGCAGAGTATACTGTACTATACACTCTACCATTCCAGAGCTTTGAGCCCAGCCCAGGCTCTTTTTTCCAGGTACCACAGTTGTGATTAGATAGAGGCACCAGTCTGTAATCAGAGCTGCAAAATGGATGGATCAATACAGCTATCAGTGATTAACACTACTGTAACTGCCTGGCACGTTTTTTATTTATTGGAGCAAGCAAGTCAGGATGCCTGGGGGATAAGCAGTTTCTAGCATGGAGAGACATAAGGAGAAAGGGAGAAAGGTGCTGTCTATATTGGAGACTACATCTTTTCCCTCCCTTTTTTGTTGTCACAGCCTGAAGACACGTGAGGATATGTGCATCATATATTGCTACAGAAACATCTGATTAGTAGCAGAGAGCAGCTGGCACATTAGGACAATGCATCTCTCCTTCACCTTTGGAGTTAGAGATGGAAAAAGTTTTCCCAGTACCGGGGTATTCCCATGTGGATTTTTATTTGCTTCAGACGTGTATTTTCTCTTTCTTCACTCAAAGGAGTTTTCATGACCAAAAGAACTGGCGATGTCACAGGCCAGGATTTAGTAGAAATGAGAATTGCTCCAGGGGCAGAACTAGAGAAAACAGATATAAATCAAAGATTTGGATACATTAGCAGAGCTACATGAAAAGGCTATGATGAGAATGGCTGGAAATATCCAAGTCTAGAGCTGAGGAGAGCTCCGTGGAGGCCTGCACCTAGCAGAAGTTGCCATTCAGAACCATAAGGCAGAAAATTGCTGTGGCCTCTGACCTGCAATATCATAACTTCTATTCACCTTCATAAAAACCAGGAAAAACACCCAGTGCTTCAATAATGAAACAAACACCTTACAGCAAGTGCTGATTTTTTAAGTAGGGTTCTAGCTGTACGATCTACTCCAGTTGGTTTTGCTGCGCTGGTATTAGCTGTTTCCTGAGGCATGATTGCTTCCAGTTTTGGAATACATTAGTGTTCAGCTCAGCTCCAGGCATCGTTCTAGAGGAGAGAGGCAGGGTGAATTTTTAAAAGAGCCTGATAGTAGTATTATTTTTACACAAGCAGTTACTATTCTTTCTCACTGGAACACCTCCCTGCTGGTACTGCCGATCCGAGTCAGCCTTCACCCTGAAGGGCACTTCACTTTTAGTTTGCACTTCACATATAGCTGTAAGAGCTCAGCCATGAAAGGAAGCAGTAGGCACATCCTATATCCCAGCTGTAGCTCCACGCCTCTCCACTACTTCACCCAGCTGGAGAAGTTTGGCTTCACTCTTCCCTGACTGAATTAACCCAAGTGCAGGCAAGCTCAGCACGAGCCATCTCAGTCCCAATAATGAGGCCTCAGGGAATCATTTAGGATGTTGTCATTAGTGAAAATGCATAACCTTTGAGTACTTGGAGGTAATTTCATCTCTGTTTCCATAGCTGATAGAGTCTATTGTGTACTGACTTGCGGAAATTGCCGCAGGATATTTCAAGTCAATCTCAGCTAAGCCTGATAACTCCCCCCACCTCCACTCCCTTATTTATAGCCAACAACTGGACATTGCAAGTCAATGACCATCGACAATATGACACATGGATCTACAGACCCAGCAAGTCTAATATCAACTGAACTGACAGTGCTGGATCCTGGCTATCATCAGAGGAGAGACAAATGTTCCAGCTGCCAATAGATGTGCCCTTGCATCGACCTTACCTGAAGCACCCTTGGCCTGAGGGAGCAATAGAGATCAATTAAAACTCTTTGAAGCACCAAATTCCGCACACCTTTGAGCAGCTCCCTGTTCTTCTTCCTCTGCTACAGGTGGGCCACTAATCAGAAACCCTTTTATACATGTTTGTACAGCAAACAGCTAAAGCTTTGAGAAATTAACAAGATGGTAGGGTTTTTTTGTTTGCTGATAGAATCAGGGATCTCACCTCCTTTTCAAAGCCCACAGGACTAAATGTGTGAAATCTTTCATTGATTCTGCGGTTTTCTTTTCCAATCTTGTTTGCAAAAAGCTCTTGAGATTTATCTTGCACTTGAAGAGGGCATTTACAGTTGTCGCTTTTGCCTACTCTTAGCATCCATCCTCCACAAGAACAGCTCCTCTCTGGAGTCAAAGAGGACATCTGATACTTTCCCAGAGGCAGGTTTGCAGTAAGGATGTGCTCAGAGGGGAGGAGTGGAAACTCTGTGAAAGTGTGCTCCAGCTGTTCTGCTTAGATATCCCTTCAGGGTACACTTCAGCTGATTGAGAAGCTCTGGCCAGACCCTGGCTAACCCCAGGATCTAGTGCTACCACAGACACAGGTTAAGCACAGCTGAGAATCAAGCCCGGGGTCCCAACACAGCTCACCCCTGCTACTTTTTAAACCCACATGTCCATTAGTAGTGAATGCAGACTCCTTGAAACCATCAGAAAACAACAGATAATTTCCTACAGCCCACCCAAGAGCTGCACAACAGCAAGTCTGAATTAATGTGGGCCTGGGCTGCAACTGAGACAAGTGTCCTGAAGCACAGGGATCCCAGTTTTAGCTCTAATGCTTCAAACTATGAAACCTCCATAATTCACTTTGTAGACTCACAAATTGCTTGTTCAGCCATGGGAAGCACTAAAGAACTGTCTTACTCCCTTCAGCTTCCAAGTATCAGACTCAGAGTAGGGAGCAGAACATGAGAGCACTGCAGTGTGGACTGGGCAATGGGACAAAATGCAAAGTGAGAAGAAATCTGCTCAAAATAACAATAATAAATCTGAAAAGCACTGATTTTCTGTCTACACAGTTGGTGGTATTGACAAACTGCATCTCCTTTGCTTTTTGCACAATTACTATGAACCAGACTTCTGGAAGCAATAAAAACTCTTTATCTACTATCAGTATACACTGAGATTTGAAATTACTTTCAATGACAAAATGCAGCTTTAAGTGCTCTCACTGGCATATAGTAGGTCTGAGACATTAGCATCAAGAGATGTTGTGAATGTGTCATGGTCCTTCCTTGCTCTCAGAATAGCAGATGATCTCTGCTGAAAGGGCACTGATTTGCTGGGCAGAACCTCAGCTTAAAAGGGCCAAAGTACCCCCAAGTTTGAGAACGGCTTCTTTCTTCATTACAAGCTCTTCACTCATCTTCACAGACAGTCCTGTAACTAATGACTGCAACAGGCTCACCAGAGACTCTGTAGAACTCTGTGCTTTAGCATAACAGCAACTGCTCATCGCTGAGTGGTGATTATCTTGTCACACCAGCGTTTCCTTCTCCTAGGCAGAGACGGTTAAGTTATCTGGAGAATGCCTAAAACACACATTTTTGAGAGGGAACTGTGTGGTGATGGATTATGGGAGGCTGCCAACACAGGCACAGGAGCCATTAGGACTGACTGAGGTCTGATTACGGTTTTGCATAGCGTAAGGGCACATCTGAAGAGGTGTAATTTAAAGGCTCATTGCTTGCTTCCTACCCAACGTTTTGAGAGGAGGAAAAACTGCTGGAGTCTGGTCCATTTGAAATCACCTGTTTGTGTTCTACTGTGGAATAGTCTGCAAAATCTCGTAAAATACTAAGCAAGGAAAATGCTTGGCTCATTCTGAATTACTTCAAAGTGATCAGCCAGCAATTGAAAAGTAGAACTGGAATTGCTGGAACATTCCCTGATATTTGCTTTTTGTAACTCTCCTAAAGTAGAAAGCCTGCATTTCATTACTCTCACTCTCCTGAAGAGAAGTAGCTATTTTTTTTATGTATTTCCTTATGCCATTTATTTTCTGCCCTGTAAAGCTACTGCTAGTGCATGCATGTCTCGCAATACAGCATCTCTATAAACCAAGAGCTGGTTTAGGAAAATGAGTGTCACTTTCTGCCACTGAGAGATTTAGGTTGGAAAGAAGCAGGTTTTATTTCCATAATGGCCCTTGTTTCTGGCTCTGTTTTATTACTTAGGAGCAAACTCATTCAGCCACAGCAGTTAGGGCTGGCAGGGCACGTTTGTCCTTTTAGCTCAGATGCTGGCTCTATTCTGACCCAGAGAAAGAGACAAACAGCTGATTTAGACTTTCTCAGTTTTCACATGTGCCAGCCAGCAGGCCCTTTAGTTTAGCAATATATCATGAGGCAGGAAAAGATGTGGGTTTTGCCTTGAAAATGCAATTTCTCACCATGTTGTTATGAGGGCTTGGGGTGGCTTTGAAGTGTTTGCTTTGTGTTTTTACTGGTGGAGCTCTTATTTAAAAGACACAGCTTTTATTCTGACTAGCTTCCACATTCCAATGCCAAACAGCATCCACTCTGACAGCATCACTTTCTTTTTTTCCTGCCAGGATCTACCTGCCAGCTTCTGTCATGTTGCTGTTCATATTCTTGTCTTTATAATCCCTGAGTCCCTTTTTTCATTCACTACTGTCAGACACCTTGAGCAGGAAGAAACAGACCTCCTAAAAAGACCTCAAGCTTTAAACATACCCACAGTCAGGCCATCAGTAAAAATGCTGCACCAAATAGAAGAAAAGTGTATTTGGGCATGATGAGCTCTACAGTCATCAATTAAAAAGGTGTTCTGAGTACCCTGAGCCAGCATATTTCACATGCAGACACACAGCATTGTACATTTGCTAGAGAAAATCTGTGCTTGCATGAGCAAAACAGAGAAAGCCCCAAACTTTGTGATCATTTGTAAATTCAGTGAGCACTTTAAATCCTCTTTGGGGTGATTAGGACACTGACAAGGCTCTTTGCATCCTGCTCAGCTCACTTTGTCTTTCTCTGATTCAAAATCCAGCCCAGGAACCTGGAAGCATTTGCTCTCTTCCCCACCCACCCAGTACAAAGCCAGGCTCTTTTCCTTCCCACCAGAGGAAAGGCAGTTTCACAGTCAAGATACTGATATCTTGTCTTCTACACCAGGAAATGTGAATTGTGCCTTGCAGCAGGAGCTGGTCCTCAGAGGTGATCAGGAGCTGGCAGTAGTCTAGCCCACAGCAGAGGGCCTGTGGTTGAAATCATGCAAGTCCTGCTGAGATCAAGTGGAACATGTGTCTAAAGAGATTACATGTAGGGGAGGAAGGAATAATAAAATTAAAATAATTTCCTATGGGGTAACAGCTTCCTTAAAGGAAAAAAAAACAAACAACTAAACAAAAGTAAAACAAAAAGTCTGGGAACCACACAGGAAACACGAAGCATTTTCACAGCAATTCCCTTGGAAGTTGGTTGCTTTCCTGAGACTCTTAATTAATTATACATGCTGCTGAAGAAATATCATGTGGCTTTGAGTAAAATAAAATCCAAATTTTCAAATGAAAGAGATAGGGTGAGGGAAGACAAAATGATTTTGTTAATTCAAGTTTGAACTAATTTCACTTTAATCAGAAGCTGACAGGAAAACTGTAAGCCCAGCTTCTTGTCTCATTCAGCAGAGATGTCCCCACTGTCTTTAACTGATAAAACATTTCACTGCTGACCTCCAGTGGGAGCAGAACAGTGCCTTTAATGCTGTTGAGTGCAATTTCAACAGATCTCGGTACTTATTATAATCTGATCCATGGTCATCTCTCCATTAGCCTGAACAAATGGGATTTTTGTGAGTTTAAATACTTTTTTTTTTTTTTTAGGGCAGTAGGCATATCTGGTTTCTTAAGCTGCAATAACCACCATGACAAGGCAAGTCTGGGCAAATATAGGTTAAGAAAAGACTTTTGGCTTACCAAAACAAAGGTGAAAAATCTTGTCAGTTACAGCACTATCAGATTTCAGCCTTACAAATCTCAAGTGTTCTGATTCATGGCCCTGAGTCATGTATAGAGTTCACAGAAACCTCGTTCATCCTCTCTATGGCCCCTTCTTTAGACCTTCTAGGATGTAGTCCACAGCTGGGGTTCATTTATTGTTTTATTTGGATTTCTCAAATAAAAAAATACCCAAGCCCTGGTTGCCCTTGACTCCAGTTATCAAAACAAAAATAGAACAGCAGCATATCCCAAGAGCCCAAAGGTTATAGGTCCTCCAAGCAAAACATAAGGCTCATCACATGAGCAATGTCCTCCCGTCCACACAAGCAGATGTGCTCTGTGCCTTGTGTTCTGACAGTGAGTCAGGATCCCAGCTACTCTGGACCAAGGATGGGAATTTATTCCACTGCCAAGGCTTCTCACAGAAGCTCAGATGCCTCCACTGAGCAGAGCTCAGGTAATAAAGAGTGCCTCTCTCTTTTCTCGAGTAGGACGTTTCAAACAACTTAAGACTTCAAGTGAGAGTCAACCTTGCAATTGAATTTGAATATGAAAGGCAGGCACTTGGGGTCCTGCAGCAGACATGGTACAGGCTGGCATGGAAAGGGACGCCCTCTGCACCAGTGTTGGCTGCATTCTTTGACCACATATTGACGCCCAGGGGATGCCCATCAGCAAGAGAAAAAAACAAACCCAAACAAATAACAAAGCATCAGAATAGCCATCTTTAAATCAAAAAGAAATGGTATAGCACCTCTCAGTGTGCTGCTATAGGTTCATACACCAACACCAGTGTCCTTGTGAGACTGAGCAACTGTGCTGTAGGTGATAAGGGCACCATCTCTTCATGACTTCCAGTCCTTCCAATTTATACCAGGGCACTCTATCATCTGCCTTTATACTATCAGACACTTTTTACTTAAGGGTAATAGGTCAGTTGTTTTCTCACACAACACCAGCTCCGTTGCAGGCTTGCTGGATTTTAAAGCAAACATCCCTGAGACTCATCTCAGACTCACAAGGATATTACAGGCATCCTTCAAATTCCTCATTAACCTCCCATTTGCTGTGATGCCTGTAAAGGATAGGCTATAATTTATGACTATTTTGTTGATTAGTACTGGCAAATCTTTTCGTCTCGCCTCTTTTTCGACCCCCCCCCCATCTGTGCTTTCATGTTGTACCC
>JAWWES010000018.1:7107880-7262757 GCA_035583135.1 Lophotriccus pileatus | reverse complement strand
CAGGCTCGAAGGCCTTATCTGCATATGCGGGTAAGGACCTTCCCCGGCTCTTCGTTCGCGAAGATGGGCCATTATTAATTTATGACTATTTTGTTGATTAGTACTGGCAAATCTTTTCGTCTCTCCTCTTTTTCGACACCCCCCCCATCTGTGCTTTCATGTTGTACCCATAAGTTGTGAACTCCTTGGGGAAGAAACAACCCTTCTGTTCCACATTTGCATATTGCTAACACAGCAGGGTCCCAGTTCACAACTCTAAGATGCTGCAAATATGACTATGAACAATGACAACAGCAAGTACAATCCATTTCTGTTCGTGCTCACTTGCATCTGGATAAGTATGTAGCTGGCATGATTGTCCAAATCTCAGTTTACAGGAATCCTAGGGGCAAGAGTCATGTCTCATCTGCAGAGACAAGATCTCTGCCCATTTCCCCATGGCAGCGGACCCCAGCTGCTCTTCACCAGTTGAAGACCAGATGTGTCCCTGG
This sequence comes from Lophotriccus pileatus, assembly GCA_035583135.1. Classification (NCBI taxonomy): domain Eukaryota; kingdom Metazoa; phylum Chordata; class Aves; order Passeriformes; family Tyrannidae; genus Lophotriccus; species Lophotriccus pileatus. The sequence goes on along the minus strand of JAWWES010000018.1, from coordinate 7,262,266 downwards.
CCTGATGCCAGTTGGCAACTGTTTTGTCTCTGTAAAATAATGGCACAGAAAAAAGCCAGGTTAAAACAACAGTGATTCTCTGGAACCAACTAGAAATAGGGCAGTTGGATATGAACAGTCATGTAATGAAGGACGGACTGAAACCACCAATTAACCTCAAGTAGGTCAAAGAGCACTGCAGGCTAACACATCCTAGTCACAGATGACAGGGGCTGACTTTAAAGCAATGGTCTAAAAGAGGAAATCATTATACCACATGCCTAGACTCCTGTATCAATCTGCCTTCAGAATTATGTGGGTTAGACTCTTTGTTTTTTTCAAGTCATATTTCCATGAACAGCACTGTGACTTGCTCTGGCAGCACAGACCTGACATCAGCTAAATTTCTCTTTCAAATGTGTACAGAGATATACGTTGCAGAGTAGAAACCCCACTTCGTTTTCATCAATTATTAAGAACACTGCTGCTTTAATTTTCTTCTGACTCTCCAAATAAATGGACTGTCTGTATCATTGTTGCTTAGCAAAATTCTGTAGTATTTAATGTTCTGTCTTAATTAATACCTCTGAATTTGGATATTTGCAGGTACATATAAAGTTTTCCTGACCAGATTCAAGTTGGCAGAGTAATTTCTCCTTACAAAAACACTTCAGTCTTCTGGTTTTAGAATAACTTTTCCCTCTCCCATTTAAGGTATGTGCTATAGACTGGAGCTCACTGAGACTTTGTTACCAACAGCTTTTTAGCCAATAATAAACCGATGTTTTTCTCCTTTCTATTGTGGTCAATGGACTAACACTTAAATTCACACCATGGGGTTTGTCTGCCTGTCATTTGTGATCTGTAAATCGAAACAGAAGAATTGTGCCACATGACCCCACGGACTCACCGGGACCAGCATTGCACACAATGTCTAACTACAGACACTTTCACTTTCCTGCTATCTCTGCACAGATTAAACTATTACTTTAATTTTATAAACACCAATTCTCTTGTACTTTCCATCATTCCCCAATCTCTGTAAAATCTCTGTGCAAACCACAAGCCAGATTTACATCCATAGAGTGCACAGCCTCATGCACACTTCCTCAAGGCTCCTTCTGCCTTTCCTTCACCTTCTAACATCTTCCTCCCAAACTACCCCCAGGAATTCTGGACCTGTCAATAAGAGGTTTTGCTTTTCCATGCTTGACCCCTATCTTATGGCTCTTGAACAGCTGATAAAGGTATCCTGAGATAGATGGAAGAGATTAAGAGTCTCATACAGACCATGATACACAAGATCTGTGCTTTGCTTCCCACTGCTCAAGAGAGGTAAAAATGAAATCAGGGAAAATCTGAAGCTGGACGGAGTCTGTTGGACATCAAAAGTGCAGTGGTGATTTACAGCCACTTTTACTAAAGAATCCTACACTTTCACTTCTAACACAGGACCAAGATATCAATAATTAGGCAAGAGGTGCCTGAGGACAGAAGCACACCCTTCTTGCAACAGCTGATAGAAGTCAGGTGTAGGCTGTCATTACCTTCCCTTGCTCAAAGAACCCTTTTCAGCTCACCAAAGTAAAATAGCATCAGGACTATCACAGAGACATATTTTGATCATTCTGTTCTCTATTTCTTTCACTGTCTAACAAACGAGATGTAACTTCAAGTGTATTCTCTACTTATCAGCCTGGGCTCTTGTTTCACATAGGGTTTTGCAGACACTATACTTAAGGAGTCAGACTATGATGGAGTGCCAGCTAATGCTTGAATAAAACAGTTTCTGAATTCTAAAGATGAAAAGGAGAAAAAGAAAAAAATATGTCTTGTAGAGATATGTCAAACTTTATTCTCGAAGTGGCACACTTCCTTCTGGGAAGCAGCTAGAATCCATTTGAAAAAAACTTCAATCTGTGCTGCTCAGAAGAGGAAGGGGTTGCTACTCCAGCTTTTCTCTACAGGCATTAGGTCACATACAGGGAAGGCAAGGGAAATTTGTATCACTTGGTACTTTGAACCAACTCTCCCCATATTCACTCATAGCTTACTGCATCCTGCCTTCTCCATGCAGAAGATCTCTTAAGCAATCCCCTGTTGATATGTTCAGACTGGGATGGGAAAGTGGCAAGAGAGACTCATAGGGATGCATGATAAGGACCTGGACACGCTCTTCTTCAGCTAACCCTATGTTATTTCACAAAAACTCACAGTACTTCCAACCTGACCAGTGTATAGCTCATACCTTTCTCCTTATACACTGCTTTCCCCTGCTACATTATCTATGGGAAATCCCATGCCTGACAAAGTCATGCTGACCACCAGTTAATGTGATTAACTGTACAAGCAGCCAGTGACAGATGTTGTGTCTAAAAAGCAACAGGAGTTTGACATGGGAATGTCTCTTACAATCTGCAAATACACATATGAGCAGGTCAGCTCATGGGAGTATAAAAGAAATAAAAATGTACTCCACTGACCATAGCTTGTTCTACAGTAACCCCAGAAGCTATGCAAAAAAAAAAAAACCTCAAAATTAATTAAAAAAATATTACATAAAATTCCAGGAAGTGCACTGGAACTCATTATTAAAGTTAGCTCTTGCTTTTCAAGCCATAGCAACTGTAGGAATCTGTGCAGCAGTTTGGATTACACAGACCCTCTCTGGACTGGTGGGCAAGGGACAAGTGATGAGGTAAGAAATGCTGGGAGGTTCATCACAGAGCTCTGCAAGTCATCACATGGGCAGAACACATCCACAGATGTACCCAGTCTCCATGGCTATGTGTGTGAATGTGTAGGAAAGTACCACACTAATGTATCAGCTAATGCAAAGGGAGGTTAAAGGTAGTGGATTAGCAACCCAGAGCAGAAACCCTGGCACCACTGCAGTCTCAGAGAAAAATCACAGTGCCTCCTTAGGGTGAGGTTTTTATCTCACTCAAGGCTGTGAGCTAGTTTCTTTCAGATCAAATAAAGAACTGGCTGTGGAAGGTGAAGTTTTGTCTTAGCCTTTACAAGTAAGACACAGTTAAGTTATGGGACCCTTATGAGCCATGATATGCTGGCTGAGCAGCACTGGTTTTGTTTGACCTGAATTTTTAGCAAACAAATGCGACTCAATTATTTTTTTTTTTGCTACTTAAGTGAAAAACCTAATCTCTGATCAGTTCTGCAGAAATTGGATCACAATGGTAGATTGTGCAAAAGGCCATGAAATGGACAAAACTATAAACGAGAACATACAGTACATCTAATAAAAAAATCTTATTCTCATCCATGTTACTGCTAAATCTTCTGTCTCTTTTTATTTGGTGCAGGGGATAGACAGCCTTCCAGGCTAGAGGTCACTCATCTTTTAACTTGGTGCATTTCTAATTGGGAGGAAAAAAAAAAAAGAGTACAGGCATAAAGAGCAGAAAAGAAAAAAGGAAACAAAAGACAGGCATATCCCTCAGCCTTTTGTTTCCATAACATCCACTGATATTTCACTAGTTCTGTGGTTTTTCACCAGCATTTAGAAAGTCATTGAAAAATGTTAATGGTCTGGTGGCAAAGCAGCCATTGGGAATGAAGAATGAGCCAGCGATGGAATGAGGGTGTGCAGCTAATGATTTCCTACACGAGCTGATTAAACATTGCACTTCCATCTCTTGCCACCTAATTCCCTCCACCGCTGATTTATGGAAAAAGCCCCACCATGTATGGCTCCTGCAGTTTTATTAGCCAGTAACAATTTCGCACCACAAGAGGCTTTTCCCAGCTTCTAATTTTCTTATAATGAAGAAGGAAAGGGGATGGAAAAAAAAAATAATCATTGCAGTGTCTTTGCTTAAAGGGTAAGGGAAAGGAACCGAGCGAAGTTAGTGCAAAAATCTAATAGAAATATCAAGGAGGGCACCAGGTTCAGCACTTGGGATCCTGTTTATGATAAGAGGATCATTACTTCACAGAAATCATTATCCTTTTCAAGGCACAGAAGAAGTACAAGTTCCTATAAATGGAATCTGTCTGGTACTATTTCAGTGGGTTTAAAAATAGCTTAACACCTCATTTTCCCTAATACAGCAGTGCCTGCTACTAGGCCCTTTCCAGTAAAAGATTCACGACATTTCTTGAAAAACGAAGTGGAGAGGATAGAGGAACTCTGCCTTAGTTCTTTTTATGATTTTTAACGTTGTTTTTTTCACTGTTAGGCTCAGTGCTAGAAAGAGAAGCACAAAGGCAGGACACTGTACCTAGCTAGCTGTGGTCCCTGGAGAAAGAGGAGAACAGACATGGGATATCCTTTGCACGAGACTCTGTGTCACTGTTCACGAGCTACCAGGGGAAAAGCTGCAGTCAACCTAGAATTCCAGGCTGAGGGAAGAGATTTTTTTGCAGTGGAACTCAGTAAAAACGACTCACCACAAGTTTCTACCCTCTGGGAGGAACTAGCAGTGCATCAGACAGGAGTTCACAGTGGTCTGGATGTTATTTGCCCAGCAAACCATTTGGCCCCCATAAAGCCAGATGATTAATCTAAGCTGGTCAGTTAGGCATCCTGTATTTTAAACATAAAGCTTGATCCCATCCAGGATTGGATACTCCTAATGATCTCAGTGAATCCAGCACTTGGACACCTCAGTGCACTCAGCCGGCAGGTCACCCTTCACTTTCCTTTGGTTGGGTGGGTTTTCTGGTGTCCTGACAGGCTGAAGTGGTTGTAAGAATAAGACAAAAGACAGAGCCAGTGAAGCAGGAGAGGCAGAGATGTGGAGGCAGGAGTGGGCAGCAGTTTAAATTGGAAACCATTTAGGTAGGAGTTATAATGTATCTCAGGAATGCAGGAAATGACATACTAGATCAAGCCCATACATAGCCTATCTCTGACATCAATCAGACAGACATTTTAGAGGGAAATACAAGATATTGCCTTTAGTAAAAGATTATTTAATCTGCCCTGCTGATTTTTCTCCCTTTCACTCCATCAGTGACAGTCTGGATTTCCACCTAAAAAAAATAAAAAGTTATTATTTAAGCTCCTTCCCCTTATCACTGCCCATTGCACACAAATTATACAAGTTATATGTAAAAGCTTAGAATTCTTGTTATGCAAATGTTGATGTTCACTATGTGAAAATTTTAAAGGCACTGCTGTGAAGTTGTTAGTGAAAAATTATTTCACCAAAGTGAAAGATGCATTTTGCTTAAGTCACTCTATCAGTATTGCAAAAGAGCAGACTTCAATTGAGATGGTTTGGATTCAATCTCCATATTATATTACTGATATGATGGACTTCTGACAAGAGGTGATGGAAGGTTTCTGAGAAATTAGTGTAAAATAGAACTACAGTACCTAAAGAGTGGTCAGAGAAAGGAGGGAGAAGAAGCAGAGCTGGTGAGAGCACGGACTGGAAAGCCAGGCTGGATGCACTCACTGGTGCCAAGACATAGGGGACAGGCTTTTGCTGGCTTCTGTGAGGGCATGGCACATCCCTCACCCTTCCTTGGCTCAGGAAACCCAGCATTCCCTGGCTCTGCAAGGAACACAGGGGCCAGGTCAGCTTTTCCTGGCCACCTCCTGTCCCAGGCAACTGCTGTACTGCCTGTGACTCATTTAAAGGGACAGATTTTCGACTCTGTAGCATCTGAAAAGATAAACTCAGAAAACAATCAACCTTTTTGTTGCATTCCAGTATAACAAAAAATAATCAGCATTAACATAGAAGCAAATCTACAGGATCAAACTGAGTCTCGGTTTGGACTTGAATAGAAGCCCAACAACAGTGACCACTGTGCCAACTGAGGACTTCTTTCCTAAGCTTTCCAATTTCTTGGAGAAAGTCTTTTTATCTGGATTACACCCAATACAATGACTTCATCTGGGTCAGGGTTTTAACTACCGTGCTATAGCAATGAGCCAAATTGTCAACAGAGAGAAATCAGGGAATTCTGTGAAAACCCATGGAGCTGCATCTATTTTAAAGAGACGTGAGACCAATCATTTCATAAGATCAATATAAAGCTGTAACTGAAAACTAAAATTCAAGAAGAAAAGAAGTCAACTTTTTTTTTTTTTTCTGATCTCCCTCTCGAGGTCAATTGAGCATATCTATTTTAATTTTGAAAAGCAAGCAAAATAAAATTGGCCTAGCTATCTCCTCAGTTATGGGTGCCAAAGAGTAGTAATCCATACCCACACATATTTTTTAATTCTTCCAACTCTCCCCACGCACATTTTTTATTTCCTTGGAACAGACACTGAGACCTGAGTCCATCATTCTGCAGAAATATTTCCCAGTCTGCTTTCTCATCCCCAGACAGATATGGGGATGATACAATTTCCCCTGCCATCATTTTGGAATGAAAATCTTTTGATAAATCTAAGATCTCAAAGGCATTTGTCCCTCTCATTCTCCCTGACTTATGCACTGAAAATATGCTACAGCAGAATGAAATCCAAGAGAGAGAGGGGTGAGTACGTGTGGAGGAGGGAGAATGATTTAAGTAAAAGAAAGGACACAGACAAATTTCCCTAGAGATCAAAAATTCACATTGACCAAAAGGTCATCTTGGCATTGAAGGAAAGCTGAAAAGTTCTAGAAGGAAGGCAACAAAGAAAGTGTTTTGCATGAAGATGTAATTCCACTAATAATTATGAATTAAAATAAAAGGTGCAAAACTGTTCTTGAATAAAGGGCTTGTGCTTCATGCAGAGTATGCACACAGCTCCAGGGAATTGTGGATTCAGAGAGACACGTTTCCCTTTATATTTACAAAATGTCAAACTATGATGTCCCCAAATCTTAATTGGGGTCTGCAGGCCCTATCATCATCATCATCATCATCATAAAAGCATCTATTTAAGTGCCTGCAAATAACATACATTAGTGTAAGTCAATCAAAAGCCTTCTCAGCTCTATATCACCAGGCTGTGTGGGCAAAGGTAAAATGAGGAAATACATGATATACCTGCCTGGATCCAGTCCTGCTCCCACTGAGGCCAACAGCAGAACTCTTGTTGACTTCACTTACAGCATAATAGTGTTTATAAGAAAGAAGTATTATTTCCCTGTTGACAGTTCAGTCTTTGGGCAATGCCATAAATATAAGCTTTGTATTCTCTTCTGTGCCTTTTACCCTGTTGCCCAGAAAATGCAGTTTTTGAATTTACAGTCTGTACAAGACAGGTGAAACATTTCTGACACAGAATGGCACAAGCCCACAATTCAGATTTGCCCACAAGTGATGGGGCAAATGACAGGGGAGTGATTTGCACCAGCAAAATTTCATGGGGAAAGCAAAATAAGAAAGACTTACTTTGGCATGTATAATTATGGAAAGGTTTAAGAGAGCCAGTCAAAACTCCAAGTTGATAGAATTCCACCAAATAGAAAAATACAACTACTGTGATTTTTTCCCCTTTGAAAAAGATATTTTATAACAAACATCATAGTCTGCATTACTAATACTAAAATAGTATGAAAAATTGAGAAAAATATTAAAAGTAACAGAAAACAAAATTGTTAACTTTTTTCCCTAAAAAGAAATAAGAAAAAAAAAAAAAGAGGCAATTTCAAAAGGGATTTGTGTCAAGAAAATATGTTATAGACAGATTCTTGGAAACTTCTTTGATCTCTGAAAAAGATCCATTTTACTAAAGCTGTGTTTTCTCATGGAAAGTGGTTTCAATTAAGTTTTCCTGAACAGCAATATGTCACATCCCATATGCAATCTACAGCTGAGCACCAGCGATTCCCATGTTTGCTTAGATATTTATGGCATCATTTATAGCTACTCCATTATGGTGAGAAATATTTTGACTTCATTTTTTAGACACAGCGTGATGGGGCCTAGACAGCTGACAAATGACAAATGAGAGCTAGTTTGTGCTTACACCTAGAATCTTTTTAGGATGCACTTCAATCACCTGGCTGCATTACTTCCTCTGACCTGCATGTTGCACAGTGTTGCCAGTAATCATTAAAACCAAAGGGTTAATCTGTAAAGCAGGAAACTTCTCATGACAAAGAAGACAAATATCAATTGTATTAAAAAAAAAAAATAGAGCAGTCTTGATGTAAATTCTGGTTTAGGTTTCTAAAGTGTCTTTGGAAAGTATTTTGATCATCATATATCCTTTACATGGTAAAAAAAAGAAATATTATGCTACTGCTTTTATAAATTGTACATGTGTGTGAGTTCTCAGAAGATGAAGCATTGCCTTCCTGTGTCCTCAAAGATCCTGTACCAGGTGTTCTTGCAATCTTGGGTTATACAGAGAAAAGTCTGTAAAACATCCAGATTACAGATCCTTCGTTGAGGAAGATTTCCATGAAGCACTATGATAACACTAAATACTTTCTGAGGTTTCAGAAAACATCCCATTCAGAAGGTCCTGCTGCCCTTCCATCCTTACCTGCCTTACAAGGTCTCTGTAGGAGCCGGCAGGTTCCTGCTGGCCTGCTGTGAGATGCTCTGACAGCTGAGTCAGGCTGTCCAGCATGAACACCATGTGTGGTCTGTTTCCCTTAAAAACATTACCTATGGAACAAATCTTTCTTCTCTCCCTTTTCTCCTCCTTTATCTCAGCACAGCATTCCTTAATCACTTGGCTCCTAGGAAAGTTTCAGACCAAACTGGTACAGCATGGAGCAAAGCCAGGTGTGGCTGGAGCTGAGCAGATATAAACTGTGCAGCAGATATAAACTGTTATCTCTTTGGAGGGAAGTTTTAAAAGACCTCGCTGTGGAGAGCGGGATTTATTGTTCCCATTTCTACAGACAGCAAAACCAAAGCACAAAGTGTAAGAGACAGTACTTTAGGCAGTTTATGAAAAATGCAGGAGTTGCTGGCTTCCAGCCATTGGATGTGGGGGACAGCTCAGCCTAGAACGGCCCATTAGTCTCCCAAATGATCACTGTCCATTGGGTTTAGCAGCATTTTCAAAATTAATAAGACTGAAAAAAAAAAAAAGTTTCCAAAGAAGCAGGACTAGCAAAACCCAAGTTCCTAGTGATTCAGCTAAGTGACTTGCCCACACTGCAGCATCCCTAAGACTTTTTTAAGCAAACCAGGCAATCAGCAATACTGCTGGAATTTGCTCACCTGTAGCCCTGCTGGCTAGTGAAGGTCCACTTGTATTCCGATTTCTGAAGCTGGTTAATAACAACCTGATTTGAAGACAAAGAAGATGGTGCAGCCCTGATGTAACTCTTTTAAGTCCCAGGAATTTAGGCTGTGGTATCTTCAGCCTCTACTTTTATTAACATTTGTTCAACAATCAACAGTGGATTCATCAACATTTCCCTTGGTTTACAGAAACATGCAGAACTCCCAACCACTGCCTCATTTATTCAGCTAGAATATCTCTGATAAAATATGGCAGGAAAAACAGATCCTGAGAACACCATAAGAAATAAGGAACGAGATGGAATGAAGATGACAACCTGATGCTTACAACTATCTGCTTACTATCACACAGGTGCCCAAAGGTTGGTCTTACTGCTTTTAGATCTGGATCTTGGGTTTTCTTATCCCTATCTAGCCTGCATCTACAGGTTTAGATATTAAAGCCAAAGTAGAATGATTGATATTCTTTCATTCTACCATAATTTACTGCTTAGTTTTTCTTGAATAGTCCCCTCATTTATGTGTTCTGTGGTTGTGACCCTCAACTGCTCATTAGTCAGGAAGGTCTCTTAGGAAACTTTTCTGCCAGCTTTCATTATGTATCAGCTCTCAGTTCTCCTAGTGCTCAAAGGAAAAGCCAGTCTAAACTTTAGCTACTTGTTTCTGATAATTACTAGGTAGAGACATGCATATATATATACATATATATATATATATATATACCATTATATATATACATATAAATATGTATATATATAACGGTATTTTTCTTAACACTATTTTGCAGTAAAGCTTAGCACCTGAGAAAGCAATGAAAACCACTAAGGTAGATAACATGCGAACATACAAGAGCAACATTCTGTAGGGAAACACACATTTGTTCTACACAGGTGCACATGACTACCAGTTGATGCTACATACAAGATACTCTTCCCCTCTTCCACCCACAGCAGATTCATTCTTATGACCTCACCTGCACTAACGTGACTCTGTGGCCATCATGGAGCAGCAGATGTGCCGTAACCGGCTGTGCTGTGTTCATATCAAATAATAACATACAGTATCTCTTATCAAGCTTCCAAAAAGATCTTCTGAGCACCATACACCTAATTCAATTTTTGGCAAGTGAAAAAAGGCAAAGGTAATCCAGTTTCCATTAAGAGTAGTAAACTAGTGCTTACAACTCCCTAAGAGCACGATCTCAGGATTTCTTATTAACCAGGCAAGTCTTAACCTGGATGATGGAAAGGCCTTCAAGGAAAACCCAGATGCTGTAAAGATCCAGTAATTTATACAGGATGGTCTTGCATGTTAGTCTGTATTGAACCAGTGCCCAACATGTAGCTGTCTTTTAGATAAGTTATAAAATCCAGGTTCTGATAAGCCTGTCCTTATTTGCAAGCACAAAACTTAAAATCCAAGATTCTGGCCAAATTCCAGGTAAGAAGATTACATTCTGTCTACATAAAATATTACCTTTGTTTCTCTCTTTACCTGTTAACAAATTTGATGTAGTTCTTGATGGAGTAGAGCAGTTGCTGTGTTCCACCCCAGAAGTGTTGCATTTCAGCAGGGAGTGAGCAATCTCTTTGTATGCTGTGAGAAAAAGCCCTCCGGGATTCTTTTAAATGAAAGGAGCTAAATAAATCTCAGTTATTGCCATTATGACTTTCTCCGGCATTTATCCGTGGAATAAATGGATAGGTAAGTTGATTTTCAGGCTGCTCTTCATTATTTCCTGAACAGAACTACCTGAAAGTGGTTCACTATTACTTATACAAAATTTAATTTGGTGACTAATAGACCCAGGCAACTAAAGCAGGCAGAACTCTATAATCAACATAAGGAGACTTGTATGTATTAGGTAGTGACTGGGGAATCCCAGGGACACAAAGGTTCTGTGAACTTTTCAAATGGCATACTGGGCTTTTGTAAGGTTCCCAGGACTCATTTGAATTCACAGAACTTTTCTTCTCCTGTAACTCACATTCACAGGGCTAGATCCTAGTCCCTTCTTTGGCTGCTTTGAAATACAGGAAGAAATCCAATTCTGGCTTCTCTCCTACCTGGCTGCCCACTCTTCTGGTTTTCCCCTAAGGAAAAAAGTCTGAAGATATAGCTCATGTGGCCTGGCTGTCTTTATGGCCTCTGTTGCTTAGTTACCAGAAAGGTCCTACATGGCCACTGAGCTGGCACAAATATGAGCAGCTTGACACTGCTTTTCTATGCACTGGGAGCTTGCTGGATCCATTCTTCATCCTGCTGGTGTTTTATTTATATACAGGGCTTACACCTCTCCATGGCTCCATTACTCAAATGAAAGCCAGGATGAAATGAAACCAAAGATAGCCCAGGTGCAGCTGCAGAAGTTTCGATCTTTGAGGACGTCCAGAGCCAAATTAACACACTCCTCCTGCTTAATACTTCAGGAGAGGATCTGAGAGCAGCACAACTCAGGGAAGGGTCATGTTCACACTGTTTCTTAGACCTTGCCCCAGCAAAGTCAACAATAGGAACATTCTAAAACCAGAGCAATAAGGATTTTATATAGTGGGATCAGATTACTGGAGATTCAACACTGGCCTGCTGCCAGACCATGGGTAGTCATCCTTCCCCAACTCTTTCTTATCCCCAGGATGTTCCTTTCACCGATGCAGCAGGATGCAGCTGACTACAATAACAGGGAAATCGGGCTGTTTCAGAAGAGAAGCCTATCTTACCCAATAGGAAAGGATAGTAAGAGCAGCTGCTCAGGAGAGATGCTTTCATATCAGGGGACTTACTGTAGAATCACAAGATGAACCTCTAAGGAAAATGGCTGATGATGGCTCATTTCAGACATTCCTAAACCCTGAAGGAAAAGCCTTGCTGACTGATCCTGAGTCTGCAGATAGTCATTCTAGCACCTTTTGATAACCCAGGGGTCCTAAGAAAATGCATCTTAATAATCCTTGGACACCTTGCTCTTCCATATTAGATTCTCAGATAATCTGATATGGGGATAGATGAAGATACACATAAACATTTAAAGGGTGTCTCTACACCTTTTTTATTCATTCTGAATACACGTTGGACTACTGAAATGTTAGAATGATTCTCAAAGGTCTGGTGCATCCTTGCACTCTAAAGGCTTATACTGTCTCCTATAAATCCTCGACACAGAAGCACTACACTAATATCACAATACTTACAGAGCCTGCCTGCAGCTCAGTTACTGACTCAGCTCAGGTAGTTACCTGTATTGATTAAAGAGTCTAGCTTCACTAATTAATTTTCATAATTAGCAGCTACCTTTTTAAAGTTTAACTTTACGGTTATGCATCTCCCCAAACAGATAATAAGAGGTGGAAGTATCAAGCTTCTATGGAATAGGTGATCATTTAAAGCCTTATCTGGACTAACCAGGTGGAAACAGAGACTGTAACAGATACGTGTAAAACTCCCCCTTAAGTGTGGTGCTAAATTATTTGCTGCTTCAAGTTCTTTTGTCATAGAGTCAACTGTAATCCTTTTATAACTAAAACTTTTGAAGATAGTTTCCTATTTTCCTCTAGGACTGGGAAGTTAGAAGCGACCAGTGTATCCCTATAGGGTTTGATGTCAAGTTGTTTGGAAGAAATCAGGACTTTGTGCTACCAGGATCACATAGAGATCTGGAGCCAGATACACGAGTACAAGAGTCTGGGTCCAAAGAGAAAGAGGAGTGAGCCATTGCACAGGGATCCACCGTGATTCTGTGGTGGGTGGACAGCTGACTCCAGAGCAGTGATGCACACAGAGGGGAGCTTCTACCATACACACAGAGGCAAGCAGAAGGAAAAGGAATCACACAACATGAACTATTAATCTAGTGCTCAAATCTGAAATGGAGAAGTCTGTGCATTTAATGACTAGACACTAGCTTCTGTCACAGCTACTAAAATGACAGCCAGTAGATGGAAGAGGTCATAGTTTAATCAATTCTCTCTCTTTTTGTTTTACATAACTGAGGGTGATAGGCAGCTAATACATTTCACAGCCATGTGATAAATTGCACTGTCACCTGCACTTTGCCTGGCACTCCTTCTTTGTCAAGGCTATTTCCACTGTCCCTACTCTCACTCCAATGAAACTGCAGTAGAAGTCACAAGTGTGTCAACTTCTTTCCTCTGACAAACGGATTTTTTCCATCAGTCTTTCTAGTGCACAACATCTAGGATGGCATACCTATAGGTTAAACCAGTGAGAACTTTTATGGCCCCAATCAGAAGCTCTATGTCACTGCAAAAAGTGCTTTGCCCTGTGGCTAACTGCGCCTGTTTCTTATTTCAGAAGGGCCAAAGAAGCAGAGTTTACAGTCATGACACTTTGAAGTAGAAATAAAAATATCTGTGTATTTTAAGTGTTAATTTTCTCTTTCCCTAAATCTTGTCTAAGTCAGACTCTTGGTAGCCAAATCGTTTGTTTTCACAGCCCACGTGACAAAACAGCTTCCTGGCACTTGGAAGGATGATTTTCCATATTCCTTCATGTTTTTTCCCTGTACAATAAAGCAGCTATCCCAAAACCAAAATAATTTCAGCTTATTGAGACTCTCCTTTAGATCTTAAAAGCATAAGCTGCATGACAGGTGTGTTGCCTGTAGTCCATCATTCACTTTTCAGGGACGTGGCTCCTCTCTAGCCAGTCCTCATGGATTTATGGAAACGAAAGGGGGTGGTAAATGCAAACACTGAACTGGTACATTGCCAAGGTCCTGAAATGTCAACACATCCATACAGAGTTAAATATAAAGAGGACCAAATTCTAATTCCACAAAGGGCAATATTCTACTTACGTATTTGGCCAAATCATTACCTTTGACACTGAGTGATAAATCTCAACTGACTCCATAAAATAAAGTTCCCAGCAACTGAATTGAGCTTGGTTCATATTGTGGATGAGTGCTGCACTATTTTTATGCTCTCTGGATTCAGCCATCCTGAGTAAATATAGCAGCAGCATGATTGGAAAATTGCCCTCAAAGGTGATAAAATACAGGATTCATCAGATTTTGATATGTCCCTGAAAATGGATAGTTGTCCTTTTTCACTTGACAGTCTGGAAGAATCAGGATTCAGAGACACACTGCAGAAAGCAGAACATATTCCTGGGAGGGCAGGACTTCACCCCTACTTTTCCACAGCCCTTTTTCTCTGACTCCCTATTTACCTCTTCGCTCCAACGTTGTGATGCTTTCTTGTTTTTGCTTTTTGCTTCTCCTAAGAGGACTCCAAAGAAGTCATAAAGCACTGCAGCTTTAATTTATTTAGAAGCCAAGGTACTATTGCCTCAGCTCATGGAAAGTTCAGTGTTGATATGTTCAGAGCGAGAGTAAAATGCAAAACCAGACAAGCTCTCCCTCAGCATAGGGCAATGCTGCAGGATGAAGGCAAGCAGTTTCTATGTCTTTACTTCTGTTTTTATAGTTTTGTTATCTCAGGGCAGCAAATCCCTTCCCCCTGCACCTTGAATGGGAAAGAATGGTAATAACAAGAAAAAAGGCTTTTTGCTGTACTTTGATTATACTTCAGTGAAGTTCCATGTGGTGGAAACAAGGAAGCTCTAGGATGGCCGACACTAGGAGATGTCAAGTGCTTGCCACTTCATATTCAGAGAGGTTTTCAGAGTATTCTGTTTCCCTTCACAGCCTTTTCCTAGAAAAAGTACACATTCTTAATGCTTCTTGATCTAATTCTTCACTGGAATAAAAGACATTAACAAATATGGTGGCAGATGGATGTAGGGGAAGTTCCCTTCTCATTAGTCTGTTTTTCCCAATTACACTAATCTTTCACCTGTGAAGATCAGGCTAGAAACTCTCCTGATCTTCATTCATCCCAGCCCATCTGCGTTTGAGAGGATGTCCCTCCCTGCCATTCACCAAGAGAGATTTTGAGCCCAGTTATGAACATGTAACTGAATCTGTTGCCTAAGATGTGCTGAGTTATATTATTGCACTTACATATGCAAACACCCTATTGTACTAAAAGGTGATTTAGCTAAATTGGGAATCCAATTAATTTCAGCTAATTTAACCTCCATCACTGTTATTCAAAAATTTGAATTGGACCAAAATCCCCAAATGAACTATAATCCATGCCTGGGTTGTTGTTGGTTTGTTTTTTGGATTTTGTTTTTTTTTTAATTCTATCTGACTTGAGGCATGGACATACTTCTATAAAGCTGTGACTAAACTTTATGATAGGTCAAGATGAAGAAAATAATTTTGGGTCACTGAGTAGTACTTTCAGAACCACAAGAAAGGAAAAACACCATGGTTTCATTTGTGACTCAGAAAAGGGAACAATGCATTAATACAGCACTTCTCAGGATATTGGACACAGGCTGTTATCAAGTCCCACTCGCCATCATCATTGAACATTCAAACCATTTCTCCTGAAACTACTCTTTCTATACCCTGAAAAATTACAGTAATTTATTCTAGAACCTTTGCCTCTTTTCTGTTTGTGAAAATCTGGACATAAGACTATGATTTTTCTCAAGTGTTTGCCATATGCACTGAAGTCATGGAGTTTGTCTCTGGTTCCTTGCTGGAAAAGCTCAGCTGTCAAATCAACAGTGCACACCATACAAACTCTGCATGTCCTTCCCATGGCTGTTTTATAATCTGTTCTTCCATCTCCCTCTGTCCCAGATCACCCCTGGCCCCAGGACATTGTGCTAGCAGAAAACAAGACACAAGGAATGCAACTGTGATCAAAACAAACACAAAAATTAGAATTCAGATTTGTTGGAAATGTTTTGTATTATTTAGCTGTCTTTCTCTCATGACACAAAGCTCTGGACACTGGGCACATAGATATCAGGTATGATGGCATTAACAGCATCAAAATAGTGGAGATATATTCTTTGGTTTTAGTTCTTTACACCGAAAGCTCAAAGGCATGCACTGTTCCCTTTGCATCATGCTGTACAGAGGAAGGAAAAAGCTAATTAAAGATACTGAATTTTGTTGAAGCTGCCATGATACTCTTATATGAGTAAAATACTTCACAAGAACAGAAAATTCTTCTTAGAGGTTTTCATTTTCCCTTTCTCTGTCACTGTAGCAGCTAAGAGAGTAGCCAGTTTGACTGAGAGATTTAAGGCAGTACTCCTGGTGCCAGAAGTGTGTGCCCTTATGTGAGGGGGAGAAAAAATTATCCTTTGATTTGCAAAGTGACCAAATTGGACTTGGGCATCATTGACAGAGGTTGAATATGACACCCCTTAAGGTAATCTTTGCTGCCACTTTTCTGAGCTATAACTGAGTTTCAGTGCAGGGGTAAAAGGGAAGAAGAAGTCAGTAAAATAACCAGGACTCCACAGAGTTCAGCAATGTTCTGGCTTCTTCTCAGGCTTATCTGAGAAAGCCAGGTACTATTTTCTACTCCCATAATAAAATTAATCTCCTCTTTGGTATGTGTTACAAATGCAGATTAGAAAGCCTTGGCTTCATATAACGTATCTGGAACAGAGGGAAAAGGCCAAAACCATAAATGAAGGAACCATTAGAAATAGGAAGCTGTTGACATTGGATAAAGAAAGGAAGGGAAAACAGAAACAAATGCTCTAGGAACTTTCAAGTCACATTCTCCAGGATTTTCCCAAAACTTTTGCCTCAGTGTTTTTTAACATTCCCATACAGATCCTCCAAAAATAGACGTGCTGGGCAAAGGCAGGTTCTCACCGACACGGTAATTTAGTACAACAATTGAGCCCTTGTTTCTCAGCACTATTGGATCTATCCTTTGTTCCCTCACTGGGAACACAGCCCTAACAATGGCATAGGGTGTGGAATGAATTGGCATCCCTGTTTGTGCTTTCAGGGACAAGATGATGCCTAAAAATAATACACATGTGCCAGCATGAACCTGGAGCACATACTGTAATTCTAGTCTAGGACTGCCAAACAACCCTGCTAATGCACTCTGTCTTCAGCTGTATTATCTCCTGTTTGTTCCAGTCTGTACTCACTTCCCAGCTGCAGTTCTCTCCTACCCCTGCACTCAGTCCCAAGCTCCAGCTCTGATTTACCTAAAAGTTCAGCCTTGAAATTAGTTTGGGGCGTATACAAGGTAAAGTATCTCATCAGTTATGAAATGGAACAAAATCCCTTCCCAGAGTATGGACCTTGAAATTTAAGAAGCACACTTTCAAGTGTGTATTGCACTTTGTTTGAAACCTTATCCCTTAGTGAATGACCAGACCTCAGGAAATTTACTGTGAACAGAAGAGCAGCAACAAGGGAGAGAAAACAGAAATCCATACAAAAAATTCTGTTCTTTTCTTTTTCCTTTCTTCTCTGCCTTTTCTAAGGTTATTCTTTGCTTTATAACACTGAACTTAAAAATGTGTCTACTACTTCCCTAAAGGTCTAAAGAAAAAGATCCCAAGAAAATTATTTGTCTTGTTTTCCTGTTATCTTTTCCTCTCTCTTAACATTCAAGCTAAAAGGCTGCATATCAGAAATAATTATTATTCTCCAGATTGCAGACAGGATATCAGAGCACCTTTTGCTCATTAAAAAAAAAAAAAAGAAACAAAAAGATACAAAACATGATTAGAAACAAATTTGCTGAGAAAAAATTAAAGTATTGAAATTTTCTTCCTCAAGACTGCATTCTCTCATACAATGTGCACTTGGGGTCTGATTCAAAGCTCAGTGAATTCAATAGAAAATTTCCTGTTATATGCATGCATCTTTTTCACCTCATGTCCACCTCAGTCTAAGGCTGTATTCACAGAACAGTTTTCATCTCTTCAGGTAGAGAGTGATATTTAGAAACAGGTGAAAACTCCTATTTTAGTTCTTTCCACCAATGCAGGTGAGGTGCAGTCCCACTGAACAAGTGTGAACTCCACTTGAAAGGAATAGTCCCTGCATCACAACCCTCCACCTACATGACCATCCCCTCATGTGGCATGAACTGAGTACACGTCATACACGTCCTGTTATTCAAGAAGGGAAACAGCCAAAAGTTTTGGAGTACTGCTAAACATCAAGCTATTGAGTACCTTATCTCCAGAACTTGGATGAGAACCAAGAAATTCAAAAGCATATGAGTTTCTTAGGGCTCTACAAGATTAAACTTGATATTTCAGTGAAGAATTCTTATTAAGGAATATGGGAACCAGTATATAAACCTATGCATGAAGGTTATTTAGCAAGCAATTGTCCTTTAAGTCCTCTTAAGAAAACTTCTGGTCTAGAAGACCAAAAAACTTCAGAGTGAAGAGAATACAGGTATGGTCAACGTATATTGCCTTTTTTTTGTCCTTTACTTTTTTTTGACTTGCAAACATATATTTGCCTTTACTTTTTCTTTCAATTTCTGCCTTTGGTTTCCCAGCTCAGGTAAGGTCCGTCTTCATATTTCATTGGGATCTGTCCTGCCATATAAAATTGCACATCATGCTTCCTATCCCATGGGATATATGCAAGCTATAAATCAGTATGAGCTAGAAAACACAGTAATTAGAGGACACAAAATCCCAAAAGAATGCAGCTACAGATTTCAATCTTCAGTTAATAAACACTTGGGAAAATTGATAATACACTCCAAAACACTGAGGCATGCACACTCCGACACCTAAAGACATCCACCTCCATATGTACACTCAGAGATTCTGACTGCTCTCTCCCAGTAAGCCTACAGTCTTTGTAAAAGAAGTCTTAGAAGTCTGAAGTTCTTGACTGAAGGGTGTGCTATAAAGCAGAGAATTCTTGCGGGGAGCCTGTACTGGAGGGAGCCAACAGGTTTCATGAACATGAAAACTCTGCTATGAAGACTGGTTGAGAGAGTTGGGGCTGTTCAGCCTGGAGAACAGAGGGCTCCAGGGAAACCTCAAGGTGACCTTTCAGTAGCTTCACTCCAGCACAAGGTATGGAATGGCCACTAACAAGTGAAATAGAGAATTACTTACACTAGAATCAGAAGCAAAAAAAATATTTGCTGACACTGACCAATGTCAAGGCTATTAAAATTACTGGATTTCCTCAGATTCTACAGGGTAAACCAAGGGTACCCAGTAGGAGATCTGAAAGCAAATCTTCCTGGGTTTACATTCATCAGGCATCCAGCCGGTATAATCAGATGATTTGTAGGCCAGTTCTGGGCTATTATAGAGCATCACCCAGACTAAAGGAGCATCAATACACTGGAGCCTAACTCCAATCTACTTTTAACACCCTCAATCGATCAAAAACTCCTGACAATCCCTTCAAAGAACGAGGAGACTTTGGGAAAGAGAACTTGCAGAAAAGAGAGATAAAGCCAAGGTCTTTAGATAAAATGAGCAAAGGGTTTGCCTGTCGTTTTGCAACAATGAGCATGTGATGAAATTTGCAATCTGTGTTTGAGATGCACTTTAACAGAATAACGTGGTTTTATTCATCTTGTAACTTTGTCTGACTTGCGAGTATGATTTCCAGGCAAAGGTGACTCTGAACAAGAACACAGTTTCCTTCAGAGGCAATGAACCCTGATATTGAGCAGATTTTCTCACTTTTACAGACCTTGTCAACCCAGCATAAGACATGAAGTTCTCTACCATTAAAACACAAACTCACATTTTCCCTGCAAGCAGTGTCATGAGAGAAAGACAAAATAAATTCCAGAACCATGAAAGGTGCTTCCATGAAAGAACTCCACCGAAGCTCAGTGAAAGAGTAAGACTGAGCAGTCAAGGCCTTATGTAAATCTTCCACAGAGAGAATTCAGTAGAGGTGGGTGGATGGGTGGGTGCGGATCCTTAAGAATCTTCTTTCTATAAGAGATTTAAGAAAAACTGTACATTCTTGAGAAAAATGGCATAAGCTCAAGCTGTGTTGTTACAAAGAAAGGTAGCCAGACCAGCTTGGTCATACTAAAAGGTCTTAATTGGCTTCAAAAATATGGCTAAAGTACAAGGAAAATGTAAAAAAAAAAATTAGAATCGACTAATAAATGCAAATGTATAGAAAGAACAGCTAGGAATAAAGTGTGAAAAATGAAAGTACATAGTGGGATGAGACTGGCAAAAATATCACAAAGAAAAAGATAAAATCCTTTAGGTTTATTAGTAGTAAAAGGCACATAAATTGTTAGTCCGCTTTCCAGATAAGGAAAACTTATTGACAATAAAGCTGGGGAGAGTGATTTTTGCATCAGTTTTCATAAAAAGGTCAGCTGTGATGAATTAACATTGTTAAGAACTAACAAAGGAGTAAAGGAGACCTAGAATACAAAAGGGATTGGTTAAAGAAGTTATATAGCTCAGATTTTTCCAAATTATCTGAATCTACTATATCCTTCTGCAGCTCTCAGGAAGTGACTCAATAAATCTCAAAGCTGTTAACAATTCCTTTTTTGGAACTTAGGAGGGACTGGTGATGAACTAGATAACTGACAACATAGTAACTGTCTTCTGAAGACAGAAAAAAGGAGCAGACAGCCAGTGATAGACCTGTCAACTTAACTCCAGCTCCTCATCTCAAAGAAACAATTTGGAAGTACTTAGGAGGAAAAAAGTGGGAATCAGTCAGCACAGCTTTGTCAGGAAAAAATTATGATGGCCCACTCTAATTTCCTTCTGTGAGAAGGTGTCAGGGGAATACCCAGTGGACAAGATGCCATGTAGAAAACTTTTTTGAAACTATTTCAAATTCTTACAGCAAATAAAGCAGCATGGTCGAGGTGAACTACAGCAGAGTAATTATGTAAGCTCTTCAGAAAATTGTACTCTGAGAGCAGTTCTCAGTGTTTCACTGTTCAAATGGTTGGATGTGTTGAATGGGTTTCTCCAGGACTCAGACATGGATTTGGTACAATTAAATATTTTCATTAAAGATTTAGATGAAATACAAAGTATGTTAATTCAATTTGCAGATGAAACTGAAGTAAGACAAAGATTGCATTAAAATTCAAAATAATTCTGACAAACTGGAGATTTAATGTGAAAAAAAAAAGTTGCAATTCAATAGGGTCAAGTACAAGTTACTTCAATTAGACAGGAATAATCAATGGTACAAACACACAAAATGAGGAGCAGTGATAAGGTAGCATTTCTACCAGAAAAAAAACCCAACTGATTTACATTATTGAAAATTACAAGCTGAATGTCAGCCACACATTCCTTTCTATTACAAAAATTCAAATACAGTACTGTGTGGGTATAAAGAATGTAAGCTGACAAGACTTATAGATTAATCTGTTCTCTCTTGATTTTTAAGATTATTAAGATCTTCACTAGTGATCTGTTTCCAGCTTGGGCAAAGCAACTCAAGGAGGACTTGGCTCAACTAAAAATAGTCCAGAGGGCACATTGAAATAATTAGTTCTCTATGTCTAGGCTGGATAGTTAAAAAAGACTGTCAAGGACTTCCCACAGCAAGACAGGGCTCAAGCTACATACCTGGAAAATATAAGGGTGGTAGGAGCTGAAACAGGTTATTTGGAGAGAATCTGGTAATTCCATCATTAAAGCTCTTTTAGAAAAGATTACACTAACATACCAGGAATCATATAGGTAAAATTGATCCTCACTGTGGGAAACAGATGACCTGTAGAGATCCCTGCCAGCCCTTAACTCCTCCAATTTTATACAAACACAAACCAAGTTAAAAGTTCATTCCACACAATGATAATACAGGAGGAATAATTTCCATGCAAACTGTCAGAGCAGAGGTAAAGGAGCAACAGGGCTGTAAGAGGTCAGGTCTAGGTGACTTTCATCGTTTTCCACCAACCATAGAGCAGGAATGATTGCATACCAGAATGGGAGGCAGGGATGAGACCACACATGGCTCCCAAACCAGAAAAATAAGTCTCTGCTGACTGAGAAAAAAGCCAATCACTGTAAGGTCAAAAGACAGGAAGGCAAAGAGGTACAAGTCTGTATCAACATGCCCTGACTGAACTGTGAAGTGTTAAAGGAAAGCTTGAATAAAACTTGCTCATGCTACAGCTACACCAAGGGCGCATCACAGGTCACTCCTTTCTTGCAAACTCACTCCTCCTCAGAAGTCCATAAAAAATCAGAAGGAAGGGAATTAGAATGAGCTTTCACTGATGAGCTGTTAGGCACAAATAGATTAGTGAAAGCTGTGTACAGTGCATCAGCAGCAACCAGGCTTGGCAGGGCTGTTATCTCTGGGTATTATTTTATACCAGTAGAGATGAAGGAGAAAGGCCACTCTGGGCAGAGCTGCCAACTGAATCATGAGAGATCAGGAGCAGAGGGCTTCCCTTCAGAAGGCTGAGCTGGGAACATGGCACCAGGAATTCTCTTCTTACCCATTTCATCTAATCTCTTCTCTCTAAACATATTTTCTGTTCTAGGCTTTGTTTCTTTGGAGCTATTTGCAACATTCCTTTGTTGTGACTGAAGGAAGGAAACAAAAGATGCAGCAAAGCATTTTGTTGTATTAATAGGACAAATAACAAAATATTTTGTTCCCTGAATGTGAACTCTGCATTCTTAACTGTCCTGTTTAAAGCACCAGGAAGTCTTCAATTGCCTTGGGTCATATCCGCAGAACAAGCTGCTATTTCATCAGTCTGGTGTAGATTACACAGGACTGAATTATCACTCTGGACTGAATTCTGTACAATCATATAATCTATGGACCTGATATTAATTTTCCCATCTCTTTTTTAGCAAAGTCTGTTAGTGCGTGTCTTTCAATTGGGTCTAAGGAGATGCATTTCCAGCATTCCAAATCTGATACTAAGAGCTTTAGATTACAAAACAGAAAGGAGAAGAGACTACAGCCCTAGACTAAGACTTCTCTTTTTTTTTTTTTCTTCCCCTCAGTCCTGTGAGATAGCATTCCCTAGTTAGTTATCCTGCTACTAAATAAAAGTGGAACCTTTGAAATATGTGTAAGAGAGATGTGATGAATTGCTCTCAATGACAGTAAAGAAAGTGCTTAAAAACTGTCATGGCCAGATATGTAACTTTTAGAGGGTTAGTAAAGTTGTGAATCCATTTGGTTGGCCTGAAAGGCTTGGATATTGTTTTTGTTTGTGTGTATGTATTTCTCCCTCTGCCATCAACTACAATACTAAGTGGAATAAACTTTACCATGACAAGCTAAAGGTACATAAAAATAAAGTGTGCCTCGTCTTTTCTAAAAAGGAATTATTTCTGGCGCTATAAAATCTCTGTCATGTTGATTTCAAAAGCAGACTTCTCTAACACTTTCGGCACTGTTGCTGCTGCGAGATTTATTCACATCGCAACCAAAGTACCTCACGTGTCCAAGAAGAACAAGTCCTTTGGCTTTTCCCTCTTGTGACATCCTCAATTCATTAGTTTTCCCATCCACAAACCATAGTATATTAGGGATTAATACGGCTCAGCAGCTCAAAACACACAGATCGTCAGTCTCAGTAATCAGCCTGAAGAATTTTGAGGACAGTTGTTATTTACAGAAAATGATAAGAGACCCAGCAGAACATTTAACTCTAAATAAACAATGTGGAAACTTCACTACCCAGGAAATCCTAAGTGGCAAATAGGCAGCTCAGATGTTCCCGAGTGAGGTTTGATTGTGTTCCTGCTGAGAGTTAGCAGAAGCAGAAGACAGCAAAGGGTAAGTGAGAAAGCAGGGGGCCTTTCTCACATGGATTCACTCTCATTTCAACCAGTGTTTTGCTGTGGTTTGCTAGTTCATTAAAAACGTGTTACAAAAACCAGGCTCAACGCTCTGATCACCAGCTCCGCTGCAGCAGCCTGTGTTACAGCACAGCTCAGTGACAGGGACCTCATGGCATCTGGCAGCAGCAGGGCTCACTACAAAGGCCATGAAGGGATTTTGCAGCACAGACTACCAGGTAACGGCAAAGTGAGCTGCTCTTCTTCCTCCTATGTTTCCTTCACCACAGTATCCGTACTTGGCAACACGGGCACATCTTGCTCAGCAGGCAGGCTAAAGTGCAATGAGCAAGACAGGCAGCATAAATCGTGATTTAACAAGAACAGGGCTGTGCAGGTCCTAAATTAAGCATGAGTCCAAGCTACAGCCCAGCCTAAGTACCACGTAGAGAAGCATCCCATTATAACAGCAAAGAGACTGCAGCCAAACCCCATCTACTTGGAAGCGTTTAGGAATTTACCTCCATCCTGCCCTGCCACTGAGAACAAGGAGGGTGAACTGAGAAGTGCCACATGGAGGGTAGTGTTTCACCACTTTACCTCCCTTTAAATCTGCATGTGGTTTCTGCTCACCCTCAGGATGGAAAAAACACTCACCGAGAAGCAGCTGCTATTCACCAGAGGATTTGCAATCAAGCGCTAAATATAGCAAGGTGCCACAACAGAGAGGGTTCCCACACTTCTGTTAACACCAGGAACCAGAGCTTAGTGATGTGAGTGGGCTGATAACAGCTTCTGTGCTCACACTTTGTGGTTAGATGATGCCAGCTACTGGATGCCTTCCTGTAGCTTTTCTGATTTAACATTATAACCAGGCAAATATTGGCTAAAATAAAACCATACAGAGTTGAGATATAAAATAGTGTGCACCCCAAGACCAACCCTTGCTTTGCCAATCTTTGAACTTGGTTGTTATCTTGAAGAAAACTCTCTTCTGAATTTTGGTATGAATCTAATTAATTCCCTGATAATCTGTTCTCTTCTTTGTGCCTCTTTCATGATTAATTTAGTTCCAGTGAATTTCTTTTTCTGACTGCAGAGCAGAAACATATTTCCTGTCCTATTAATCTCCACTTTTGACCCATCATCAGGGACTAAACAGGAGCATATGCCTCCATGCCTTTATTTTCTGAATCTTTACAGAGCACAGGCAAATTACAGAAAAGCAATGTGCAAACAAGAAGGGAAATTGTCCTGACCATTTGTGCCACTATCATAGACAAGATGGAGGTTAGGCTGGACACCCAGAAGGTGTAAAGACTGAAGTAGTTGAAACTCTGCCTGATTACATCAGGCACAGATCCGCCTAAGAGGACAGTCTTTCAAGGCTGCAAAGTGCACAGGAACATCACTGAGACAAAAAACCCCACCAAACCAAACAAAAAACCTCACCCCCACCTCCCATCAGAAACTACAGGGATGGGAAAGGTCACCTTCCTGGGATCACAGCCTACTCTCACAGCACAGCCTACAGGGAAACAAAAACCACAAATAAACAAACAGACAAACAAACAAACTCAAGCCAGCCCCCCTCCCCCAAAAGTAAAACAAAATGTACTGGGGCTTCCTCTGTAACATCCATGGCAGAACACTGCTGCCAGCAATTAGCATCACAAACCTTCCTTCTGGTGCCACAGTGTGTCAAGGACATTTTTAATGACGGATCAAGGACACTGCTGTTTGTGAGGTGTTTGAGCTGTGTTAACAGCAGCCTTCTTGGCACACAAATCCAGCATCCCAAAGAGATGCAGTAAAGGCAGGAAAACACCACAAGACAGGAGAGATCTCTATGCAAACAGGTACACTGCTTTCATGGCTGTTCCTGTCATACCTGCAGGGCATCAGCTCTGAAGTCTCACTGAAGATCTTTCTATTGCTTCTTTCCCAATAGCCAGTTGCTATTAGAGCCACACTGTGAGTGGATGGAAATGCCAGAAACAAGACATGAGGAAAAAATATACTGAAAAGGGCAGAGACCTCAACTGATCCTATCCATTATCCATTCTCAGATAAATTCCAGACCCTCTGACAGAGTATTCCATTTTTGAGAAACTTCAGGAATTAGTAGATGTTGCATTACAGAAGAACTTTAAAGATACCTGACACTGGTGATGGTAAATTCCTGATGGACCATGGCCTCTAGAGGGACCTGAGCTGGCAAAGGGAACAAAGAACAAACATTATGGAAGGACATGGGGTATGCTGCTCCCAACTTCACTATATCACCAGGTGCTGGGTCATGCATGACTGGATTTCTCAAGCAGACTAGGATACAGCCAGCTGCAGCAGCACTGTAGGCTTAGCCTTCAGGCCTTGCTCTCTAAGGACTTTCTCTGCTCAGAGATAAGGCTTTGATCCTGAACAGTACATTTGCACAATAAGAGCTTGGATATGATTTTAAACCGTGAGAGAGAAAAGTGAACAAAAGCTGTGTTTCTGCATCTCATGTCTCCAATCTGTTTCTCCTTGAAAGGGGCAAAGACACCTCCGAGACATTGTCAAAGTGCCTAAACCAATTTTTCAGCCTAATCCATTATTTATATTTCCACTCAACCCTTTTATTTTTAATCCTGAGCTCCTGAAATTAGGTTCTGTAGTACTGAGAATCCCTTCCATAGGCTGCAGGGGAAGGCAGGGAGAGGGTTAAAGTCTTGACCTGCCCATACCCTTCCAAATCCACCTCTGACAGGGACCTTCTGTCTCTTGATCCCTGTTCTGTATCATACACAAACTATCAGCATCACATTCTCATCTACTTGTTTGTCTCTTTTCTACTTGGTCCTTTCTGGGATATTTGGGTAAGAACAAGCACTATCTTCAGGCCAGACACATTAACACTGAAACCTAAAAGTTCTCAAAAAAGGACATGACTTTTTGTGGGCATGCACTCTCACATGAGAGACTCCGGTGTCCTTCACCACCCCCACTTGTGGCCAGTAATCTTCCAAGACAACTGCTTACCGGTAAAATGGTTTCTCCAATACAGTTCATCAAACCAGGTGAGGACAGAGCTGATTCAGCCAGGAAACTACCATGCTTTTTGAAAATAATAAGCCTCAGTGACAAGACACATGGACAACACTGAAAATATCACAAAACTGTTACTTTAACAAATGCTACACTTTCCTTAGCAAAAACCATCCTGAATTCTTGTCTTCCTATATCTTAAAAAAGTATCACATAAATAACCAGTGTCCAAAACAGGTGGTAAAAATATTTAGAGGCTTAAGAAGACTAAAAAAAATAGGCATCTTTCATGACTAGATGCATGATAAGGGAGGTGATAGTTGTTTATGAAATACCTGGCAATTTGGGCACTTCCAATTATTCTGTGTTACAGCAGAGGATAAAGGTGCATTTACAAAGGTGAAAGACCAGCTGATGAAAGGAAATATTTTCTCTTTCCACACAACATGCAGCTAATCTATAAAACTCACAAGACAGCAGGGTGTAGCCAGGAGCAATGTGAGATTCAGAAAGCATTAGGCAGTCATATAGAAAATGAGAGCACTGGAACATTTCATTAGATAGAATTATTGTTATTCTAATTATTCTGAAAGGCTACAAATTCTCATGTTCCCAGGTATAAATAAATCACTGTCTGAAGATAGAAAGTCATTCCCCCAGGGGTGGGGCCATTCTGTAATTGTCCACTATGGCAATTTCTTTTATCCCTCTTTGAAATCTCCAATTCTGAGCACTGTCAGAAGGGACACTTGACTGTATTAAAATACTAGACTGGATCCTCACTTGTGATTCACTTATTCATAGATGAAAACAGAAGTTGTGCGTTAGAACAAAAAAAAATAACTACGAAGTCTAGGAAAAGCCTGACAAGATAAATCCAGGTAGCAATACTTTACCCAAATTCTTGGCTGCCCCCTGCAGTTCAGTGGAAGATGAGACAGAGCTCTATTATTTGAAATGGGTGTTTGCTTTCTCTCTGAATTGCATTAGACTTTTATCTTTTAATGAGATGCTGGTACTTTTTGGAGGATGCTATAAAATGGCATCTTCAGAAAAAAATCTGAAGTACAGAGTGGTGTAAAAACTTGTTGGGTAGACTAGACAGAACAAATACATTAGACACAGAAATAGAGAACAGATGCTTTCTATTCTTCCCCTTATTCTTAATTTCTGATTATACTGGCCTGATAGCAGAACCTTTTTCTGGCATTCAGCTACTTCTATTGCTTATTCTACTTTACAAGTCCAAATCCTCAAACTCATGTTGAAATAGGGATTTAAGGTAGTAACTGTTAACACTTAAAAGGAAGCCATTATAGATTAAATGGTGAATAATGTGCCATAGATAAAGCTGCTGATTATGTATTTTTAAATAGTTAGGGATATATTTTAAAGTCTAACCATAAAGCATGTTACTGTTACTCTAAAAATGAAATTTGATCTTCTAGAAATTTAAATTTTACTCCAGTTAAAACCCACAAGTTTTCTTGGGAACAAATAGAAACAGGAATGCAAGTTGGAACAGGGCAGGGAACACTCCCAAATAGAGACAAAGGGAATGCTTTTTCTTTTCTTTTACACTGTTCTTTCTGCCTTCTGCTCTGACAGCAGCCCTTGCCCTGGCATGCTGACTTCCTTTAGCATTCATGGTCCAGACAGCAACTGCCTGAACCCTCAGCATCTTACCAGAGAAAAGAACAGAAGGAAGTGGCCGTCTTTTCTTGGGAAAGGAAAGTTCACAAGAAATAGAGTTGATTTCCCATTTGTTTTGGCCATTGTATCCCAAACCAATCCTTTCGGAGTCCCAATTTTCCATAGTATTCTGCCAATACCTCTTGGCATCCTTTCCCACTTTTTTACCATGATTCTCAGCCCCATGTGCTCACTGAGTCCTTCCAACACATCACAGGTCCGTCTGCAATGTACCAGTCTGGAATCAGTCCCACACCTCTCACATTGCACTGGGACAGTGATGAGAAGGTGGCAATGCCCTGGCCTGGAATTCTCCTGGAGAAGATCCCTTAACTGTGCTGCATTGCTAAGTGCTACAGACTGACCACGGCCAGAAAGGGATGGGTCTCATTCTTTTACTTCAGAAAACTTTCTCCACATTCATTAGAATCTGATCTGGGATTTTTAGCTCAAGTACATTTCTGCTCTGCAGACAAAAAATAAAAGGCTAAGTATTAATTTCACGTGCATCTCCCCCCTCACATCCTTCTAGCCTCAGCTCCAGTCTAATTTTCACAAGCTTTTTTTGCCAACATCGCATTTAACAAACACATCCTAATAAAACCATATGGTTTCTGAGAGAATGCAATGAATTATCAGAGGCTACAAGGGACTGGCTTTCACATTCGTACCTCTCTGTGGATAAGCTCTCATCCACATTGGTACACGTGTGTGCTGGGCCCTGGAACAACAACCTGCACATATTTATCTCACATCTCACACAAAACCTTTGCCACGTCTCTCTGTACAATGTCTAGTGAGGCAGCAAGAGGCAGGGTCTGCGTGTGAGTCACAGCCACAATACACTGAACAGCCAGAGCCTCTGACAGAATACACAGTACAGCTGAGATGTCAGTGGAGGTGGCTTTGGAGTACTTTAAAATGCTGTTCAAGTGCCAACTTTCACCTGCAAATATGACACTTTGCTCGCCCACCTGCTTTCCTTACAGGCTATGCGCTCCTTTTACTTCAACTTGACAGCCTTAATTATGAATTTCTATGCCTTCTCTACCCCTTTAACCATTTAGTCTCTCATTTGTCTTGCTGAGTTTTTTGATATGCTCCTAGATAGCAGCCATACACTGTCAGCACAGTGCAGGAGGCTTGGCCAGACTCTCATTTGTAGGCTGAGCATCAGAGAAAAAGGACATGCAGCACAGTATTTGCCTTGAAAGCAGAAATCTCTACTCTAATGTTCCTTTTGCAGAGAAAGGATGCAGCGATGGGAACACAATGAGACTAGGAGCATCATTATACCAAAATCATTTGAGATTCCTTATTGTCTGAATAACTTATACAGGTGTAAACTTCTGACCTGGTCGAAAACTGAGTCCCAGTGGTAGCTTTTCAGCTCCTTCTAGCCCTGATGACAGGTAACCTACTTTAGACAGTGGCAGTGTGTGTAGTACTGTCTCCAGCACATCCTGCTGTGCAGGACTGTGAGGCTCTGATGCAACTGAGGGGTGGGGAGATGTTCTGTTCTGTGCCATCTCACAGACCACTGACATTGATTTTGGTTTGCTTCTAAATTCTGTGATGCTTGGGCATCTGAGCCATTGTGTTGCATCCAAGAGGGTAGAACTCTACATGGTAAAGTGATTAAGATAGATAACACAGATCTAAGTCTCTTGTTCCTGTGTTCTATGTCACATGATTAACTCTTCAAAACATGGGCCAGCTTTAACCCTCAACTAATCTAATTTTCACCTACATGACCACGTTACTCAAAAGTCTGAGGTGGGAGCTGTGGACACAGTAATTAGAGGTCACCTCAAGTGACAACTGCAATAAGGAGAACAACTCAGAGAAAAAATACTCAAGTTCCTGAAAAATGAGCTTTCTTCTAAAGAGCTGGAAGTGCATTTCATCTAACTACCATCCTACTCAGTCATTCCATTGCTTCTCCCGCGTGAAAGAAGGTCCTGTAGCGTGTACTGGTATGAAAGATCTGACTGTTCTCTGGTTTTCACAAGTGCCTGGTTATTTTGGGACTCTAGGAACACCAATTGAAAAAATTCCCCAAGGAAATAGTAAATAATCAAGATCCTTGAAAGAGCCTTATTATTTATCCATGGTTCCCAAAAGCCTGAAGACTCCCATCACAGTTATACCTTCTTCATCCATATCCTCTTAATAATATCAAACAGCTGAAAACAAAGGACAGGGATCATCAGTGGAGTTGCACTGACAAAGTTGTCTCCTGCTATTGTGCCAGATCCCCAAATATAATGCAACCAGTGTTCAGCTACTGCTGCAGTGTACATACAGTCTTTACAAGGCTATATATGGTCCTCTGAACCTGGTCCTTAAACACTGGACCTGTGACATGTTCAGTCTGAAATCCCACCTCTGCCTGCATTCAAAATGAAGAATAGTATAAACAGAACTGATCCTCCCACCATCCTTTGTATCATCTTAGAAAAAACATCTACTCTGTTCTGGTGTTGGCACTGCCCTGGTCTTTACAACAGCCACCTCAGAGGAAAGAGTACATCCTTCATAATGCATTCCTTTGTGGAACACTCCATAAATGGGAGTTGCTTCTGGACCCCTGATAGCCTTTAGCTTTATTTTTCTATCCCAGTATGTGAAGGGCCCCAGTGGCTTTCATATTTCGAGTTAGATGTTAAGGGAAAAGGACTGCAGCACAGAAATACAGATGCTCCTAATCAATACGAAAATGTCTAATACCAGACAGCACCACAGTGATATGCCTCCCAGAAAGGGCATTGCAGAGCCCATTTGTTCTGCTGGATATATACAAGTTCATTATCTGTAGTCCAGTCAGATCTGTCCAAGTACAGTAATTTGAATAACCTCAGACAGATAACGATAGCAAGCAGTGTTTCTGTGCATGTTTGAAGTTCCTTCTATGATCTCTTTCTCTTCCAGTTGTTCTTTTCCTCTCCTTCCTTTTCTGCATCTATTTAAATTGCTATTATTAGCTAAGAAATGAGAAATTAATTATCTCTGAAATGAGCATGAATACTTATACCCAGCCTGGTATAGCTGGGGCTGGCATTTGATAACAGTCAACAGAAGCTGTGCAGCTTACAAAGTATTTCAGAATAATAGAAGCCAATAGGAGGAAAATAGGGACAGCTCCAGAAAATGTTAATGAAAGTTTCTGAATTCCAGCAGCTCACCTGTGAACAGCTACATGAAAGCTTCCTGAATACCAAATATATTCATTATAGGCTGTATTGCTTGGCTGAACCTCCAAAGAATTCTCTGGGCTTGTATTCCCACAATAGCAAAGGAAAGAGGCACGACTGAAGGATAAGAAGGGTGAAGGGGTGGGTGGAAGAAGGTTCACATTTTTATTTAGAAAACAATATTATCAAGGCATATAACAACAATAAAATCCAAAACCTGTTGTTATAGGTATATATGTGTTATTGGTATATACATGTTGTTATAGGTATATATACAGATCCAAACTCGAAATCTGAGATCTTTTCCTCTTGATAAAAGAGGCAGCAATTCTTTAGGTCACATCCTGACTGGGTGAGAAGGTGATACTCTTTGGCCATATCACTGTGAAAAATCACTGAAGACTGTTATCAAAACAGTCAAAGTTAAGGCATTTCCTGAACTGATCCTAAATGGCTACAGCAACATGAGACTGTTCCAAAGCCAAAGCCCAGCTTCGGTTACTCTCACACCTGTCACGTTGCATTAGTGTTGGACTGTACTCTCACAAGTGTTATACAAAATGCATTAGAAACCCTTTTTGCCCCATGTTCTGCACTACCATAGTGACATGTAGTTTGGCTTACTTAGGTAAATGCAGTCCCACAGCACTTTTCTCTTCAGCATCCAAATACAGGAATACCACATCCAGAGATGCTCATATAGCATTAGAAATTTCACATTCCTTTGCCAGCAATAAAATTTGTGACTAAGCAAAAAAAAGGAATCAATAAACAACCTCCTCTTCTGAAAGCTGCCACGAGGTATTTGATGTCTGCAGATGATCAAGGTTAAAAATGCACCAAATATTTACTTATGGAAAAATGAAACTTCAGTCAAATAGAAATCTGAATCGAAACAGTCAAATAAAACTCCTACTGGTATTAGATTTGATAAATGATGAAAGAGCACTTGCACCTTCAGTCACATGTCAGAGGACTCCCCAGAGTCCAACTGTGCAGTCTGCCTCACGGGTCTGGATGCTGCAGCCGCTGGTACATCCTTAACTGAGAGGTGCTGGGGTATTTTGCAGGGTCATGTAACTGTTTTGCACTTAAAGCCTTGAGCTGAAATTTGTTTCACTTTGTACAGTCAAAACAAAACAACATCAGGGAATGAAACACACATTCACCTGTAAGCACAGGAAGGCCCAAACCCCCAGACAAGGGAACCATTTTCCATCACTGCATGCAGATATAACACATTTCTGCTATTCAAAGATGCACTGAAGATGTCCTAAATGAAGTGAGCATGTTTTGGTCCATCTGTATTATTTTGTGGTTTGAACTGTCCTCTTTTTTGTTTCCTTTATCTCTGCAAAATCACCTTAATGTGATCTGAATCACCTTTTGGCCACACAGCTTAAAAGATGAGAGAAATTGCTTGCTCAGCCATGATCAGGGGAAGGTGCATTATAGAGAAAGATGTGAAATCCAGCAGTTCAATACTATCCAGGATCATGATGGTACATCAATGTGGTATAGAAGAACAGCAAGCACAGTTCCAAATGATCTGCAAATCCTTGTCAATTCTTGGATTTGCATCCATACACTGACCAACCTCACTGTTCAGTGTATTGAAAATGAAAAGATTACATCTGAACAAAGGACCAGAACAATGATTAAGCCTTCTGCCTTTGATTAATAGCAGAGCTAGACATATCTCCACCCCACCTGGCTTGGAGAGAGATTTGGCTCTGCTTAAGAAAGGTAAGAATTAATGAAGAAACACACGAGATGAGTAATATGTGAGTCAGCAGAAAATGACTACACAAAAGCCTGTGTCAACACAAAAGATGCCTCATGAACAAATGGCTACAATTGCTGCAGTATGTGCAAAACATTTCCTAGCACAACTTGGAGGGCAGAAAAAAAGGAAAATGAAGGCATGTACCATCAGTTCAAACCATGAGGAAGAAGGAGAGGATACCTACAGAGGGTGGATTGCTCCTGCTTTCTCTCTCAAACCTGCTTTATGTGAGCAGTCACTTCCCACCCTCCTTGTGGTCATGACAAATGTGAAGTTACCTGGACAGCATTGACTTAAAACTTAATTACTTTTATAGCAAATGAGGCATGAAACCTATTATCAAAAAACATGATGTCCGAAGTAAAAGCTGCATTTCATTTTCCCAGCAGAGAGCTTCTGAATGCCAGAATTGACTGCAAGGCATGGGAGGATGCTGGAAACTCAAAATCAGTAATTCTTCCCAGGGCACGACAGTAGTGTCTTGTGAGGCAAAGTCTGAGAGAGGGTAGAATAAATTGCTTTTATGAGCACTTGACACTTGGCTTTGTTTTATGAAGGTGGATGCAAAGCCCCAAAAATTCTCCACATACTTGGCTTTTGACCTGGGCAGAGCGGTCTGTAAGACCAGTGCTATTCAGTGCTGGTGGGAAAAGGGTTATTTGATGCAGAAAAACACCCAAATATCCCTTGAAAAGCCACAACAACTCAGCCCCTAAGGAGGTCTTGTGCAACATGAGGGTGGATAGTGCCTGAATAAGCATGACAGTGAATATGACAAGTTCCAGGAGCACAGGTTGTTAATTAAAACACCAACTAATACCTGGAGCAATTTAACTCCTCTTCCTTGCTGTCACACATTGTAGCTCTAATACACGTTCTGTGTGTGCTGCAACTTTTACTTTTCTCCACTTCTTGGCATGTTCATGAGACAGCTGCCATACAAACATATTGAAAATAGTGACACAGAGCTGTTAGGCCAGCTTCATGAATGTCCAAGGATTTCCTGGATTTAAGGGAAATACTCAGCTGTCTCAATAGCTGTACAGCCCCACTGATGGAAGTTCAACCCCTGTCCCTTATTTTCAGATGCAGCTACTTTCCCATTTTGCCTCTGCTTTGAACTTATTCCAAGAGTTACCCCACTTATGCTTGTAAATTATTCCATTTGTAGTTGACACTTTAGGGGAAAGAGAGACTGAAGTGGGGACAGGAAGACATCCTTGCCTGTGTACCAAACTGTGTTTAGTTAGGTCTTCTAAGGGCTTCTTTCATTTTTTTCTAGCTCATTGGAGACAGTACACTGAACACAATAGACCTGATCTGGTGTGAGAAATCCCCCATTCACACAGGATGCTTCCATTAGACCAGTCACTTTCCTGACAGCTATTACCTGGCTCCAATTTACTGACCACTGACTCTGAGAGAGCTATATAAAGTGCACAGCAAATAGTTTATTCCAGAGAAGCAGGCAGGGTCCACTCTGCTCCTTCATCCCCTTCACAGCAGAGGGGAAAGAATAAGGCTGCACCATACCCAGAGCAGAGAGAGCATGGAGAGGAAAATTAAAAGACACATACAGTTATGAACCTTGACAGGTGAAAATGTTTGCTGTCGGAGGAGATGCTGAGATGCCAAGTCAACGCCACGCACACTAGACAAGAGGGCAAAGGGAGACAAATGCAGGACATGAACTGCAGGGATTTCACAACAGAAGAGACCTCTGGCTCCACAGATTTTGATCTCTGTACCTTTTCAATGAGACATTTCATCTGGGAGTCAGCTTTATCCAGTGCTGGATTAACTTCTTGTTCCACAGCTTGACCTGTCACCCAGAGTACTACAGAGATGGGCACTCAGAGACAGATATATAGGAAACACATTAGTTTGAAATAGATGTATTTAACATGAGCACTGTGCAACGCCTCACACAGCTCACAGCTTAATTTCAGCTTGATTTCTGCAAAATAAACCCCTAACAGCTAAATAAAGCCTGCATTTTTGTCAAGGCTGAGCAACACTAATACTTTTCTTTTAATATTGGTGAATACTGCTCTTTTAAGAATAACGTATATTTGCCCCTTTTTCTAGATATGTCAGCATGACATTTTTTTGGGACACACTTTCACATTAGCTACAGTAAGAGCCATTGCCTCAACTTCAATATACATGGTGCATACAATTTCCTAGGGCCAGGACAGTGCAGACTTCTTGAATAGGGGTAGTCTGCAAGCTGTTTAAAGCCACCACTGTTCAAGATGAAAAGCACATAAGAAAAAAATTGCACAAGGTAACTGTCCAGATTTGTCTGTGTTATATCAGAAGAACCCCACATGAGACTCTACTTTGGTAAATGTACATAAAAATGTAGGTATTGTCATTCAGACCTACTCATTTTCTGAAGCAGAGAGTATAGAAAGCATGCAAGGACACTGTGCCCTTTTGTGGTAACACCAGAAGAAAACAGAACTAATTTCAAACTACAAACGGTCCATTCTTCTTAAACTGGTAAAGGTGGGTCTAATCTAGGATGCAGCAGAGTATAATTTCCATTGATGTAATGATATACCAGCAGTAAGCTGTGAGGCTCTAATGATCTCCTTGTGCTACCTCAAAGAGCTAGATTACACTTAATCTTGCAGAATGACGCCTAGAGTTTCTAAATCATGTTATTAAAATCATTTTATAGTCTGCAAGAATTGCTCCCTATGTTGCAGCACTTAGATAATGTTGTCCCTATAAGAGATCCTCTCCATGGAGGAACTGTGGTGGACAGAACCTCATCTCACACCCCAGTGAGCAGCAAAATGTTTCCTGCTGGGCATTTTTCTGGGGCAGTACCATCCCCATCCTCCAGTACCAGTTTGGACAGGAAAATGGAAAAAATCACTAGAAAATGGAAACCAGGTACTTCTATTTCACCATTTTTCTCCACGAGGTTGGCTGCAGGGCATGGCCACACTGTTTCAGTAGTTTCTTTGCGAGTCAATTATATCTTCACTTCTGATTACTCTCAATACACTGCAGTTCACAAGATACAAATCTCAGCCATAAGGAGAGTCCATTTCTGCAGACTTAAACCCAAAGCATATCCCCACAAACCTGATTCCCACAGGAAAACCCTCTAGATACTATCATGACTGACCTTTGTGCCCGGTCTGTTATCTCCTCCTCCAGATCTAGGAGGAGGGCTGCCTGAGCCATCACCTCCTTGCTGCAGGGCACGGATTTGAGATGCAGAATCAGCAACCCAAGGCAAAACTTGCTTCCCATCTCCTCCAGCTCCTGCGTTCCCAGCTGCAGGCCCTAATGGAGAGAGGCAGAAGGTTTTGGTGCTGAATATGCATTTTGCAGATACATGGGAAGGGTCAGGCTTGTTTTGCAGGATGACTCCTAGTTTTCCTCCTTCTCTGAACCAGGGGTTCATCCGGTGATTCACAACATGGAAATTTCCCCTATAGAATCATTAACTGACAGCACACAGTCTACAGAAGCTAAAATAGCCTGTGTTTTACAAATGGGGAAACAGAGGCAGATAGTTTAAATACCTCAACTACATTTGCAAAAGAAATAATTTTAAGAGCTAGACTTGGGACCCAGAAGAACATGACTGTAAATCCACTTTTAGAAATCACTACGACTCAGTTTTTCTTGCTCTTTGTAGACAAGTCATCTCCCTAAGCAGTGGGAAAAAAGAAAGGTTCTAAACACTGGGTAGTGGCAAAGATGGAAAAGGAAACTGAGCAAGGGGAGAAAAGAGAGGAAGAGATCTTTAACAAGTTATGAATTGTTTTTTAAAAAAATCAATTGCAAAGTAATTGCAAAATAACAAACACCTCTAAGGAATTTCTCAGTCTGTTAAAAGCTGATGGCACAAACAGGGTTTGGTTTATCAACATCATCTTTCAACAGAGGAATCCTCCAAGCTGTGGATTCTTGCTGATTATGAATAGTCTGTGTTTGTCTTTTCACTAATTAAAAAAATAAAGCTGTAGCAAAGATCTTTACACCAAGGGCCTGCATTGAAGTAAGTCATTCTAATCAACGGTAGTTTCATGCATCTGCTGAGAGGAGGGCAGGAGACAAACAAAGATCAGATATACCAAAAAGAAACTAACACTGTAAAATCCCTCCTCTTTAGCATTTAGTGACTGCATTGCACGCACTCCTTAGTGCTAACGCATCAGGGGCTGGAGCAATTGCTGCCTCTGCCAGTATCAGCCCTCTGTGTTTTTGCAGCACAAAACACCTCTGCAGCCAACCTCCTGTGAGAGTTCCAGCTCCATTCCCAGGCTGTTTCCTTAGCAACTCTTGGGAGTCCACATTAAGTCCTGGCCCCAGCCTTGTGCACAGTGTGAGCTCCTCACCAGCACAGCCTGCACTTGACTCTCTGCTAGATATTTGTCAGTGAACTCCTCATGGGCAGTGAAGCTGTACATGTTCAGTAATCCATGACAGGGGACTAAGAAATCATATGTGGATTTTTTTTTTTTTAATGAAGTTGTATTTATAAAATGCTTTGGGACCTTTGGGTCTGAGCAGCTCTGAATAGCCAAAAGATTATTTCCTATACCAAAAGCAGACAGGTGGATGGAAGAAAGAAGCGATTTCTCACATAAACTTCTGCACTTCTCTTGCAAAGCTTTTTGGTACATATTTGTTACAGGACACAAACTACTTGGACAGCACCACCATCACTTCACCTCTAGCAGATCCAGCATATGCAAATATCATCTGGCATAACAAACACCTTCTGTGATCACAAATAAATTTTCCTATGGACATGATATTGTAATACAGTTTCTTTTCTGAGGCCCCGTGAGCGAAGCATGAATCCCTAGTTATGATGAACATAATCCAGAGCTCAAACTCTGTACTGAGTGGCTGCACAACGAGTGAAGTGCAGGACCTGCACAGAAGAGCACACAGACAATCTGAGAAAACATAGCCTCAGTGCTAGGCAAGGTCTAGGGCCTCAGGAAAACTGAGTTTTACTCTCGAAACACTCTCTAAAGTGTTTTATCATGGTGAGAAAATATCTGACATCATTTCTTCTCTCCTATTTACCTTCACTGCAAGCTTTGCCCAGCAAGATCCGGGTATAATGTAGCAATAATTAATAATAAGAAGAAAACAGAGGGAGAAGCTTATAGAAACTGAGGGTCATTAACACAAAACAATGAGAATGCTCAGCAGCTCTGCATAAATTTCTAAATGTTTTATTGTTTTACTCTGAAAGACCCAAGATATTTTAAAGTAACAGAGTTACAATCGGCAGGCAGAAGTGGTGGTGACAATTTCGAGCGAAAATATGTCATTTCCACAGCAAGAGCATTATTTTCTCAGGGACAAAAAATACAAAGAACATATTGAGGCTTTCCCTGGGGTTCATCTTAGGGTCTTGCTTCCAAGATTAAGGTAACATACTAAATAGCTATCAATCCAGGAGACGTGAATAGTAACTGTGCTAAAACTCAGCCTGTGGCTTTATGACTCCCTAGAGCTTTATTCAGGATATGAAGAGGCCTTAAGAAACTATGAGCAGAGAAATAATAATAATAAAACTGTAATACACTTCAGAAGCCTCAGTAATTGCTCATGCACTGTAGTTAGCTGCTGTATGATGGACCCATATTGCTTTGATAGCAGAGAGCTCAGGAGTAACAGCTGGAAACTCAGCTAGAGGATTACCTGTTAACATACTTTATGCACTTCAAACACAGACAGACTTTCATTTTATTTTAACTCAGATCATTCTCTCCCTCTCCTTCGTCCCTCCTTATTTCTCAGCGGAGGGTGGAGCTGGAGGTGAAGAGCACGACTACCATTACACTGAAGCTGTGGACAGAGATGACATATTGAACTAATGGTATTGATGGCATCTGCCAGCAATGGCAGAAGCTGGTGTAGTGGTTAATAATCAGTCCCATTTGCATTGCTGAAAGGGAATTCTGATCTCCAGGCATTTGCCTTGTAACCACGTAGCACAAAGATTTGTAAAAATTTTGAGACTGAGCTTAAAGTTCATAACTCAGAGTTATGAAAGCATTCTCTAATAAAGACAAGAAAGAAGAAAAGAAGGGTAGAAGCAGTGCACTTTGGTTTGGTTAAGAAGCTGATAGGAAGCAAGCTTTGCTGTCGTGGAAGGTTGTCTCGGTTTAACAGGTAGTGCCAGTGCATGGTCAGTTTGTCACAGCTGTACAGGAGGAGCTGCTCTGCCTGACAGCACCTCCCCTGCAGTGTCCTGCCAGCCTGGATTCTCAGTGACCCCATCTTCCTCTATAGCATGATGCTTTACAGCTCTGCCCCCTCCTTTGGTCACATCTGTGTGAGCAGCAGAGCATGGTGCAAAATCTCCCATGCCAACAGAATCTAAGCAAATTCTGAAGCAGGAAACAGCATCCCTGCACCAGAAAGCTGGAGACCAGCTTTCAGAAGTCCAGCCTCAGAAACATGCTAGCTAAGCCATCCTACTTTGATGATCAGCTCACATCTCCACACGGGTTTTGCTCTCTGTTACATCCAGGTACCAGCCTGGACCAGCATCAGCTTGATGCATCACGTTCCACTGCACAATACAAATTGGTCCCATGGGCCTGCCATGCAATAATCTCTTGCAGACATCATGTTAAGGGATAACAGGTTAATTGTTTCCTGGCTGTTATAGAGAATAATGGAGCTGAACAACTTTTCTTAATCTCTATTAACATTTTCATACAGCAACAGGAGGTGATGCCTAATAACAGTCCGAGTTTGACATGTTTTTATTTTTCATGGCAAGCAACAAATTCCAGAGGTAGGCAACACGGCCAAACAGGTGAATGAATCAGCACTTGGTCTAGTTAAACAAATTTATTTTTTGCCTTTTCTGCAAAAATTGTTGCTAGTGTAACTGCCGGGACAGTAGGATGCTCCCCTGTATCTTTTAATTGGCACTGTCTGTAATACAAAATGGGGGAGCAGGAAAAAAAAGGAGGAAAAAGAGACTTATCATTTGGCCACAACACTGTCAATGCAAGTTTCCTAAACAAAACTGATCAAATTGTATTGGAAAAACCGTTCATACGCAGTGCTGATGCATCAAATAAATATCCACAACTAAATGTTTCAAATAATTCTCAACTTGCTCTCAAAATACTTCCCAGGCTAAATGACAATGAAAAACTTTGTTATTCATTGCTCATATTCTTTAAATACTCCATCAGCCAAAGTCAGGAATAATTCTATAACACCGATATTGTTGACGAAGGTGGAAAGATTCCAGGAGTTAAATTAGAGATTTATCCACAAGGGTAATGAGGGAAACAATAAAATTAGAACTGGAAGATACTAATAAATACAAGTAGAGTGAAAATTTCAGAGGGATCAATTGTTTCCTAAAAGGGATTTTTGGCATTCAGCACGGCCACTTCAGCAGCTCTCCCACTTTAGGTCATTGTTCAGTCCTTGGGGCAAGAGCTTTTCCCTGCAAACTCACTTCCAGTCAACACATATACATACACGCTTACAGAATGTTCTCTGCATCTCAATATCTTTACACATGCACAATGGTTATGCCCTAAGGCTGGGTATAAATAAATTGACAGTCTGGTTTCTCACTAATTCCATCAGTGAGCTCTCCCTCAGAATACTAATCGGAAGCATTTGCAGGCTCTAGAGGACAAACCACAGAGATGAATGAACCATTTGGTGCCTGGTGTCTGCAGCCTTAATTTTAGCTTGAGCCAGTCCAGAAGGTTACTGTCCTTTCAACCCCTGTGAATGAAAATATGCAGACACCTGCTGGGGAATTGGCTATTTAGACAACCAGGACAGCAGGGAATAAGCCAGGTTTTCTCATGCCCCAGAGATCCCTAAGCAGCAGGTACAGCATGCAAAACAGATGAAGTGGAGGGGATGTGGATGGGTATTCGGGCCAAAACATTTCAAGAGGATTAAGTGAGCAGAAAAGGTTGAAGTTGCAAGACAAAAAATAGGCTAGCAGGAATTTCTAGAAAGAAAGATGAGAGGGACTGGAGTTAGACACAGAAGATAAAAGGACAGGAAAGATAAAAGGATGAAAAAGAAGGAAGGGTTGTTGAGGTCAATGGATGCTGATACATAGGAAATATAGCAAGAAGAAAGCTAATGGAAACCTTGACCATCTTCACACCCTTGGAGAGGTGTGCCTTGCTCTGAATGTCTGTCCTCATTACATCTGATACTCTGGCCACATGGTGAGGAAGAAAGGCCCAGCTTGCTTTGAATCCCCTCACAAAACTTTTGCTGAGCTCAGCTGGTGCTTTGACCAAGCAAACTTCGCCAGTATAGAAGCTCAGAAGTCATTATTGTTTTAATCATTCGTATGAGCTCTTGACTGTTACAGATGTCTATGTCACAGGCAACACTGTTTGAGGAATGTGGGAAGATGAAACACCTGCTTCCTCCAATCTGCTGGAGAAAGCATCCTGAACAAACTGCTCATAGGAGAACTGGGGATTGAACAAACAAAAACTTCTTGCCAAGTTCCTCAGAAAAACAGTTATTTAGATTATGAATTCTCCAGGTCTACTGTGGGGAAAGGTTTTCTCCTTCTTTCCACTAACTAGTTATATGCCTGACATTTCCATCTCCACACCTTTCCCTCACAGTGTTTCCACAGCCTCTTCCTTTCTCCCTTTTCTCCCTCCCCAATTTCTCCTCCTTCTCTGCTCCCTCCCCCAGCATCCCTTCTGCCTTCCTTAATCAGCTCCCATAAATGACTCAGTACATGACAGGTCCAGCATGTGTTGTAAGAGCCAAATTATATTAGTGTTGCACCTGAGCTCACTACTTTGCTTGGTCGCTCTACCCCAGACACTGTAACCTCATGTTTTATGTCAACAATTTAAAAACTACACAGAACTGCAGGGGTGGATTTAACTTCCCACCTCCTCAGAGACTGTATACACACAGAGGTACTAGCTGGATAGGGAATAATTCCATGGCCATTGGTAGTTGTTAAACCTGGTCTGAACTGGTGTATGAGACTGAAGGTGGTGCAGGGCACCAGAAAGCCCAGCTTTGACAGACTGTTTCTTGAACAGCACAATATTTTTTTTTTTCATGTGGGTCATAATTGTGAAAGGTGGTTATGTTGGGAACAAAAAGAGAATGAGAAACGAGGGTATTTTCACCCTACACAGACAAACCATGTAGGCAGATGCTGTGCTTTGCAGAGTTCTTGCTTTTCAATAGAATTGAGTAGTACATTGGTTTTCTGTCTCATTCATTACCATGTGACACACTAGGGACCTATTTTTAGGCCCTGGATGGACCTAGACTAGCATCAACAGCTTATCCCTCTTGTTGCAGACACTTGAGCCATCTTTCACCTTATCCCACAATGTCTTTTCAAACAGAACTGAAGAGGCTGAGTAAATGATATGCCAGGCCAGAACTGTGCACTTTGTATGAATTTGCCCTGTTTCTCAGTGACAGGATCAGGATAATCTCTAGTTCCAATTTAAGGACTGCAGACAGTTTTGGGGAGGAGAAAGCTGCTTACACCCACTGATGAAGAAGAATCTCTTGGAAGTGACAGTTCAGAGAGCAAGCATTCGACATTGGAGCTAACAAAAACCATAGGCAATGCCATTGTTTTAAATAATAATGACACACACATACACCCCAGCACGCTAACTCCTAAAGGAAAACAAATGCTGCGCAAGGATACTCAAGCTGCCCTCTTGGCAGACATGAAACAGAACTAGGGAACTGTTCAAATCACATAGGAATTCTGGGGCAGTGCAAGGATAGAAAAGTAATTGCCTGATATTGGAGACAATCAAGTGCTTTTTTCAAGAAAGCACTTTTCTTCACCATGTTCCCAACATTTGCAGCAGGCTAACCAGTTTCACCCCATCTGATGGTGCCTTGAAAATTTATCAGTAGTCTATCCATTACTTTCTCTCACATACATACTTTTTCCTGCTGTCTGAACACTGTGGAACCTGGAACAAGTCACAGGCAGGTTATAGCCTAAGGTATCTGGAGATTAAGTGTGAGGTGGGGCTAAAGTGTGTCTCAGAATCTGTGTCAAATGCATTAGCTCTTAAAAGCAGTCTGGGAAGGCAAGAAGCTGAAATTTTGGAAGTCCTAAATTGGCAGCCTAATCCCTAGATCATTTTTCTTCCCCTCTTCTTCCACTTAAAAGTAACTTAAAAATAACTTTGGTGCACAGAAAAGCAAGCAGCCTCTTGGCCCACCCAAACCTATGAATTTACCTATTTTGGCCATGTTTCACTAGAGGTATAAAATAATTTTCTAATCCAGGCTGGCGATGATCACGTGCCTTGGAAAAAATGATTTATAATACTTATTCTGGCTAATGTAAATGCAGATGCTACTCAAAATGTCTAACCTGCTTTAAAAATTCTTTGTAAGGTATTTGTCTTCATAATGCCATCCACAGTGGGGATCCCCGGGTTAATTACGTGTTACATAAAGAATCAATTGTTGCATCTTAATTTCATGGAATGTTGACACATCTTTGTATTATATTACACAACACTTTGTTATTTTTCTGCATGGCTTTTAAGCATTTAAATCAACAAGTACCTGCTATTCTTCCCATCAGAGGGGGGATGAAAATACGTATTGACCAAAATGACACAGCAAAGCTGGTGTGCTTTAATTCCCCATCCAAAGTTAGGCCCCAGGATGATGATATCTCTTATTTTTACACCAACACAGGGACTGAGGCACTGGAGTATATTTAGTGAGAAGCCAACACAGCATTACTCAGACATCACCTCTGTTGCTCCAGCCCGATACCACTCTGCCCCATGTTATCTCCACCCCTCTGCTCCCACACTTGTGTATCCTGAAGAATTGTAAAGCAGTGAAACTGTCTTGGCCTGGCAGCAATGTCATGTAGAGGAGAACCCAGTGGGGTGGGTTCTGCTCCCTGCTACACTGCCTAAAAACATCCCCAAAACAGCAAAGCCTCCCCCCAGCCCAGCGCTCAGTGTTCCTGCTGTGCTCTCTGCAGTGTAGTGCTTT
Source organism: Lophotriccus pileatus (assembly GCA_035583135.1). NCBI lineage: Eukaryota > Metazoa > Chordata > Aves > Passeriformes > Tyrannidae > Lophotriccus > Lophotriccus pileatus. The sequence continues at coordinate 7,217,851 of JAWWES010000018.1, read as the reverse complement.
ATTCCTTCCCTTTATAATTCAATAGCTCCAGTATCCCTAATGCTTTCCCCGTATTGAAGCTGCCTTCCAGGCCACTAAACACTTTCATCTGCTCCCTGTAGCCCCTGTATATCACTGCTTTGTCTCTCACAAAGAAATGACCCGTAACACACACAGCACTCCACAGGAGGTATTACCATTCACATCTACAGGGATATTAGAACATCTTCAAGTCTACCTCTTTCTTCACATATGCAGGCATCTTATTCACTTTTTTTCTTTATTGCTGCTGCTGCACATGGCACGGACACCTTTATCAAGCTGTCTTTGTAATAGCTACTTATGTTTTCCTGAGTGGTTAGAGCTAATTCAGAGCCCAGCCATGTGTCTGAATGCTTTAAACTATTCCTTCAAACATGTTGCACCCTGCCACTGCTTATGTTGCATCTTCCATTCTAGTCACAATCTTTCAGCCCTCCTTCCCACTGCATAATTGGTATCAGCTGCTATCAGCAAATCATATTATCTTACTGTTCGCTTTGCCTTCCAGTCATTAAAATTATAAATATTGACCAGCACCTATTCACAGAGTGGTAGCTGGAGTCACCTCACCAGCAATTTCTTTTCATCCAAATGCTGACTTACGTATTCTACCCACTTTTAATTCGGTTTTGACTACACAAACAGTTGCTTTTGTTTTTTACTCCATAACTCCTAAAATTTTTTGATGCCTTTTTTTATAGGAGGCTCTCTTTTCATCAGCTCTGACTCATCTGTGATGCCTACTATTACAGTTCTGCATGAAAATTAGCCCAGGTTTATCCTTGAAAACCATGGGTGAAAATTTATATACTAATATTTTTTTTGTTCTCTAACTCCCGTACCTCTTTAAAAAAAACAACAACAAACATATTAATAAGGCACTATTAATACTCTCAGTAACTGGATTTCCTTATTTCTTTGTTACTCTATTGCTGTGGTTCTGTTATTGGTGGTTCTCTCATGCCATGGAGTAAATTTTTATATGTAAGTACTCATAATTATGGTTATTTACCATGATAAACCTATTTTAAACAGTCAGCTATCGAGTCTGGTGGTCATTTGTAATGATTCCCTTATAGTAGTTCAAATTCTTAATTTCCTTACAACTCCTACAGGAAAAAAACATGGGCTTCAGCTGATTCTGTGAGTTATAACCTTAGCCAAATATCAAATAACACAGCAGACAACATGCAAGCACTGTCTTTGTGTACAAACCAGCCAGCAGTCCCACAGCATCCCGCTCTGTTCCCCTCCTGGCTGCCTACCAGCTCTGCCAAGGTACTTGTGGCTCCAGACTGCATCCAGATATCTGACTACACAAACTCTTACTATTCCAGTCCTGAGGTTCCCATATTATTTCCCAGATCCTTTCAATCATGCCTTGAAGCATACTTCTTTCTTCCAGGTCTAAGTTTGCTCTCCACAATCCTTGTATCCTTCTGCCAACGGCCTCAGAGCAGAGCATCCACCAGGACTTTCCTGCCCAGACCACATCCCATGCCACGTGTCAGCTTCCATGGTAGAGTAATTGCATGCACATGTTCAGAGGGGACTATCCTAAGGCTTTCTGTGTGTTTGTCTCCTTAAAAAGTTACTTTAACTAGGTCCTCACACAGGCTCCCACCGGGCAGGGGTAAGTACAAAGACCAACCCACAGCTCTGCACCTTCCTCTCCCATTTCAGTTCTCAGTTATGTAACCTTACAAGCTTTATATATCCATCCCTTTATTCCAATACAACTCAAGAGGTACCTGAGACTTTTTTTCCTAAATTATAAATGGCTCCCCCAGGCTAATTTCTTTTTTTCCATATCACAAATTCTCTTTGGTCATCTTCAGCAAACACCATCAAAGCCGGCCTTCCCACCTATCCCTCCCTACAACCTCAGCACCAGTGACAGGAAGCAACTATGATTCTACAATTTATTGTATTAGCACTTCTAAAACAACAAAGGAGTCATTGATTTTCTGAGCCAAAGGCACATGGGAAAGCACAAAAAACATCTCTGCTCAGCTCAGATCAGAGAGGAAAGAGAGACTGCAGAGGAGAGGGCTTCCCCCAGCCCGGTGCCTGCTCCCTTTGAAGAAGGAGGATGGAAGTACAAGCAAGGAGCTCGCTGGCTGTTTTATTACAGGTGTCAGCATAATCATTCTGACACAGGACCCTTCTTGCTGCTTGTCACATTTAACAGAAAAATGGACAATAACAGTGAAAATATGACCCTTTTTTCCCTCTTTCTTTTGAATACTCTATACTACTCACCAGGAGAATGGCTGATAACACTGAGGATAATTCAGGCAAAAATACTGCAGACCCTCTTTGATGTCTGCTCTGATTTAATATAGGTTCACAAAATGAACGAGTAATATAATAACACCATACAAAGTTACAGAATACATGAGAAAGCTGTGTTAAAGGGAAATTTTACCAGACAGTTCAAGGGCAAGTCACTAATCATTTCATTCAGACCATGGGTTAGGAAGGACATCCTGCAATGAGTCCCAGGAATGTGATCTCCACAGAAATCAAACATTAGGAAGGTCCTTTCAGGTGAAACAATGCCATTGACTCCTAACAAGGGTTTGCAGGCCTGCAGAGTCCAAAGGCTCATTTCATCACAGCCACATGTCCAATGGTACAAAGTAAACTGATAGCCACTAAGATGACTGATGGATATTTATACCTTTCCTTTTAGTAATAATTTTTCTACTAAAATTTAAGGAAAAATGGAGATTGAAAGAGAAGCTTCTACTTTATTACAGGAGACAGGAACCTGTGGTGCTTGTCCATGAGGAACTGACCAGGAACATGCAGATAATTTTAAACATTTGGACATATTTACCAAGGAGTAGTATCAGCTAGACCTGGAAGTTGAATGTAGACTTTTGCAAACCACATATAAACTTTTCGCCTCTATAACCCCATGAGCACAGGCTCAGCTTAAGACCTGAACACACTGTGCTTTAGAAGAGACAGAGACAAAGAAATCAGCTCTTTGAAGACTGTGAAGAACAGATTGAAAAAGGGAGACAAGATCAGAGAGACAGAGCAGTTTGGATTGCCCCTTGTTCTCCCATGGGCATTCCCATGTTGGCTTTTTCAGAGATGGAGACCAGCAGGGAGCAAACGCATGGCAGCTTGCAAGTGCTTCACCTGCTAAAGCATCAGGTGAGAAGCACACAGAACTTGTAAGACAAACTGCAAGTCTGAGTCTTTGAAAACCTACTGACCATTCACAACAAAGCAGATGAACCTTTCTCAGCAGAGGAGATGCTGACTCCAGATTACAGGCTTTCAGAATTTCTCATCCTGCAGTTGTACTACCTGAAAAAATTTGCATAAGAACAAGCTGTCTTTTTCTTGGGAGTCCTTTTATGATTTCTACTGAAAATTATAATCCTCTGTTTGTGACATTGCAATCATTTCTGCTAAAATCAAGTGTTTTGTCCAAAAGGAGGATTACTGCTTCAGTTCGGAAGTATATGGACTTTCAGAGGAACAAAGGAGCCAGTTCCCAAGCAAATGACCTTGGTAACAGACAACAAAGAAGAACAAAGATATAAAAGCAAAACTACATATGATCAGATCTGCCTTTTCCAAGAGGCAACTAATACCCTTCAAGTTCATTAAAAAATGATGTTTCCTATAGATATTTGCATAATGGAGGTGGAAAAAGCAGCGACAGACTTTTCTCTTTACTGTGCCACTCCACCATTAACTCAGATTTTTCCTTTGACAAGCTATCAGTTTTTTAAAACTAAACATCAGAGACACATGTGTAGAAAACCCACTGCAGTGCTCAACCCTATCCTTTCAGCAGTGCCCTGTGAGGAGGAGCATCGCTGCACGTGGTGCTGAATGTCAAACTACTCGCTTAAGCCTGCGCCTCTGGCAGCAGCTCTGAAATACAAAGAACAAACAGTTAAAAAAGAAAAAAAAAAAAAAAGCTTTTGTTTTTCTGCCTTTTTTTTTTTTTTCAGGAACATAATTTAGCACGACTTTCCACAGAACAATTTGCATGGGATTACCCACAATGCACTACATTATGGTAATACATTTCAAACTCTGATGCATATTAGACTGACAGTCTTAAGAATCTGTTAAAGGAAAAATAAATGATACAGGAAAATGATGATGTAAGACAGGACAGTAAACATTCCACACTTGTGTAATCTGCCAAAATTCAGCCTAAAATTGGCCTAAGAAAGAGAACAAGAGTATTGTGCAGTCAGAACAGCTTTAGGGAATGTTCCCAACTCAAGCAGAAAACAATACCTGACTGAAACATGGATGTAATCACAAAGGAATGGAAAGTACAACAAACCAGAACTAAGAGTTGAACTGGAGATAAGAAGAGATTTTCTTCATTTCTTTGATTTCCCTCTGGGTAGCAACTTGGAGGGAATATTCCCTCTTGCTCACCCAAGGATGGTCCACTTCACTGCGCTTCACAACACACATTCACTCACTGCCTTCTGCTCCTCTCCAAGTCCTGCTGCATTTTCTGCTGCTGGTAGTGATCCCTAATAGATCCTGGACAGGCTCTGTGTCCAAAAACAGCCGTCCCAAAATGCTAAGCCTCAGGGCTATGTGGTCACAGAATCCAAATTACCGACACCTCCTTCCAGCAGTCATGAGTGGCTACTCAGCCCTTCATCAGGCTTCAGCTAGAGAACAAAGATTTCCTAACATTTTCTAGCATTGATCTTGCCCTTTCCCATAGGAAATAGCCACAGGAAAATGGTATCAAATGTTAACTCTCCTGTTCAGTCAATTCCACACACTGTTTTCCTGAGTAATTGATGTAACCAGTTATCACTCCTCAAATCCCTAGCTGAGGGATAAGTCTCTTTTTGTATCCAATGAAGAGACATTTAACTGGCCAGGGTACTTTTCTACAAAGCCCTCAGACAAGCAAAGGCAAAAGATGTCAAGGAGGGAACAAGCCATAGGGCTGGTTGAGGGGAAGGGAAATGGTAAAAGCAGGATTTTCCACCAAGGTCTTTTCATTAGTTCTCTCAAAGCTAAGTCACAGAAAAATGAACAAAATAAGGGATGAGGCAAATTATATTTGCTGAAGAGGAGTTATAGAGATTAGTGTATTAATTAACCAAGACAACAATGTCAGCAAGGGCCTGACCTTTATTCCTGCCCTAGTAACAGCTTTGTCCCTGGTGACTTTCAGCTTGCATGCTAAAGCCATTTAGATACATCCCTCAATTAATCGCAGAATACCCACTGGGAGATAGGAAAGCAGCACTGCAGGCTGCAAGCAGGGATGCTGAATCAGAGGAGTAGTAACCTAGTCAAAGACACCTCGTCAAGGGCATTGGCAGAGCTAGAGAAAGAGCCCACAATTCTCTTTACCTCTCACACTCCACCTCTCACTGATAGGAACAAAACTGTTTGAAGCTATTAACTTGGAACTCTGCCACACTTTAATTTTTTAAGAAAAAAATAATCAGACAGTAACCAGAAATAAAGATTCAAAAAAGCCTACCCCAAAACCACAGAAGAGAGCCTGATTTAAAAAGAACTTTTATCTTTTTTTGTAATAAAACAACAGCAATACATAAAAGAGACCAAATGACAGATAGCTGCTGAGAGCAGGACAGCAGGCAGGATCTTCAGTCACCCCCTGCTTCTCTGCTTTCTCCTAAGGTTAAGTCCTTCCCTCAGGCATATTAGCTGCCCATCCCCATACTCAGTGTAGCCTTTGCTTACTGTCTGTCATACAGCAAGTTCACTCTCAGCTTCTTGAGCACCAGCCCAAGGACAGAGGTCCAGCAAACCTCTGAGCACCAGTCACTCTAACGAAGTATCTCCAGCCTCTACAGGTGCAGCTGGATGGCAGGATACAAAGGTGGATAGGGAATTGCTGCTGTCCCACACAGCAGGGATGGAGAGGGGTGGAATCTGAACAGACTCAGGAAGACAACACACAGTCTCAGGCTTTCAGGAGATAAGATGACCAAAAAGTCACATGAGTTCAGGAGAGAGTGGTGATGCTCAAGGAGGGATGCAACATTGGAAGATGTCTGCTTCTATCAGAATAGATGTTATCAGAGCAACTGAGAGCCTGAATCTGGTTTTGCCTCCCAAGTAAAAGCCACAGACACATCAGCCCATGGATCTTGCCCACAGGTCCCATCAGTCTGGACTCTCATCCACGGACTGAATTCCTGGTTTCAACCAGGAATGGACCCAACCAGTCATTACAAACCCAGCAGGTGATTCCTAGGCTGACCCCAGTCATCACTACTGGACCTGATCCTGATTCACTGGTTTGTGTTCCTGGCTTGACCTTTTTCTGCTTCATCACCGTGGACTCGCTGGTGACCTGGGCTCTTGGTTGAATCTGACCATTCTTCACAAGCCTGGTCTGCTCACCTCGCTCAGGAGATGTTGGATGGAGTCTTGGTTGGCAAGGAGAGGTATCTGGAATTGACTCAATTTCTCCCATTGCTATCACTGTCCCTAACTCTCTCCTCAATGCAAGCCCCAAACTGTCTGATGAGCAACAATGCAGGAGCTGTAGCTTGCACAGGAAAAGTTGGTCCCTCAACACATCTATCTGTCACTAGCTGAGCTGAACCTTCCTTTGCTTTCCACTTCAGCTCTACAATCCTTCACATTCACTACTGATGTTGGAGAAAGCTCAGACAAGAAGGGGCATAATGTTGATGGAGGCTAGACTGGCACATACCCAGCTTGGTTCCACATTCCTTGATTTCGAGGTTACATCATCCCAAACCACAGCTAGATTACAATCAACTCCTCTGTATTACATTACACTCGCTTGTCTGTCACCTTCTCGTCCAGAAGTAGCCAATATGTATCACCTCTCAACTATCATATTTGAACTTGGTCAAAAACTTTCCAGTACAAAGCAGCCTTTAACTTTAGGCGCCAAATTAATTTTTGTTAAAGCCGACAGGGTTACCTCATGTTAGAATCCAGTTACAAAAATAGATTTCCTTTCCTCTTCCCTAGCTATTGTTGGCAAACATTAGTAATAGTGAGAGAAGCTATTTTGGGACTTTTATTGGCAAGTTTTATGTTCAGACACTAAAGGAAGTAATTGGCTGACAGTGGAAAAAAGCGAGAGACATTGCTTTCAAGAAATACCACTTTCTGCCAAGTTCTTTATGCACATTTCTCTGGGACAAAAGAAAAAAAAAAAAAAAGAATCACCACCAAACCCCAAAACAATAGGAAACCAAAAGGCTTTATTAACTGCTACTAGTAGAGGATACATCTGTGAGAATGAGTGAGGGAATAGGGCACATGTGGAAAATTCTTTCAGACTGACAATCACAGATGCACAAGGACACATTTCTAAGACACAGGTACCATAAAAAACGCAACCATTCATAACCACGCAATGAAATTAATATGTTCTTCATATACAGACACACCAGAGCACGTTTGCACATTTAAAGGTTCAACATGTTTTGGACTAGTTCACTCACATACATGTACCCACATTCAGTCATAGCCTTTCACCAAGACAGCTCCAAGTCTGCACTCAGAAACATTCACTGCACACAAACACCCCACCAGCACACTCACCTCGTGTGATTCAGGGAAGTACAGGCAGCAAGCTAAATAGAAGCACACAGAGATTCATATCTATTTCTCTTGTAAATTGCGCACACAGTCTTCACTCATTTATTAACACCATGCTAATAATTTCTAGTAATTAGTGTTAAAATAGGAAAGCACAATAATGCAGATCTTGGTCCTTTACCAAGTGAATTAATTACACCCAGCAATACCTGTCAGCCCCAATACATACAAAGGGATAGCACTGACTTGTTTTTCTATTTCCCAGACATTTACTTCAGTAAATGTAATTGGGATTTATTCATCAATAAGAAAAAAATAATCAGCTAAGAAACAATAAAATAAAATGACTAAATGGAAACATAAAAATTAAGCCCTTTCCCAAAAAGCCAAGCTGAGCAGTACTATTATCCAGACTCTTTCAGACTCCTAATGAAAATCAAAAATGATTGGCAAATGATTTGGGAAAAATATACCCTGTTCTTTTTCACTTCTTTGTCTGAGTGTGGAGACAGAACATTTGTCAGCAAGCAATAGATTGCACAGGCTATAGTCATGCATAATCATAAACTTGTGCTCTGCTGTCTGTATCTCAGTGCCACCAACCTTGCTCTGCATCCAAAACTCAATAAGGATTGTGTGTAATCAACGAAGACAAAGCCTTTATTCGGTCCCTACATGTTCTCATACCCGGTTTGCAAGAGCTGTGGGGGCACAGCCATTCACAGGGACCAATCATCCACTCACAGGCAAACCATAAGCTCACAAAGACAGGTTACATGGGTGTAGTATGTTGAATTATTTTCCCCGTGTACACTACTGCTGCTTTTTCCTCCAAATGTAAAGTAGATTCTATATAATCTCTATCTATAGAGACTGAATTCTCTATATATAACAAATAATTTTGTGCTGCACCAAAAAAAAAGTGCCATGGGCTATCTTAAGGCTTTATTTTTTGTTTCTAATTTTTTTTCTCTTTTCCCTTTAAATTCAAGTGCATATACATAAGTGAGATGTATTTTGGGATTATACCAAGTCTCAGTAGTATTGATACAGAAATATTATCGGTAAAACAGTTCTGGTTGTCTTGGGAGCATTCTGGCTGTCTTAAGGAGAAGGCCTTCCATTACTGATTCTGCCTTTTTGGAAGTTCTTTAAGGTTTAGATGCTGGGTGAGGAGTTATGAGAGCTCACATTTAATTCAGTTTATCATAGCCGTACACTCTCAAATGAAATCAGTGGAACTGACTGGAAAGAGAAGGATATTTAATGAAGCACCTTGGGGGTTGAAATATCTGTTATTCAATGTTCATGAAAGAAGCCTCTCTTCAGGATTTTACACTCCCTTATTTCAACCAGTCAGGATCTCCAGCAAAGCCAGACTGACCTTAAATGACATCTGGACTGTACTTATGTATTCCAAGCAGGCCTAAAAGAGCCATATGCTTCTCATTCTTGGGCTATATGAGCAGATAATAAGCCAAATCTGTACCACAATAATTTTATCTCTCTTCAGGCTGTCCCTCTTTTAAGAATCCTTTCACATGAATTTATAAGTCCACCTGAGCCTTTTCTCTCCCAGAGAGGGTCGCAAAGGTTTATTCCAAAAAGACATGAAAAATCCTGATAAGATTTCTCCTTTCTAGCAATGAACTCACAGAAGATCCCATTCATGCTACACCAGTCAACAACACTGAGTCACCAGCACATTCACTAAAATATTATCTCAACACTTATAGCAAGTGTCTGCCCTTGTAATTAGTATCAAAGGCATGAACAAGTCACCATTTACACATCTGTGGGGTACTGAGTATCTCTATCAACAGGCTGAGGACACTTATACAGGATTTGACTCCATGCATCCAGTGTAAATAGTCTTGCTTTTCCTGTACTCCTCTGCCACAAAATCCATCCATGTCGTTTTAATTCACAAAATGCTTATTCTGAGAAAGACACTCCTGAAGAGCTGTAAAAGACCCTAAAGAAAGGTAAGAAGATTTAAGGATTATATGGGGGATTCTTTCCAACTTTGATAAACACTGGGTGAGCAGTAAGGAGCAAACATTACAAGGGACAAGCTGTTTCCCCTGCTTCCACAGTGCAGCAGGTAACATCAGCTCAAAGAAGCAGTCCTGACAGGCACTGCCTGTGCTGGTTTGCTTTCCACCACCTTGGCACCCCTCACGTCCACAAGATGCTATTGAATAGGACTGCACAGCGTGAGGAGACTGCCCTACCCTTCTGGTTCAATCCTGGATGGAAGGAGGGATGGGATAGAACCTCAGAAGACATTCATCTCCTCTGCTGTCATGTGGGCTGCCACAGGCAAGCAACACACACGTAAACACCATTGCTGTGAGTGCTCTGTCCTTCAACAGGCTCCACTGCAACCCTGTGCACCTCACTGCACACCTCCACTCTAATTAGTTACAAATGTAAAGGAGCTGAAAGACAGATTTCCCCTCAGCTTTGAATTTGCTAAAAGGTCACCAAGGAAATGTGATTTTTTTTTTTCCTGTGGACAAAGAAATCAGAAGCTGATGAAATCTGAACTCCATCATTGCTGTACCTGTTTTCTTTTCAGTCTTCTTAGAAGTGATCTCCCTTTCCCCTTCACAGGCTACTGAAGACTCCCACATGTGCTATGGCAAAAAAGATTTAGCAGGAAGGCTGAGGCTTCTACACCTCTGCCTTGTACCCACCCTGCCTGCACTAGCAACTGCGACGCTGTCACATGACAACAAAATGCCACAGAGTTCATCAATAATTTTAGCTGCACCTTCCCCAACACAGACCCCACAGGGAGACCCCACGTGCTATTACACATAAACACACAAGATACACACACTCATGTATTTAGAATCATAGAATGATTTAGGTTGGAAAAGACCTCCAAGATCACTGAGCCTAACTTTTGAGTTGGACTCAAGCAATACTGATAACAATGACAGACGTTTCATTTTCTGCCTATAAGCTGTGATAGATGCAGACTCACACACATAACCACAACCTTGTGCTCAGCTTCTTCCAAGCACAACATACAAGCACATGGCTGTTGTGCATACAACCAGCTACAGCACATAGAAATCTATGTGAAAAATCAATCAAGTGCATCCTGTTACTCACCCATGCTAACAGGCCCCTACAAGCTGCATGCTCGTGTCTGTATCCAAACACACACCCTTCCTGACCTCCACCTCTAGGAATGCAAGAGGTCTAGGAATCAATAACCATTTACAGCTCTTCAATCCAGAACTGTCAACTTTGTTCTCCCCTGTTTGCAGTGACAGACAAGCAGAGTAAAGATGTGGGACATCAGTATGCAGAGGAGGAGAAGGGGACACTGTGACAGCATAAGAAGCAAGCAAAGGCTGCTGAATCCAGCTGAGGTTGTTCTTGCCTCCTGCAACCAACTGAGCAGAGGTGCCACTGTCCCAGAAACCTCCTGCTTTATTCCCAGGACATCAGTGCAACCCTGCAGAACAGAACAGGGAAATAGCCACAGGCCATTTTCCTGAAATAACAAAACTGCATATAGAAAGATTCAAAAAGAATCCCATTCTTACCTATTTCCAAAGCCTAAGCAATGACCTTGCTGACATAAAAGTATTCTACGTGATCAATATCATACCACAATGACTTGCTGTTATATCCTATAGAGGAGAGAGCATGAAACTAAACATACTTCAGACACAGCAGGCTGCTTTTAGAACTGTTAGGATGCTTTGCTGACCTTTTAAATTGAATGAGCATGCAAATGCAGTGCACCTGAGAGCAGTCAATACCTGTGTCAGTGGATTCCAACCAGCTTTGCAGCATCCATAATAACCAAAAAGCTGTCAGTATTCCCAGAGTCTGACATGAGCTCTAATCATGTACCTCTGTCACAGCCCACAGGCTCACCTGCACAACCAGCATCTCAACATCCCAGAGCTACTCAATCCCAGCCCACAACTCAGCCTTGTTCTCAGAAGCCTGAGTTTCTCATTGTGTCTATATTCAGAGACCTCACTTCTGCATTGCAAACAAATCCTATTATGCCTGAATCTCTCCTGGGCAGAGACTGGAATTAATATAAATATAATTATGGTTGTTTAATAAATGTAAGATGTCTGCCGATCTATCTCGTTAAATTAACCACAAGAGTGAATTTTGCATTAGTCCTGACAAGGCCTATTTTCAAAGTGACATCTAATACCAGGCCCTGGTACAAATCATATTTCAGGGTACACAAATCAAAGGATTTGGTGAGTATCTGTGAGGACTAAATGTGTGAAACCACAGAAGCATTTCTGGTAGCTTGCTGCAGATATCCAGTCTGTGCAACACATTTACCTAGAGCTGATCAATCAGATAAGAAATTCAAGTAATTTCTGTGTATGTGTGGGTTAGCAGGGCTGCTCCTGACCCCAAAAAAGCCTCAGTGCTTCGACCCTTGGCAGCCCTTCCAATCATTGAACGTACTGGCTTGATCAGGAAAGTGACCTTTCTGTCGCCCTTTCAGAGCCATTCTGAGCTCCACTTTCAGATCCCATTTATTTCATTCTCCCTCACTGGAAGAGACAAAAGGGCTGTTCTTAAAAGGTCATGGCAAAATTGGTGTCCAGCTGCCTACTGCTAAACCCATATGGGCCATCAGACTGCAGGGAACACAGAGCCCACCACACACCAGTTCACAGCTGTCACCTTGGGTGGAAAGGGTCCTTCTGGTAGCACAGGCTACAGTATTGACTTCAGGGGCCAGGTCACCTGAGTGTAGGATGGCTGACGGCACTGAGCAGGTTACCAAGTAACTCAGGCTTGTTTGCTTATGTTGTGTTATAGGGTTGTCTCCCTTCTCCCACGTCACTGCCAGCCAGTGAGGCATACATGCTCTGGGCCATCGTGACTTTGTTGTGCAGCCCTTCTCTCTAACTCAGACTACAGCCAGATCCAAGCCTATTACTCCTCAAGGCCAGAAAGAAAAATATGAGAAAGGCAGTTAGAACTGAAAGTATAAGATGATGGAAAAACCAGAGGGGTAAAGTAAGTACCTTCAGAAGTGCTAGATGCCTACTTTACTGTTTTCATGAAAAAATAGCATTTCAAACCAAATAATCTTTGTGCTCAACTTTCAATTACCTTGCAAGATAAAATCATTTTGTCAATGGCTAGCTTCCCCTCCAAATCAGAGCAAGTCTCAGCACTTGCAATTTGCCGACCAACATCTTTTAAAGTAATGACTTAAAAAAAAAAAAAAAATAATTACTTACGACCAAATTCAAACTGCCCTTCTGAATCCTGTGGCAAAAGCAAATCCATTTATCTGTTCTAAATGATATTTTATAAAATAAGTGATCTCCAGCAGGACTATGCTACTGTAAACTGGACAAAATTTCTAGGCTTTTTTTTAGCCCTGGTTGTACATAGCTGTACTTCTCCCCCAAACTAATTTACAGTATCTTTCTCAAATTAATTACAAATAGTCTTTCTCATTGTTGCTTTGTATGAATCTCTGATTCAATTTCGCTGTGAAATTCAGTCATTATTTCCAGTAGCCTCAAAGGAAGATTTCTGCTTTATTCATGAAGCTAAGAGGAGGTGGGAAATAGGAAGAGATTCAGTAAGAAGTGTTTCGAGAAAGCTGCCTTATTTATGACAAAACTTCTATGTGAGAGTATAACAGGTTACAGATTACCTTTCTCAGGAAGAGCTGCTCAGCTCTTGGTTGATGTTTTTGATCAGAGACCAAAGGAAATACGTCCTTCCAACTTCAGCTCCCTTCTTCCCTAGGAGAGTAGGAGGGCTCTTCCATTTTAGGTGAGTACTATTGTTACCAAATTGTACAATTAAGTCTCTTTTGCTCAAGGAATATCTCATTATTTACATAAAACATAACTCTTATATGAGAAGCAGGGACAAGTTCAACAAAGAATATTCTAATGATCTAAATCCTGGCTTTGAAACTGGGATGCTGAAATCTGAGTTTTCTTCAGCCAAAGGAGGGTAATGACCTACTCTGTGATAAGCTGTTTTCAATTTTTACAAGTTAATTTAAAAGTCTGTTTTTTCACCCTAGTGCAAAAATGGGAACATTGAAATCTTCTGATATTTCCAGCCAAAGACAACACCTGCTTTCCACAATTATATATTGATATTTTTAGTCCCGTGGCAAAATGTGCTGAGGAAGTGTTAAATACTGTGATGATGATGACAATAGAAATTGAGGCAAAGCATCTTCAAAGGTTTAAGTCCTAGTATCAACCTAGTAAGACTCTGGTCTCTTTAAATCCCATCCCTAAAACAAAAATGTTGGGCTAGGACTAAGTTTGCAGTCAACAGAGTAAAAGATTTACCGTTTCTGGGGCAGAAGGAACAAACTGAATAGCTGTGCCTTATAAATGTCAATTCATGTTAGATAGAACCTGAAAAGGTACAGGACGTTCCCTTTGCACTTAGTCCAGTAACCCAATAAATCCCACAGGAAATGATAAGGGCAAAGATAATCAGTGCTGAGCATCATCATTATTGAGAACACCCAGACAAGAAGAGGCCATAATCTTTGAAAAGACTAACATGATTATGAGTGGGAAAAGAAACACCTCTAACAAATTAAAGGCACTATTTTAATAAATATGTCTGTTTAACAATCTTATCAATGCAATAATTTCTACAATATTGTTCTAGAGCCTATTTTCTCGTGACGGTTCCAAATGCTTTCTTACTGTTCTAAGTACTTATTGCCATGAATTTTTACTTTTTAACTTCTTACATCCATTTCCTACATTACAACAGCTGGTATCCATTTTCCTGGTTTTCTCTGCTCGACAACAATAAATCCATGTTATTATTCCTCAAAAGAATATTTTCATGAGCCACACTTCGGAAAATGACCTCTACTCTCATTTATTCATTACATTCAGAAGTACTAGTAAACAATTAGTGCTAACAAACTAGAAAAAGAAACTGAAATAACCAAAATGTCTTACTATAATCAATCATGTAGATTTTTCATCAGTATTGTGAGTCATTATCCTCTACACTCTAATTATTGCTTTCGCTTTGCTACTAGACCAGCATCATTTTTAACCAAATATGTCATCAGTTCTTGATTAGAGAATTGTGCCTTCTTGGATATGTAACAAAATCCTTTATAAAAAAGGACTCACTTTTTTATTCACAATACTTTTTTTTCCTTCTTTTTTTTTTTTTTTCCCTCTTGTGATCTGCTTTATCTCTAATAATTTTTCAGCTCTAGAAAATCACCTTTATTAAGGAAAAAATGTACAGGAAAACATGCTAATAAGAACACTGTCCTCTGCCCATATTAAATGTAATTGGGTCATGATCACTGGTGTCTAGGTAACCACAAACTCCCACAAGAAAGATTAATTCATCCTTTCCTGTTCCAACGTAGTCCAAAATAGAGCTACGGTGGATACTACATCTTTTGTGTTAGAAACTAGTCATCTGTAATGTTTGGAATCTTTAGTAGTATTTAGGGCTGCCACATGAAATCTCAAGTATATCTCACCCAAACTGAAATGCATGGCTACACATTTACTTTTATGTATGGAACACAGGTACTTCTGAGGTAGCTTATGCCATTTTCTGGTTTGATTCAGTGTGCCAAGCAGGCTTATTTCCTAGACCCTGCCATCCTACCTGCAATATGCAGACCTAAATTATCAGTAAATGAAGATGTAACACACTGCCATTCCCCTCATCCCAGCCAGACATGCCTATTACCGTTTCTGTCCTCCCTGAGCAGGGATTAGACCAGTAGCTGGAGACTCTTAAATTCAAAAAGTAAAATTCCAAAGTTTTCCTACCAGTTTTCAGTATAGCCAGTTAAATTACACTTTGTCAGAAAGATGATCTTTCAATTAGTCTTGCTCATTATTCAGGTCTATGTAGACATTTGAGAAATAAGAGTGCCTGCCGTTTTTCCCACTCTGGTTTAATTTCTTTGTGACAAAGTGTTTGAGTTTGAAATGCATTTGTAGAGCTTGTCTCCCCTAGCCAATTCCCACTTCATGGAAGGTTAGTGCTCTTCCTCTGAAGTACAAGGGACCCTCATCCATGTGATCTCCATTAGCATTGGAATATGCTTCAACTTCTTAAAAAAGGTCTTTCTGCTTCGTATCAGTT
This sequence comes from Lophotriccus pileatus, assembly GCA_035583135.1. Lineage (NCBI taxonomy): Eukaryota > Metazoa > Chordata > Aves > Passeriformes > Tyrannidae > Lophotriccus > Lophotriccus pileatus. The sequence continues at coordinate 7,202,134 of JAWWES010000018.1, read as the reverse complement.
TATGCAACCCATAGTTATCTTTCCTTCCTTCTTACAGCTTTAAAAAACTCTCTAATAAAAAAAAAACGAAATTTTTGTCTTTCCTTTTCATCAAAAACCTTGAAGGATCCTATGATACACCACTCCACGTATTTCTCTGCTGTCTGTTCCCAGAATGCATCATCCATATATGCCTTTGCACCTTTTGATCTAGGCAGACAATGCACTGCCACATTATCCTTGTGCTTACTCCTCTGTCCAGTTTTCCTAAGTGAGGCTCACTTATGGCAACTACTTGGTTGCAAATATCTCCGTGGTTGGTTGTTTTCCACCAAAAGACATTCAGAGTTATCCTTCTAAATTTTCTATATGGCAGTAGCTGTCCGAATGAGTGTCCGAGAGAAGAGCATCACACATCAGCATTAAACATCTCTAAATTATCTTTCTTCTCTTGGCTATGAGTAACCAACATTTTTTTTTTGTTTCTACTATCTTCAGCTGCCTCAGGTCTGAGCCTTCCCTGCTTATGGCATGCATGCAAATGATTTCTGAATTGCCCCCAATATCTATATCTCTGCATGTTTTATGCTGTGCCAAAATGTCTCTTTCTAGACCACGTGTCTTCACTTGGAGATCTCTCACCATCTGGCAGCACATGTATTCCTCAGACAAAAATTAGAATATAGCACATCCAAGGCAGATCACAGCAGGTTTTTTTTTTCCCTTCATCATCCATATGCAGTATGCAATACAGGGTCTTACCTAAAGATAAACCATAAAGCTTCAAATTCCATCCAAAACTCTCCTGCTAGGTTTATCAACTTCTGTCTCAGAGTTCATCCGGCATAAGCATACCCTCACTTTACAAGTTTATCACATACAAAAGCACATATTTCTGCTCTGGTATTCAAAATTAAGTGTTTGCAATTTACTTTGCCTTAATTTACTTTAGAAATTAGTTAAGCCAAATTTAATTAAGGTCACCTTAATTCTGCTTCAGAGTGTTGACATGTAGCTTAATGTGGTTTAGCACAAGACTTTCCACTTGCACCTTTAGCTAATTCAGAGGCACTCTCCTGCATGTTCTGATATAGACAAACTATTAAAGAATTCAGCATGTTTAATTAATTATAAAAAAACCCTGAAAGGTCACTTGGTTGCATTGTGTAAGTACCTTTAACAGAACAAACTGTAAGTTACTAAAGGTCTCTCTAAACTAGCAGAGAAAAATAACACGAGAACAGCTGAAAACGTCAGGCGGATGAATTCAAATGGGAATAAGGCAATAATATTTAACAGTTACTGACACCTAGAACAAAATACCAAGGGATGAGATAGATTTCAAGTTGTGATATTCTCAAATCCAGTCTAAATATTTTTCTACAAAATTTATTTATACAAACTCAACAGGCTTCACGCAAAGCTGCCTGGGTGAAGCCCAAAGGCTTGTTGTGTGTAAGAGGTCAAACTAGAAGAACTAACGGTCTCATCTGAGCATCAAAACTTCATGAGTTTGTTATTAAAATTCTGTTTTCAGTGCTTAATACCTTTCCCAGCAGCTGCAGCCTCCCCTGCTACAGGACAGGCTGCACCTGGACACCGCAGAGAAGGGCAGGAAAATTTTGCTCCTGCTATGACACTGGAATATTTATCAAGTCTTCAGTCCAGACTTGAGACAGAACTAAAGAAAGGCAGAGAGGCTGTGGAGCTGTGCTGCACAGAAGGACACTATTATCATACTAAAGGAACTGCAGTAGGAACAGAATTTCCAGATGTGGGCTCATGCAATACCCACCTTTACCAGCTGAAAGATCTGACTGTACTCAAGGACAAACCCACCACATGGTGCAGTTTGCAGATACACACGTATTATTTAGAATGTTTAAAATACCAGGTAATGGTGCATACTGTGATTTAAGCAAAAAAACGTCACCATTCTGTCAGTAAGAAAAGAATTTTGTATTTTCAATGCAGAGAAAAAACAATCAGTCCTGCTCTTTTGGGTGATTGGAAACAGATTTTGTGGTAGAAAGAAAAATAGAGAAAAGGTAACATGATTACTACAAGAGTTCAGCACACCTGAAAAAAAAAAAAATCTGGATTGGAAGCAAAACAAGGAAATCAACCAAACAGACAAGAGCTGGGTGAAACCAGGATGTATCTACAGATTTTGAGACTGAAGAGAATGAACAGACCATATAGTGTATTTTTAGAGGAGACCAGACCAGGGGACCAGAGGATACCAGACCAGAGGCAGATAACAGAGGCATAAGGATGGCAGTGAGCACAGACAGAGAGCTGACAGACAGACTGAGAACTGCTGTAGCTGTGGTGAGCACATTTTACAAGGATACATAAACCAGTAAAAGGAAGTTCAGATTTCAAAATATAGTTTGTACTTGATAATGTACAGCATATACATGTTATAGGCATCAACTAGTAGAATTCACTGCTGCAGGAAGCCCTGATCTGATAACAGATTACGAAAGAGAAGGAAAAAGCGGCATAATTATTCACAAAGAATGTAGCTCATTGTATCAAGGTTTAGATAATAATAATCAGGGGTCACGTTGCAGTGTATGAAGTGGAGGAGAGGCAGGTCAGGCCAGTAGGATTATTTCCTTTCCATGTCTTAGTGTAATTTATCGAGCTGCCTTACAAGCAGGGTTTGTTTTCTTCTGAGCCGTGAGGAACCAGCCCCTGTATGAGGCAGGATACCTGATTATATGGACCAGTGATCTGATCCAGCACAGCAAATGTTATGATCCTAAGAGGAATGAAATTAATCTTCACAGAAAATCCTGTAATCAAAGACTGAAATTTAGATGCTTCTAAAATCCATGCATAGTCAAAGGCAAACATGGCACCTACCCATTCTTATTTTCCATGCCTGAGGAGTTCATGATTAGACTAGGAGCTTCATCAAAGGGCAATTTTCGGCTGCCAAATAGATTTGTACAATAAATCCACACGGGGCCAGATTAACAAGCAAGAGAGACATCAGAAATCAAAAAGCTAGCTGCTTTAATTCCTCAGAAAACTTGAAAGGATGATGTGCAATGATATTCGGGCTTTTAAAGGGACACCATTGAAATACTGAAGTTAATTTTCATTAGGAATGTTGCTTTTCTATTCCTTATCCTTCCCAAGAGTTTTTTTCTTTAGCAGACTGAGATCCCATGGGCATTCAAGGTCATGTCATTCAGGATTGCCTAGTGGGCTTCAAATAAAACAGTAACACTTCATCCAGAAAAAAATCACATGCATGTGTGTGACTGCAATTGTCTGATTTGTCAGTATAATATTTAAAACAGAAAATGAAAAATAATCTTTAAACATCTAGTTTTCTTTACTTCTGTAGTTTTCTGTTTGCTCTAATAATTTGTACTGTGAATGTAGTTAAGGCTCCAGCATCTGAAGTCAAACTAGGTCCTCAGCTATGCTCATAAACTGAATAAATACAATTCAGAGATTAGTCTGACCATAAATTCCTAAGCATTTTCAGCCTTCTGGCACTCCAAAAGACTGTTTGACTTCCGAGCATGACAGCACCAATTTTAATACTAGGAGAGTTTGTTCCTCCTTACAGCACATGGACAGACCTACTCCCTCAATCACACAGTGACAGCATTTATTGTTTTTATGTCCCCACATGAGTACACTGGTCTTGTTCATTTTCAAATGGGGACACAATAACAGCCACTTGTCAGCAGGGTGAAAATATGGAGGTGAGCCATTGATTCATGACTTGTTCCCTCACAAAATGCAATCTCTTCTCCATGCAACCACAAGTGCTATTGCAAATTGCCTTTCTGCTTCAAGCATCTTGGTTTGCCCAGACTGGAAATGTAAAAAACTGGGATTCTTCCATTTAAGTCCTGCTCTCTCAAATTCTGGAACATGGGTATGGCAGGACACTTGCCCTTCTGATTCTATGTAGCCTTGTTCCTCATCCTCTTTGTAGAGAAACAGTTTGAAAGCCCTTGACAGTACCTATCACCTCCTTTCTGGAGCACAGTATTGGAATATGGGAAAACTGGCTGGCAACCAAGTACTTGGGGAAGTGCAAAAGCAACAGAGAGAGAAAAATCCCATAAAAAAACCCCACCAGAAACATCAGTTATTTACAGTACACCAGGGAAAAATAGAAATTTAGAGGAACATCAGCATTCAAGACAGGCATTGCTCAGGATAATGACCGTGTTCCACTCCTCAGCCCCAAGCAGCTTGCTATGTCCCTCAGTTTAACAAAAAGCAAACTACCAACTAGGACGCACCATTAACATCATTAGCAAGTGAAAGGAATGCAGGAGATTTCCGGGATTTGTTGGAACAAGCACTCCAAGGCTGAGTCCCAAACAGAAGTGGTAAACAGCAGAATTGGTAAGACTGTTTCAGTGATATGATGGTGGAAAAGGGTGGGCCAAGAAGGAGGTACGTGATAGCTCTGCTTTTCTATTCAACATGCCAGCCATGTCCACTGCTTCTCAACAGGACTGGATATCTTCCAGCTTTGTAGAGTCAAATCTATTATCATCTCACCTCTGTTGTCATTTTTTATTGTGCTGTAATTTAAGCATATGGCATGGGATGTATTCTCAAGGTCATAGCAAGTCAGGGATACAGCTGGCTCAACATCTCAGGAGAAATAATCAAAATAAAATGTAAAAAATTAATACCTTCATCCATGATCCAGCTATCATCACTGATCATCTTGTGTCACATGTAGAAAAAACAAGTCCACTATATCACTCCTTGGGTACTTGTCAATAATGTGGAAGACTAAAATACAGTTGCCCAGTGTCCCCAACAATTCTTTCACTGGATTTTAGTGCTTCTTGGATGCTTTGGGGACTGGGAGGCTAAAGAGAGCTATGTGCCCATTCTGTTCCCATTCTCTCCTGTTTGCAGTAAATATGTGAGTTCAAACACAACAGAACATCCCTCAGTCACCCAACACTTGAATCTTTCAGCCCAGGAACAGGGAACCAGAGAGAGTGACAGCTGAAAGCCACTGCACTGCAGACTTTTTCCAGGATGTCTTTCAAGGCAACATCCATGGTGTACCTCAATAGATGAACTAGTGCAGGCAGCCAACCCTACACAAACTTCTTCAAGAGTTAAGGAACTATTCAGTCATGCTGGGAAAAACAATTGTTTGTTTGTATAGCAGCAAACTTGGTCTATTGGATTAAGAGCCCGTGGCTTTTCCAGAGGCATTCACAAAGCACCAACATTTGGCAAACTTTGAGAGAGGAGCTGAGTGCTCTCAGCAAAAGCCTTTGTGCAGTCACACTAGTGCCAGAAAATGTGTTTTTTAAAATACAGGGCTAAGAATCCCCAAACCAGTTCCCCTGTCCTGCCAAAAAAACCCAAACAAGTAAGAAATGAGCCTTCTTCAGAAGTGAAGAAAAATGACTCTATTTAACTACTGATCTTTTCCAAAACAGCAAGGCTAAACTGATTCTGGAATGGATCAGAAAATGGGAAGACAGAGCATGGAGGCCTGAATTACCTTCCTGCAAAATTTGCAGACTTCTAAATGCACATTAATAGCACCCTCATATGACAATATTAAGCACCTTCAACAAAAATTAGTAGACAGCAGTAATATCCATGACTTTTGGGAATAGAGATACAATGTCTTATTATGCATCAAGAAGGATGAGACCTGATGGGATAGTCCTACAGATAAGATTTTCTTGAAGATATAAGGGCCAAAGAATCTCTACAATGTTCTCCCAGTTCTATGATTTGCTTTTCCAAGCAATCTGAGAGAGCCCAAGCCAGCACATCTTCAAACTTCTTTTGTTTAATGTGGCAGGAAGCAAATAGATCTGAGCACAATTAAGCATGTTATTTCTTAGTTAGCAGCCTGTCCAATAATTAAAACAAACAAACCAATAAAAAACACTTAATGAGGGGAAATCCTGCAGCAGCTCATATAACTGTTTCATGTAAGAACCTTGTAGAGCCAAGAATCTACAAGGAAGACAAACACCCACCATCTCCTCATTTGTTTGCTCAGAAACCCCTTCTCTCTTCTTCCCCCACCCTCTAAATGCCATTAAACCTTACAAAGCTTTATGAAGTGAGGCCCACGAACCTAAAAGGTACAATTAGAATATCTTAAAAAATGAATCACCAATCAATTAGTGCAAGGGGTGGGTGGAAATAAGAGGCAGAAAAATAAAGCAAATAGGACGCAAACCTTTCCCATGAGTAACAACTCTAAGAAAAGAGAAAAAACAAACCCCTTAATTTGAACCTTCAGTCCTTAGATTACTATTAGATAACTGGGTTTTTTCTATACATGTCTTGCTATTACAGCTGCTTCCAATTTGAGCCACTTTGGACCAGAACTAGAAGCAGAACTATCAGAAAGAAAAATCATTCTTTCTTATTTCGCTTTAGAATGAGATCTCCAGAGCACTGAGGGTCAGCTATAAAAACACTCATTTTCAAGATAATTTTTTTTTTAAAAAGAAGGTTTTGAGACTTACACATACTCAAGAAAAGTGTAAGCTCTGGGGCACAAAAGAAATCAGAAATGAGAAGAAGTCTGTCAGACTCACAAAAGTGATGTAAGTATTTTCCAGAAACTTACACCAGAAAGTACAGCATACATATGCTATTTCTTTACTTTTTCTTTCTGCAAGTAGTTATCAAACATGCTTTGTGGGCAAGAATATTGATGAAGCCATTTTTGTTGGTGGGTGAATACTGGAAAGAGGCGAAATTAAAATTATTTGTAAGTTTGTGCATCAGACTTCTAATTACAAGAACAATATACATCTTACTGAAGAACAGAAGCAGCATCATGTGACCTGCACACTCTGTCAAAACAACTCAATTTCTGACTGTTAAATGTAGTAAACTGCTTATGAATAAAGCATAGGTAAAAGTTACTTGAAGAAATTTGGTAAGTAATCTTCAAGAGTAAGGAAGACAGAGGAAATATTTAATTGTGTGCAGATAATTTTTAAAAAATAATGCTGCAATTCAGTGGCCAAGTCATATATTTGTGACAATTTGGCTAATTTTGGCAGAAACAGGTCAAACCAGAGAAGGCCACTTCTGAAGGATGAGATAGAGGGAAGGTTTTCATCTTGGCATATTGATTTAATTCAGCCACACTTCCTTGGTAAATCAGTGGTTCATCAGTCATTTTAAATAATTCAGCCCAGGCTGGCCAGGTTAAAGGGGATGGATAATATTAGCTCTTCCAATTAGAATAACTCTCACTACTTCTGTTCAGCAAAGATATTTTGAATTAATATCAAGCAAATCTTATGATCTGTATGGCCTTGCTGTTTGGTGCTGAGCTCTCCCACTTCAGTGTCTCTGCAAAGGGATGGTTTTTTCCTTTAACCAAGACCAATGAGAAAATTTGGAGTATTCAGTTGTTCTTACTCAGAAGCAATAAAATGGAGAGGAAAAAAAAAAAAAAAAAGTCTTATTTCTCAGCTCTCCCAAAAGCTTTCTTCAAAGAGGGATCCATATCACCAGCAAGGCTTCCTTCACAGGGCACTGTCAAGATATCGGCCATAATTTTAAAACTCATTTGTTACTCCTTGTTGTTTGCAATCCATTTCAAGCAAGAAGCTAAAATCTATTTCCATTAGTACTCCATCTCCTCCATCAGGCACAACATGCCAAGGAAAATGCTTTTCCAACATAGCATGTACTCACAGAACATGAAGTCAATTTTTTAGATTTGCTTTATTACCAAGACATATGGTTTGGAACTCAGATGTACACCATGGCACAAAAGATATTAATTTGTACCATGATGGATGCAGTGATGAACAGAACAGCACAGTGCAATATGCTACAGAAGGGTCTTAATTAGCAGGTGAGGTAACAAGGAATTAAGAACAGTGAAAGACTGGGACATGATTGAACAGCAAAGAGATACCCAAGTTTAAAAATTGAATCACAGAAGAAACTGGGGAAACTGTCAGTATGTGTCACTGGAGACTTAATTCTTCTGGGGTCATAACTGTACCTGACTGTACTTGTACACAGCAAAACTTCTTACAGTAGGCCTTGCATTTGGTCTTTTAAAAACAAAAGATGAGAAGGGATTCTGGGCTCTACATCCCACCAAAGGGAGGCAGCAATTAAAATCACAAGGTAAGCTGGAAGAGTAAAGCTCCAACAAGGGACAAATGCAGATGGCCTTCACATGGGCAAATAAATTATAAAAAGGTTATTTTTTTTATTATTAATATTTTCTGGTTTTACCACAGGATTTTAAACCGGCAGAAGCAGGAGGCAGAATTCCCCGCGGAAATGTTTTTAGCAACTTTCAAATGGAGATACTGCTCCTCTAAGGCTGATTTGGGCAATCCAGACTAAATGAAAAAGAGTTTGGATATTTTACCCCTTTATTTTCTTCTTCCTTAGGTTGAACAAAACCTTAGATAAGATCAATAGTTTCTTTAGTTTTATGTTTCGCTTCCTTAAGGGTAGTTGGCTTATTGCATTTCCATTGATCACACAGACAGGGAGATTCGACAAGCAAACCATGTCTTTTCTCTTTTCATTTCCACCCTTCTCTCCATTTGAAATCAAATGACTTTTAAAGGAGTCTGGGGTCACTATTGTTTCTCATTTACATATCAAGAGTACGAAATTCCTGCCTTATCTTTCAGTCACTAAAGTATTTTAAAATTTCAGTCCAAAAGAGAAGACACTTGTTCCTGGGAAAAAAACTCTAAGAACATCTTTTCTATCAGGAAAAGTTGGCTCTGGTTTACTTCAGCCCTTACTTTACCTGTGGTGAGAGTGGGTACACTGACCAGCCTTGTGCAATTAATATTTTAACCTCTTGTAGCCTCCGTAAAGTTTTCTTTTTCTTCCTAAATCCTTTGCACAATCCCCATCTGATGCCTCTGTGCAACTCCAAGTACTGTATCTGTGCTCACAGCCAGCAGAAGCAGCTACTTCAATGAATTCCTTTCATCACTTACAAGCTGAAAGAAAGTTAAAGACCAGGATCCAGGTCTGCTGTGCCTTAATAGAGGTTTGAGCACCTATTCACTGAGTGATGCTGGACTTGGGAGCCTCTGCTGCATATAACGAGATTTTTTTAAGTCTTGGTTGCTGTTTGTATTGTACTTCGAGTATCCAAAACAGCTTGTCTGGGGAAATTCTGGATATATATCCCTACAGGGAGATCAGTCCTATGCAATTAAAAATCTGACTCTATCATTCACAGTTAAACACAAATCTACTAAACCAAATATCAGAAAGCCTTAAATATCGGAAGCTGACACCTCCTGCCCAAGCATTAGTGTCAGTCTATTGTTCACACACAAATCAACTGGAGGGTCCAAGAGTGAAGAACTCAGGCTGAAGCCACAAGAAAAACATGACCTCCCACGTGATTATTTTCCAGTTTACAGGAATAATTTCAGGGTTTCAGGATTATAATGAAGTTGTTTTGGCTTGATAGATAGAAGCTGAGTATTTAATGGTATTATGCAACAAAATCTTCAGTTCAGTCTGTCAATTCCATAATGTTAATAATCTGCTTGTAAGAGCAAGCAGATAAGCAAACAAGGACAAACTGTAAAGATCACTAGAAAAGGAAGAGGAAATATCTTATTAGTATTGATTATTTGGGAGAGATAGTATATGTATTTATATGCAGCTCCAGTATAATCAACATAAGAAATTATATTCCATTTTAATACTAACAAGCTGGGTACTTAATGTACTTGGAAAAAATTGGTGGAAATATTCTAAAGCTGCCTGAATCAGAGAAACTGCAAAAAGTGTTTGTATTAGCCTTGTGATGAAGCAGTGGTAAAGAAATTCTCCCTAGTGGGATTATTCATGTATCCTTCATCTTTGAGATAAATCATAATCTTAAACAAAATAATAAGAAAAAAAAGGATATGTGACTCCATAAACATGATCCACTGATCCAACTGGGACTCAGCTTTTCAGGGCATTCAAACTGGACATTTCAGAACTGCTTTACAGCTTACAGGCCTCCTTAAAAGCCAGTAGAACATTGGATTCTGTCACCAGCCACAAGCGCTCATATGTGAACTTGCTCTTGGCCTCAATGGCTGCCTGTGGCCCTGATCAGTGATGAAAATGAGGTCAAGAAAGAACCTAGAAAATAATTCCACATATTTTAAGAGATTTCTTTAAAAAAAAAAGAATCCTGAACCATCTGCTTATTTTTGATATCTCTATATTACAAAGCCCCTGTGGATGGCACAGTGGTTAAATGCAATGTCTGAATGTGGCATCTAATGTTCTCTTTACATTATTTCAAGCATCTAACGGCAGAAATGAAAAAAATTTGGGTAAAGATCTAACAGATGCTGATTGTGAACCAGTCATTAGATGTGATACAATCTGAGGTGTCACTGTGTTTAGATGTTACTGTGGTTATCTAAGAAATCAGTGAAATCCTCCTCTATGGAGGTCACTAGGAGTTTTGTCATTGACTTCAGTCAAAGTAGATTTCCCCCCACTGTCTAAAAAGCTTCAAACCCACTGTCTTGACCTGTGATGCTTATTAAAAAACCATTAGCACTGCTCAGGAGTAGGGAGTGTTAGATGTAATGCCCAGGGCAATTATATTCTCTTTCTTATAACTACCTGCCATTTTTTTTCTGCCTTTCTTATCCTGGAATTGATGTGTGCATAGTAGAGCATGGTTAAAACAGCATCTGAATACTTCCTGCTACATTCTACAGAAAGGTAAAAGGATTAGTATAGAGCTTCCAAAGATAATAATTTGAATGCCTTATTAATTAATTGTTATTTGTAATAATGGCTCTTTCCTTAAGGGTCTTTCAGGATCCTTAACTGCTTATTAGTGTTGTATAGATAAGGATTGCTCCCTAGTGGAAGAAATGAGGTGGAATGTGGAAGCCCTTCAATGAAAACAATAGGTTTGGAAAAGGGACAAGTAGAAGAATTCATCAATTAAATGAATAGAGAATTATGATCACTCAAATGCAATTACCAGAGTTCATCCTGTTTGCTTAAAAAGTGCCAGGAGATCTCACAGACTGATGCCTGATGCACTTAGTACAAGTACAGCCCTTCCTACAAAGACTGGAAACTCATTTGATGTGGAATTCAGGTCTGTCTAGATCACAGCCAGAGGCATAGCTTGAACTCATTGACAGCTGTCAAAACCAGCCTTAGATTCGTTACCTTTGCCTGTCAGGAACAAGCAACTCCAAATACAGGATTCTCAATGCAGGCTCTTAAATTTATCCAGGTGCTTGCTCAGGTACACTGCCTGTACCAAAGAGCGTGGAGCCACAAGTATTGCAGTTAACTACCTTAGAATTAGGCTCAGAAGTGTCCATATGACCTGCCAGCACTTTTTTTAAAACACTTTGAATGCCCTTGTAAGGATAAGAGTCCCGTATCATCCCTAAAACACTCCTTTCTTCAGCTCAATGCTTTTGGCTCCAGAATGGAGTTTCCTTTTATTTCACTGCTGAATGAATCTTCAGAGAGGGACTCTACTGGCATGGAAGGTAAAAAAATGAGGGTTCATGGAAAGATTTCACTGAAAAGAAACTCAAACACAGGTTCCCTGGGTCTGGAGAGCAGACTGCTGAAGACAAGAGCCATCCACTGCGTTTTACCATTCCCAGCTCACGAGATGTGCATTAGGAGGAGGATGGCACAGAGTTCTTTGGAAGGTTTACTCACTTTGTAGAGTCCGTGGCTGCAGCTGCAGTAGGTGCTTTCCATGGTGTAGCTCCTCAACACACCCATTTCCTTCCACACCACCACCCGGGCCGTCGACTCCCGCGACTTCTCCACCAGGAAGCTGCAGCTGTTCATGACAAATGCAGGGGCCACTTTATCCAGGATTTTAGGAAGAGTCTATGAGAAAATGAATTGCACATATGTGCACATGTTTATATCACACACACATATATAGGGAAACCTGTGTGGTTGAATGTGTCTATAATCAAATCTATCTATAGACACTGTTACCGAGAGCTCCAACCGGTGCATCGCATCCATCCCCTGTGAAACCCTCAGATTAGGTTTTATCCCAAAGACTAAAGTGAAAATCTCCAGTACACTTTGTAACAATTCCACACCCAATAGTTTGGGGGTTCTGAAGTCAGAGTTTTGTTTTCCAGCTGCTTTGACATTAACCTGCATCTTCCCCTTGTGCTGCTAATAGGGCTGCAGTCATAATTCATTACCTGATATTCCTGTTCTCCCCTCTACAGTTATACTATATCTCCTCCTATGATATATCCAAGGTTTGACAAAGAACTGAGCTATGGGAAGAATTTTGTCTGAACGTGGTATAGAGCAGAGAAAGGGGGTGTATTCTCACAGAAGGTTGCACATAATCATATGAAAATAAAGCTCAGCATTTAACTAACTTGCATTGTGAAACAAACCAAAATATTCTGAGTCAAAGTTATACATCTTATAGAATTCATTTCAAAAATTGCAATAAAAAGTAATAATGAAAACCCAGTAAATATTACATCTCAGCCCCGAGTGATTTCCTTATTCTCAAAATTTTATTTCCCAACAAAGTCTATAAATACTCCTGAAGCATCAAATATTCTATCAGTGCAGAGCCAACACTTACTTAGTCATTACAGAGGGCTAAAGGTACTACTTTTACACTTTATAAAAACAGATACCAGCTACACAGAGCACATCTGGCACTAGTATATAAACTGGATTGTTAGGTACACACACATATACATGCATGTGGGTTATGTCTGTGTGTGTGTAAACTTCAGTGCTGGCACGGTAACCATCACACATGCCACAAGACCGTTTGATTCATCTAGAGGAGAGAAAGCAAAATTAGACCATTATTTCTCTGATGACAGTTTTCTTAAACAGCTGAAATGAACAGAATCATATAGAAGGAGTTTCCACGTATGGCTAATGGCATTTACCCTTGAATTTCATTTGGTTTGGGTGGTGAAAGCCAACCAAGCTAATTTCACTTTCCAATAACCATCAGTTTCACTGACTGATTCTGAGTAATTGTAGTTCTGTTCTGTTGGGCTTTACTTCATTGCACTGTATGGGAATATTGGGTTTGAAAGTAAATGAGTAATATCCTTTCCTAAAACACATTTGATGGGAATGTTACATATTTAGCCTAAACTATTTTGCAATATCTCATGCAAACTGCTTAACTGTATACATCTTTGTAATAAACAAGTAAATTTAATTTTTCAGTATATTCTGGCTACAGTTGTCAATAGTCTATATCCGTACCTTATGGAACTGGTAAAGTTCCATAAGGTCCATTCTTTGGATGAAAAACTGTGATGGTGAAACCTGAAACAAAGAAAAAGATTCCACTTTAAATCTGAGACCACCTCGAGCCTCACTCTTAAGTCAAGATCTCCAGTGTGTTACTGAGAACTGCTGCACTCCCTTTCCCGTGGGCACACTGAACAAAGGGTCCTTGAAAACTGACTGCTTGCCTTCAGCAAAGCATCCAGTATTTCTGCATTGCCTTCAACCCACTACTTGCTGCATGGGGATCACAAAATAGTACACTTTCATCCCAGCTTCCAGGTTTTCCTGGATTTTGGTGGAACTAAAAAAACTGCAGCAGAACCAAAAGACTCAAGTATTTATAAGCCTCAGCACAACCATGAGATCCAGTTACACTGTTTGTAAAGGTTCAGATAGTTTTCTTTCTGCCCTAATCTGAACATACAAACAAAGTTTTTTTTTGTGAATATACACCATCAAACACAACAATCAGAACCCTAATCCAGTTTAGGTTTTTAAAGCAATTGAAATTATATGCATAATCAATCTTTTACTTTTAATTAAATAAAAACGCTGGCAGGTAACAGTAATGTCTCTGTACACAGGACTCATTTAAGAGCATTAGCAAACCTGAATTTAATATTCCTTTCATTTTACCAGCATTCACTGGATTTCACACTAATGGTTCTTTCTTCTCTACTTATTATTCTCATTAATTATCTTCCAATAGCATATTTTGCATGAAAACACATCCCTTTAAAGGATGGTTTTATGATAATACAGCAGTTTCCGTGTCACTCGCACAGCTGGATCTGTCATGTACAACAGCAAAAAAAGCTGCTCCCATCACACTAGACCCTGTCCATAAACCTCCAATACCATTCAGAAAAAATGGAATTATATTTCTTTACTGATGTCCCTGCAGAGATCGCTGTCAAAGAGGCCTGGAATGTTTGTCAAAAGGTTGGGATTACGATGCCAATGCCATGCAAGTCACCCAAGGCCACCAAATATTAGAAGGTAATGAAGACTCTGTCTCTGTATATTGCCAAGGGCTACAGCTAAATCCATGACGTATGAGGCAAAGTCTGTTCCAAAAAACATAATTTTCTTGAGATATTTGGTTCCTGCTCCTGGGGAGGCAAAAATCAATCATGGAGGCCAGGTTAATTCTCAGTTCTCCCAGGGCAGGAGAGAAACCTGTGCAAACAGTGCAAGGGAGCAGGTCTGAGGCAAGGGTGGTTATCTGCTGAAGTTTGCAATTGCAGGTGTGTTCCACTATAAATCCAGTTTCCCCAGTCTAAGCAGGAAGAGGGTGACCCACGGGTTAGAACTGCAGCAGGCACCCATGGCTTGTTTTGTGCAAAAGAGAGGATTTGAACCACAAAATCTTTCTACAGGCCACTACAGAGTATTTTTGGACAGCCTTGGAGCCTTTCTTCGTTGCAGATTCAAGTCAGGCTCCAGATGCTGGCAACAACATTTGAATTCTGCTTGTGTGGCAGCAAACCATCCTCAGCCTTCGCAAGCCCTCAGAATTCAAACACGCCAAAAGGTTGTAAGTACCCTCCCTGCTTTCCTTGGGAAACAGTGTTTGCCACAGGGAGTACCTTCTTCCAGTAAAGTCTCAGTGGGCTGTGTACAACTGCATAAGACGAACATGGAAGACACTGTGTCCTTATAAAGATAATTAGCATTTATGCTGAAGGAGCAAAAATTATACAGAGGTATAAATTGGCAAAGACTTTTCAACCTCTTTCAGGTTTGAATGAACCAAGCTGTAACTCTGTAATCAATTTAAGGCCACAATTCTTGTCTTATGAAATTAACACTTTTTAAGACTAGAATTAGAGCTCTAGAAATTTTAAAACACAAAAACATGCCTGTCCTGTTAGCATGTAGCCAAAGATGTGTCTTACCAAAATAACAAAAATATTGTTAGGAGATTGGGTCCCTAATATCTGGTGCATGAAGATATTATGCATGACTTGCAACTCTCTGCATCGTTACTCCTGCGGAGGAAGGGAAACTTGCACCCTATCTCCAAAATTTGTGAGGTGATCTTATCTTAAATACACAGGCACATACAGGCCAGTAATTAAGAAAGGAACTAAGTGGACCTACCCTGTAGCCAACATCTTCTGTGATAACTGCTGTGTCAACCATGCAGCCTGCTTGCCACAAGGTCTCCTTGATGCTGCAGCCGTAGAGAAACACATTCTTTCTCTGGGAGTGTCCGTGGTAGTCACAGAATACCTATGGAGAGAGCAAAAAAATAAGGCAAAATCTTGAACATTGAAAAAGTTTCTTGGTTCTTCAGAATAAGCACTATAAGATTATGGGGTGTGTTAATGTGGGTTTTTTCAGCTTTCTTTGGAGTAGCTTAAACTCTGGGCCACTCTTAACCCGTGTCAAACTTTGTTAGTTAGTTGTATCTTGCTTTATTTATTTGATCTGACATGGTCTCAGGGATCCAGAGTCAAAACTAGTGCATTTCTGTCTGCAGCAGAAATAAACATGACACCTGCACAAGAATCCATGGCAACTCAGGAACCTCAGGGTTCATAGGAACTTCTGATACCACAGCAGAGCAATTTGTCAAGCTCTTTCTACTTCAAAACTCCTAAACCCCAGCTTTATCCTTGTGAGATTTGAAATCTGTGCTTTCCCAAGCAATTAATCACCACTTTGTCATCTTTAAATTCAAATCCCGTGCTACATAATTTTCAGGAAAATATAATTGTGCACTTGTATTGTCAGATCTTTGCATGAATTCCTGAAAGTCAAGCACAGAACATGACCCATCTTCATGGCAAATGATCTCATTCCACACTAATCCACCTGTCTGTCTAATCCATCTCTCATGTCAGCTGTCATATCAGCTAAGCACAAGGCACATTCCCAGTTTTAGCAGAAGTGTTGATTGGCTTTATAGGCAGATATTGACTTCCATAGAAATGAAAATCACAATTTAATGACCCAAGAGGTAAATATTGACCCAAGTCTTAAAGAAAAATCAATCTCAGTGCCCTCTGAGATATTAAGTCGATAAACACATGGCTGTTACATATATTTTCCACGTCTTAATCAAGAACATTCAGAAATCTGTCAATGAAAATATAAGAATTTTTAAAGAGAAGGAATTGCTTAATTTTGAACCAGCATTCACCATTGAGTAGAAAGGAGCTTCAAGTTTTCATCAAAAAATCTTACAGGGTTTATGTGGGAGACAAACAAGTGTGTGAAGATAGAGAAAAATTATGGTTCAATATGAAGAGAGATGGGGGAGAAATATGTGCTAAAAAAATAGAATCACAGAACTGTTTAGGTTAGAAAATACCTCTAAAATCATAGAATCCAAACATTAACCAGCACTGCCAAATCCACCACCAAACCATGTCCCTATTTTTAAATAACTCCAGGGTTGGTGACTTCACCCTGCTCTGGGTAGCCAGTTCCAATGCTTGATAACTCTTCAGAGAAGAAATGTCTTCCTAATATCCAGTCCAAACCTCCCATGGCACAACTTGAGGCCATTTCCTCTTGTCCTGTCAAATGTGACTTGGGAGAAGAGCCTGACACCCACTCATTGTCAGCCCACAGATCCAGCCTGCTCAGATCCCTCTGCAGAGCCCTCCTACCCTCCAGCAGATCAACGCTCCCACCCATATCGACGTATTCTTACCTAAATACATACACAAGAGGGGAGAAACAGATGGAGTAGATGAGCTTCTTCCACCAACTGTTAGGGCAAGACTTACCCTAGTTTGTTTATTTACCAGCTATACAGTAACTAAGTTTAGCCACAGTAAGTCAGGGAGTTTAATTATCCAGGAACTGAGCACATATATTCTTTCAGCTCCTCTGACAAACACTAAGATGCCCTACTGGAAAGGTTAAGGCACACATGCACAATGAATCATCCCACTGCTCCCAGTCAGATGGACAATTATACACATCTCACAGCTTATATGCTGCTGCTTCCGCTGGTTTCTCACCTGCCAAGTTTCCTTCCTGCACCATCACTTGCCTACAGCTCTTTTTGTGGGGCTGGGAATCTGCACATCCCTGTACCTGCAGCATGCACATTCCACACCTGGAGCATGTGAACAGCGAGCTACCTGTCAGGAACTCTGACCCATTCGCAGTTATCCTGTACTGTCTCCTTTCAAAGAGCTGTATTTATTAATTCTCTTAATGACAGACACTTTTCCAGCTCGTGTTTCATCTAAGCTATCAGCAATACACAGCCATAGCTCGGGTTAACCACAGGTACCACCCAGAAAGTATTCCTATGAATATCAAAGAGGATTTTGTAGGTTTTATCTTATTTCAAGGCAGAGAACCCAGATCAATTTGGCATCAATTACCTGCCAATTCACAGAATTACTAACATGCAAAAGACAATGTATTACCTGCCTAAAATATTATTTATCAGAAACCACACAGGGATGATCAGAGAGTGGGGCTGCCTGATCAGTAGCAGGTCTATAATTCTGCACCTCAAGAAACCTTCTGACGAGTCCTTAGTGACAGGTCTGCAATGACACTTCTTTACTGGTAAAGGATTACCAAAGCCAGGTGCTGTAATATGGCAACAGGGTCAGGCCATGGCATCTTTCACTGACTGTCACCAGCTTCCACAGCAGAAACATCAGTACCACTGCAAACTTGCATAGAGATACATTTTAATTAGGTTTACTGGATACTGCAATCACTCCCGGTGTTTATACTCAATTATTCTTCATAGTGCATGCTTCTGCCTGGTTTTCACACTACAGGATAGTTTATGTCTCACCATTCAGCCAAGGCTAAGCTATATTTTGTAGTCTGAGCACCCAATGCAGAATTCTTCTGGGGATATGTCTGGGCAAACACTGAGCAAACTTGGCATCTACCAGTGCTTTTTCTCCAGCCTGTCCTTCCATATGTCTGAGACACTAAGGCACACAAACCAGTCAGACTCCCAAGGTTTGCACTCACTGGGATATGACTCAAAGACACAGGTTGAATTTTTTTATCTATCTAAAGTTATTTTATTTGCCAGCACTGATCATCCTAAAAGGTAAGGATTGTTTTCTAACTCAGAACCAGCCCTCCTCATGAGTCACAGAACCAGTCACCTTTTAAAATAAAGAAAAAGCAAAATACAAAAGGGGAAACAAGAAAATATGTTGGAAAACAGAACATTTTGAAATTTCTTTTTTGGTGTAAAATCTCTTTTTTTTTTCTGTAATAACATTTTGACACGACTTCAAATGTCAGTTTTGAGGTAGACGTGCTTAGGGTTCTTTTCCTCTCAGTGAGTACATCCTTGCAGGCTGATGCTTGTTTTCCAAGCTTGATATAATGCCTTTGAATTGCAACTCTGCTCATTGCTTCCTGGTCCATTGGAAGCTCTATTTTTCCACTTCTAGGGTATCTTGCTCTTCACTGCAGCTCAGACTCTTTGCAATGCTACAGTACCTCTAGTCCTGTGGTCATATGAGGGTTCACACCTTCAATAAGAGAAGCCAATAAAATCCCCACCACAGTTCAGGATGTTGTCTGTACAACTTAAAAATTAAAATGGCTTTGGTTTAAAGGCTGTTAACCCTGAAGTTATTTGCTTTACTCCTTCAACCATCTCTTCTTTGCTTTAAAGAAACTGCTTGCACATCACCAGGATAAATTAAACTAAAGCAGTTCACAGAAATCCTTCAGCTATCAGGGAACTTGGCTCCATGGGATCTTGGAGGTTAAAAAAAAAATTAAAAAGAAAACTAGCTGTCTTCTGGAGAGGGAAAAAGGCATTTTTGAGCATGTATAAACTAAAATCAATGTACTCTTCAAAGGCATAGAAAAATCAGTTTACCAAGTCTGACATGCAGTCTGTGAGTGAGGGAGATGGTAAGATCAATAGTCTCCCTTCACTCAACAATGATGAAAACTTGCACTGAATGTTAGATTTTATGCACCTGGATATGACAAGGAGGCTCATGTATTTAAAAAAGGCCAGACAGGAAATAGCAGGGTAAAACAAGACTGATATTGCACAGCTTCGAACCAAGGGAAAAGGTTGGTGACTCAATTTGCAACTGTGAGTTGAGTTTCCACAATATTCCTCAGCCTACAGAGATAAATTTTAGGGCTGTTGCCTTCGCCAAAAACCACATTCCCACGAGAATTCATTTAGTGAAGCTCACAGATATTTTCACCTTGTCTAGGGCTCTTCTCACCAAACCCAGTGGGAATCTGGACATTTCCTGCCTGGCTGTAGCTGTCATCAGCCAACCTGTCAGTCTCTGCATCTATATCCACTTGTCAACATTTGAACCTCCTCAAGGCTTTTCTTCTGAGGTCTCAGAACGATCTTCTCACTCTGCTGGGCAACAAGACTGAGCAGATGTGATGGATCACAGCCCTAGCCCAGCTGCAGCTTTGAGGTGAGACCCATATCACGAATTTCTGGTAGCCCACAAAACTAGTTCTTTTCTTCTTGTCAAAGCAGCATGGAAGTTCAAACACTGTGAGGCCTTGGAGACTGTTTTCATGATTGCATAGGCTTTAGCATAGCCCGTTTAGACTAAATCTTTGTGGAATTTCTCCTATCACTGCCATGTAGATAGCAATAACTTACAATATTTAGTTTAGCTGGAGTACTTGGAAGATACAAAGAGCTTTAAGGAATTCATTTGCTCATTTTTATTCCAGGTGCGCAGAGATTCTGAAATTTGGAGTTGCTCGATAGAAGGCACAGTAAGTAATAAATACCCAAGACTTCCAAAACAATTCTGTAAGATGAAAGAGTAAAAGCATTTTATGCTTTCCAAAGCACTCCAGCTCCATAACCAGACCGTTCACAGAACTACAGTAAGCAATCCATGTACAGAAACTCACAAAAGACTCTGGAAGAGACTCACCAGAGGAGCCCGGCCAATGCTGCACAGGTAATAGAGAAGACCTTTGGCATGGTAAATAGTTGGATGCAGCTGGGAATTGGGTGTCAACCACTGTCTGTTCAGATCATCCCCACTCAACGAACAACGGTAGCTGAAATCAGAAAGCAACACATCACAAACCTGTAAAACAACAGCTGATTCCAAAGAGTTTCCAATCCTGGCAAGCCCTGGCACAAGGACTGGGAAGGGCAATAGAACACAGATATAAAGATTTTGAACACTGGGCTGGAAATGAACCAGTGGTCCATATTATATTTCCAAGGTTACAATTTCCTTCCCTTCCAAGTTTCACGTAATTGCAGTCCTGAAAAATAAATGCAGTTTTTCCTTTACCTAAGTATGCACAAATCAAAAGACCACTTACAAAAGGTCTACTGAAATGTTCTAAATCTGTTCTATCTATGAAATTCACCCAGCTTACATAGAGTTCAGGCTTCTCAAAACCTCCACAGTAAACAAGCACATCCAACTCCTACTCATTCTAACTGAAGACAAGCACTTGAATCTCTTCAACCAGTCTGAAGTACAAATGCACTTAAATGAGATGAGCTGGATCTCTCATTTAAGCTTCTCTCCTCACAAGAAATGCCACTATCTAAATCCTGTCAAGAAGATCTTGATGCATTCTACATCATTATGGAGAACAATTACCTAGCTTCACTGCAAAGGCTGGATTAAAAGCTAAATAAGGATCCCAGATTTGCACTGAGAAAACATTTCCCTTAGTTTGTACATACTCTGTTACTGACTCAGTGATCAGTGAGAGGTCGTGCATGATACTTGATTGTAGGGAGCAGTACAATTTTGAAAAAAATCCAACTCATCTTCCCTTGTTAGTGACTATGTGTAGATCAGAGTCCCCTTCTACTTTTCAAAGGTTTTGCTGTAATGTGGTTTGTAATTTTCAAATCACGGTGTGGTGATAAAATTCAGAAACCAATTCTACAGCATATGAGATACTGTGGTAGGTCCTCATCATCTCCACAGTATCCAGGCCAGTACTAGAATGCTTCTGGTGGCACTGTAAACTTGGGCTGCTTCTGCTTCAAAATAAAAAATTCAAAAATATCCTAAGTGTTGGGTGAGTTTCTAGCTATGGAGTTTCATCCAGCTTTGCTGCTCCAGCTTCCTAGAACAAAATAGAATATAAATGTACTCGTAGAGATGGGGGTCTGCTGCTGTACTGGCAGAGCCTTCACTGAGGTGTTCTGCCTGAAGCACTTTGGGCACTATCAGTGACTTGCAAAGGATGCCTGAAGAAAAAGGGTCATAAAGCAGGAATGCTTTAAAAAACAACAAACAAAGAAGGTGGAAACAATGGAGAACTGGTTAAGAATGGGAGACAAAGAAATAGTAAGAACCACTAAGAATATTTCATACATTTTTAATGTACAAAAACAAGGTCTCTAATGCCATCCCGGGGTTTCTGGCAACATCACAAGATCCATTCCAAGTTTACTCTCATTTCAGTTATCTGAATTCCCTTATTTCCTCATAATCCACAGTTCCCATGTTAGTCATCTGGCAAATCATAAAACATTAGCAATAGCTAACACTTGGGAAGTCAGCAAATGGTGCTGTGAGGCTTCTGCCAAAATTTCTACACAAAACCACGACAACTTCTGTTATGTTTCTTAAAGGCTCTTCGGATAAAGTTACCTTTAGGCTCACCTCTCCTGATCTTCAGGACAACAGCTGCTCGACTGAGATTAGCAGCTGTATTTCTGCCAAGAAACTGTGTGCTTACACAATGTCCTTTCAGTAGGTACAATGCCACAGTCATTTGGTCTCATGCAGGAACTCATCTTTCCCCAGTGTGACTATGAAAAAATAAAACCCAGACACTTCCCTGACATAAGTGTGATGTCTTCCTGCATCACAATTATATAACAGGGAGCACAACTAATTGAAAAAAAAACAACAGAATTTTCATTCACAGGGAAAGAACGATAACTAGACTTTAATTGTCATAGTTTAACATCAAGAAAAAAAAAAGAAAACAGAAGAGAGACTTGTTATTTCAGAACCACAGAAACAGTTTCTCAACATTGTCAATGTTCACAAAAAAATCACCCCCAAACCTACTGTATGCCCTTTCCTGTGGGAATTGACATTAGTTTATGTCTACTCAAACCATCCCTTTGCTAAAATGCCTTGGAAGAGTCCAACACAAAGAGACAAACATGCAGGGGAATAGGAATATGACAGCTGAAAATTAGTCCTGACAAGATTCAGTAAATTCAGAGATTAATATTAAAAAAAAAAGCTCAATTTTTATTTCTTAGACTAAACTGAAAGCCTCTAAGAAAGTTCATTATTCCTTCAGCACTTAAAAAGAAATCTTACTCTCTGTCACATAAGAAAAACTCCTAATCAAGTCTTTTAACACACATGAAAGCCAAGCAGACAATGTGACAAGGCACCAGTGTTCCCTACTACAGAATCTGGTTCCCCTGTGGCCCACGGACTGAAATGCTTTACTCATACACAGGCACAGCTTCCACACAGCACACCGAGATCTCTGCAGTTCACAGCACCCTCACTCTTCAGACAGTCCATAACACAATCTGCTAATTCTGCTGCTCTGACACAAATTGTGGCTTTTCTCAGAGGTGACCCTATGACAAGACAGTTCCCCCTCTGCAGTTCACTGGTGGTGCTGGTTGCTTAGTATCAGTATAAAAAGTATCATCCAACTCTAAATCAGTAATTTGGAAGTTCTTATTGACTGCAGGGAAGGAAGGTAACATCTCTGCATGAAGGAAAGAGCTAGAGGACAAAGTTCAGCTTTGTCTCTTCAACGATTAACATCTCTGCTCACTTAAACAATCTTTAAATATTAGCTATCAGTCTGGCTGTTTCCACAGCTCTTAAGAGGATGCAAACCTTAAATTTAATTGCAAGAGGCTGATTTTTCCCACCCTGCTCCCTCCTTCCTTCATATGCTAAAGTCTGTTTATTTTTGTACATGTCAGTTCACTGACAGCCCTGTTCCTCCTCATCCCCTCCCTTCCTTTCTTCTCTCTTTCCTAACAGTGATGACAGGCACAGATAATGTTTTTTGTCCGTTATGCTCTGCAGCCAAGGGCAAAGGTAAAATATTAGGCTGATTTCAAGTGCTGATAGCAAATAAAGGAATTGGGAAGTTGAGACTGGCTTTGAATGTTTGGCAGGATTTAATGAAATTCACTACTCAAATCAAAGGCAAAACAGTTCCAAGTTATTCTATTTCCTTAAAATGCTTTACATGTCTTTTTTACTTTGCAGCATTAGCAAGACTACATGCCACTTTGGATGAGACTAGTGGCAGCTTACAAAAACAATTGCCAAAAAGAATTCCAATAAGGAAATCCCATTTCTGTGTCTCTATATAAAGTACCTGTAATTCTGTTAATTATGCATTACCCAGATATATTCTACATAATTCTCTCTGGTTTCTCTTGTTCACAAGCCTGATGCTTCTGTTATAGTCCTGGCTCCTCCTCTTCTTTTAAATAACCAGGACATTCTTTGATGTGTCTCAGCCACAGGACAGGCAGTCTCTGGGGCAGTGCATGGCTGCCAAGGGCAGCACAGCAAAAGGACACAAACACATCTGACATTCTCCAGGCAGACCTTAGTAGTATTTCTGTAGGTTTCTGCAGAATGACTCAGAAGAATCTATGGAACTGGTATCACCAAAATGCTCCTGTTTCTATGGAATCCTCAGTTCTGAAGATGCATAAATGCAGGTAGTCCTGTAGGAGAACTACTCTATAAAAACTGGATCCCTGTGATACACCACAAAGATCAAGCTGGGGTTCCACTTCTGAACTCATCGGAGGTGATTGAACTTCTAACTGGAGCATCAGACTCCTGATTTGAAGGCAAAGACACCTCATAGGGAGCTAATGAGAAGGAGGTCAAGTAGCCAAAGAACAGACTTGTTTGGTTTAAGATGAAATTGCATTTTAAATCTGTTTGCACTATTAAAACCTGGCTTTTAATCTTAACTCAAAGCATGACATTAAGTTTTACTAAAAATGCATTTTCTCCCTTATTTTTCTCTTAACCCTTCTTGGGGGCTTTGAGGGCAAAGTAACCTCAGATACTGCATGAAATTCTTCACAAACTATGTGTGTGGATGGAGAGATACTACCTGGTCCTAATCTGAGGCTTGACAAGGTCAATGGAACTTTTTACTTGACTGCAATAAGCCTCTGTACAGTAAAAAAAATGGTGGGGGATGAGACAGAGAAAAGTGGGCACACAGGGAACACAAAACAAAGGAACAGAGTTGCATAGTAAAGAGGTTGGGGATAAATATAATGCACAAGATATTAGACAAGAAAGAAAGAAATGGAGAGAGAAAAAAGTCACTTTTTAAAGAAAAGGTGTTGCCGTGCTTGGAAGATAAAATGTTTCTAAGTCTCTTGTCCATTACAGATAAATGGAAAGACAGGACCCATCATACTGAATGACTGATGTTAGGACTGATAATAACAGCACCTGGGGCAGAGGGAACTATAAAATCCAAAGGGATGCATCATGTTTGATGTGTAGAGAGAAGCATCACCATTCGCTGTGCATCTTAAAAGCAGGCAGCAGTACTAGCATAGGATGAGGATATCTGTAAAAAAGGAAGCAGGCACGAGTAAACATCAGGACACTGTGGAGCACCATGGGGCAGCTTCAACCAGACACAGCATGCTGGACTTTATAAATAACTGTTGCCTAAGATGGAAGCAAGAACATTTGCATGAAGGTGTGTTGGCCCTGCCATTCAGAAAACTCAGAGCAACCTAAAACCAAACAAAGAACAAAAAAACTAAAACAAAACAAAAACATACTTGATGGAAAAATCTTTGATTTCTCTTAATTTTAAATCTTTTTAAAGAGTGAGACTTGCTGATGCAAGGAAGCAGCAGAACCAGCAAAGCACTCCCTCATATTTTAATGGAGGGTGGACCAAGGTAGGCAGGGACTGTTTAACTAGATGATGAAAAACGAGGCCCAAAAGTCAACTTCTCCTAAGAGATCCCCATAAAGTACCAAGCAATGGTGGTTTCTCAATTGCACTGTGAACCTTTGCCTATTTATCACTAGGGCTTTAAAAGGAAATTTTTTACTACTTTCTTATCTCCCTTTTTTTTTTTTTTTTTTTTTTTTTTTATAGCACCTTACACACACATACAATGCCAAATTCATCTCCTGAATGACCCTTGTGCTATCTGGATGCCAACCAATTTAAGGGTGCCATTGAAAGGACCTATCTCATTTCAGACCATGGCTGCTGCACAACTCTTCCCTCCTGGCACTGACTAATGAATCTATGATTCACAACACTTCCTCTTGGGCAAACACTATCCTGAAGTATCACTCTGCCAGGTTTTTTTTCTTGCCTCCCTGCAGCTGAGCACTGATACTAATTAGTGTAACGAGCCTTCAGCATTTCACTTGCTACATCTGACTGATTTTGTCGCAATGGACAATTCCTTGCTTCCCAAGATAAATGATGCAGTCTGTGTTATTCTTGTTTCATGCATGTAACCATATCTCTATCCTTGCTCAGCTGCCTCTGATAGAAAGATTCCTTTTCTATCTGTGGATACATTTCATTAAGTTGCATTTGGTCACAAATCAGTTAGAGATGCAGAACAAGATCTGTGTCACCCCAGCTCATGCTGTCAATGTCATAATCCAACAAGACAAGGACCTCACATGATCTGCTGCAAAGGTAAGTTAACAGCCTTATCAGAGACAAGCTAACCCCCCCTCCAGCTTCACTTCAAAGGATGCCCATCACATTTCTATTTCCTCTAGTTGCAACAACAGTAACCATTAAATACCAGATAATTCATTGCCCTGCAGTTGCCTACGCTATGCACCGTCACCTGCAAGAAAAATGCAAGTAATAAGGCTTTGTACTAATTTATGAAGGAGCAAATAATGATTCAGGGAGCAAATAAAAACTGGGTTCTTGTCCATGAGATGCAGTCTCTCCCCAGCATCTTCAAAACTTTTTATATCATCAATTTTAAAAAGTCTTAGAGCAGCATTTTTAGTCACTGATTTTAGATGGAAAAGCCAATTTTCTGCTCACAAAGTTTCATATAACAAGTATCTACTTTCTGCAGGAAATGTTGACTTTTCCTCACCAATCAAACATCCTCTTCCCGTCAAAACCCTAAATATTTTGTCAAGACTCCAAATTGTACTATCCAAAACATCAGAACTGTTTAAGAGAGATGTCACAGAAAACATGCATTTGAGGTTTCCTAGGCACCTGTTCCTACCTATCACAGCATCTCCTTGACACAAATGTCCCCTAAATGCAGCACCATGACAGCAAGTCAGTAAAATGCAGAATTATGAGGCAACATGGGAGTTGTAGTTTGCTGGGGGAGCCAAACAGCTCCCAGACGGTACCGTGATGACGCTTCCAAATGGAAATACTGTTTTTAAATGGGAAGGTTTGGCTCCAGTTTTAATTATCCATTATTCATAGAAAAGCTTAAGCTTTCCATGGGGGGAAAAAAAAACCAATCAAACAAACAACAAAAAAAGCATTTTCCCAAACAGCCCTACTTACATCCTCCTATAAGCAATGTCAGCAAATCCTCATTTTGCAGGCAGGATATCGAGAAGTGAAGCCACTCATGCAACAAAGCAGTAAATCAGTGAAAAACTAGGAATAGAACCTGACAGCTGATGAAAGCATATCACATTAACTAAAACTTTACTTTTAAATTTATGTCCTTTAGCCTGTTTCTAATTCCTGTATTCTGACTTTCTTATTTTAAATGTGGCTTGTATCCATAGAGCTGAAGAGGATTTTTAACTGACTTAAGCTAATTGCTCACATATGGGTTGCATCGAATTAACTGAGTTGATTTAAAAATCTGTTAGTTAAATCAGTGCAATCTCTGCATATAAATGAGCACTAAGAATCGCAGTTTGCAGGTGATTTTTCCAAAATTTAAACCAAAATAAATAATGCAGAAGGGCAAAGTGTGGCATCACAGATTAACTGATACTCACAAGCAAAGGGGGGTGTATAGGCCCAGTGAAAAAAAAAAAAAGTAATAAAAAAGAATGTGCACCAGGGATTTCAGGTCTCCATTAGCTTTTCCTAGAGTCTGTACTTATCCAAGTAGTCCAGGAGGTAGTACCCTGGCATATGCAAAGCTCTGCATGGCAACAAGACTTGTTTCAGTAAGCTGACACCTCCCAGTAAAACAGGACAGTGACCTGCCAGCTGCCAAGGAAAATGGGGAAAAAAAAAAGGAGAAAAGAGAAGGAGGCCAAGAAGAAAGAGACAAAGGTGAGAAAAAGAGAAGTCACTCCTCCCAAGCTGAGGTGCAGTATGTCCCATTCTCCATCACCTCAGCTATCTTCTCCCATAGAAACAAGCACCAGGGAAAAGTCTCTGCCAGTCACACCTGCATGACAATGAGGTGGGGGCATTCCAAAATAAGATGCTTTTGAGCACATATATTTTCAGCCCTGTAGGAGTCTGAAAAGTTGTTTTGCCAAACTTGTTCTGTGGATTTCTATAATTGTTGATCCCCATGTTAATAATAAACTAAAAAAAAAAATTAAAACAAGGCTGCTATAGATTAGGCAGAGCTTCTTGTCCCCTGTAGTGCTAAGTAGGCTCACACATTCATCCTTCAGTATTAAATCCCACTGATCAGAAAAGATGTTATTTTTCTTCTCTAAGGAAGTTCTGACATAGGATGAGTTTACTTTTTTTTGCCACGTTGCTCAGCTCAGAGTAGGAGCACAAGAAGAGACCTCACTGTACAGGAGGGTGATGTGATTTATGGTGGAATTGGCCACAGGCTGGCTGACATGCTGGAAGACACACTCTACTTCCTCCATTAGTAAATTACAGCACTGACAAAGCAGAATTGACTGAAATATGCTGAGTTGTAGCTTAAAAAAGAACACAAACCCAAGTACAAAGCTTGCCAAGTCCTTTCCTTTACAAGGCAGGCATGGGCTAGCTAAGGAGGGTGACAATATATGATATTAGTTGTTTATGCTAGAAGGGTTTCTCTCTTTTTTCCCCCAACTCCATTTCACCATTTTTCCCATTTGTTGTGAACCCAATACGACTGTGAAGATATTACTGTTCTATCTTCAATACCACTGGAAATTCCCACTATAGGGGGCTATGGCATTATGAAACATGACCTCTACTAATTTCACAGACTACTTGCAATATATAATCTCTCTGCAATATACTAATATTTCCACACAGATTACTCAGCAATGATACCTATGAATCCAGGCTTGTTATTTTTCTCCTTTGTGACATGGGATTTCTAACTCTGCCTGTGAATTCCACTGAGGAGTCAGGAGTTCCTATAAAACACTCTTTGCTTTCTTTGCAATAAATGTTCCCTTCTGTGCAGATAAATATTTATGGATCAGACCTGTTTGCAGTACAGTTTCCATGTCGAAACAGAGGGGGTGGAATTAGATGATCTTTAAGGCCCCTTCCAACCCAAGCCATTCTATCATTCTATGAAAACAGAAAAAAACAAAAAACAAAACAACAACAACCACCAACCAACAAAAAAACAAAAAAAAAACCAAACAAACAAAAAAACCCCACACATCATCACAAAACAAACAGACAAAACCACAGACAAAACCCACCAAACCAACCAACCAACCAACCAACAACAAAATCAACCCCGCACAAAATCACCTTCTCATTTTTTCCTTGTTATATGTTCCATCTGACTCTGAAGGGATGTGGTTATTTTCCATTTTACCAGATAAGTACTCCTGGATTCTTTTTTTTTTTTTTTTTGCCAGCAGATTGTATGTTCCTCATTGATGTTCTTTACACTCCTCCATGATATTTCTCTCCCATTTTGTGAACGCTGACCTAACACTATGCATGGTTCCCTTATCTATTTCTGGAGACCATTAAGGCTTTGAAGGACTTGAGCAACAAGTTAAAAAGACCACCACTACCAGTAACTGGAGATTGCTTCTTGCAATAGCTAGAAAGTGATGCACAGCAAGTAGTTTGATAAGTCAGTGTGTCTTAGAACTGCCAGGCAAATTATGAATTTCAATTGCCCCTGTATGAAAACTGGCAACTACTACCCAGGCCACACAACCAGCCTGTAGGCAACAGTTATCAATAAACCATCCATTCACCAGGATGGGCATGGAAAAAATAATTATTAAATAATGATAGTGGTGGTGAGACACAAAGAGATAACAGTTCTGCATGTGCAGTTGTCCACAAAACAAATTCAGCCCTCTGGGAGCATGAATCTAATCCTTCAGTGCATCCTTAGAGATCAGGCAGCAATCACTGAAGGGCATTTGGGGGACTGATCTGTGGTGAGTACAGAAAGCAGTCTGGGGTTATGTCTGTAGATGCACTAAGCTCCTTTTTATTTGTTTACTTTCCCCCATGCACATGCAGTACAAGCCTTCAAACCTCAGCTGAATCCTAATTCTGCTACTAAAAAAACTACAACAAATTGCACTTACATAACTGCTCATCCAAGCACGGTGTCTCTGGGCACTTCACAACAGTAAAGTTAAACGAAGCATTCAATACACACTTATTAAAATAAAGTATCCACTAGAGAAACCTGATGGGCTTGCAGAACTGCAAAACGTGCAGAAAAAAATTAAAATATACACATATAACAAGCAGTAACAGATAAAATTCCTGTTAAAAAAAAAAAAAAAAAACAAAAACCAACAAACACTAAAACCCCAAAACAACCCTGAACCAAACTCTCCATAAAGCTCACAAACCCTAGCAAGACTTGGACAAAGTTTTAAGAGAGCTTATTCAAGTGCTAAGCAAAACTGGCACTGAAAATTCAGGATGCACAGAAAGATATAAAATTCCTAAGAGGTGCTATCAGAATCTCAGGGGAGCTGAGAGGCTTGCAGTAGGTACTGTGCTGAACGCATTAACTGTGGAAGTCTAGCTGGAAGTTTCCAGTAAAGAAAAACTAGGGCACTACATAGGGACAAATGTATGAAAGTGCTTCACATACACTCGTGTGAGCAAAAAAAAAATCTCAGCTGCTCTTGCATAGCAATTGACAAATTTTAATTGGGGACTGGTACGACCAAAAAATTCCCTCTTGAAACAGATTTGTAAAGGGAAGTTACTTGAATACTGAAATAAATGACCTGATTTTTTCAAAATATGGAGCTACTCATCATAGCCTATTGAAGTTCAATAGACTTGCAAGCACTCAGCATCTTCCAAAGTCAGGAAATTCTTAACTAGCTTCCCAAATAAAAAAAAAAAAAATGGATTGGGGCTACTACTTTATGGTGTTTAGTATTCATTTTTAGCTCTCTTCTTAATATGAATCAGGAAGCTTGAAGCATCTGAAGATAGCAGCAGTATTCCAAAATGGAGGATACGGTGCTTTCCAAACACTTTTTTCCCTTTAGCTCTTCCCTGCCACCCCCTTCACACACTTGTTTTTAATGTAATGTAATAAGAAAATCATCTTTTAAAAAGAAACAAAGTGTGAATATCTGAGGACTGACGGATAAGCATGAAGACACCCATGAAGAAAATTCATGTTCAGCATCCCATTTTGGCAGCAAAATGTTTAAAAATCTTTCAGACAAGGGGCACTGTCCTTTTTCAGTGAGTTAAAAATATTAGGTCCTGATCAAAAATAGAAATTTTTCTTAGGAAAGTAGATGACAAAGTAGCAGGCTAGCACAGTCCCTTATGAAGACATGGAGAAAAGGAAAAGAACAGAGAGCTTAAATACAACCTCATCATCAGCTATAGCTCTTATACTTAGAAGGCCCCATGGGTAAAAATCAACACAGTGTCATTAAAAGCAGTTTATATCTGGCTGATCTAACTCGGCACACTTAGACACCAACCAAAGAGTAGGACCACACTTTTTATCTGTCTAGAAATCAGCAACTGAGGGCTGCAGTTTTTCTCTGTCTGTATAGAGAACTGTTTTCAACCTCCTTATGGAGAAAAATATTTTGTATATCTCTGTGAAAGAGCTGAATACATTTAAACTGTTAATACACGTTTAGACTCAACAGGTGAATGGCAGCACTGCTGTACTGCACATACAGGGTAACACACCTGTCTCTAAGGAGTGCTGAGATCCAACTTGAAGCCAAGAGATTTTCAAAACTCTTTGCCAAAGAAGACAGCACTATTCTGTCACTGCTAGTAAACTTCAAGACACTGAAGTTTCATCCATGCAGAAATAACTATAGCGCCTCTCTCAGTAGAATGACATTAATAAAGCAAGGGAATAAACTTTTCTCTATTTCAAGATGATTTTGGAAGAGAAACAAGCATTGTGTTTGCTTAAAATCCCAACAAAAGGCAGAAGGGCTAACAAAGGCTCTAGAACAATTCTGATGATACCCAGTAGTGTTTTTTCTTGGTTTAATTTCTTCAGGATTCCTTGTTCTTTGAGGTATTCTAACACTCAGACCCAAGAGAGAATAAAGACGCAGAGGCATAACATTTAGTCAATACAGATAAGCTCACAGAAATATCCCCTACAAAAATCAATGTGCAAATTCAAGTAGGCCATTCTTATCAGCTGGAATAAAGGTTGAACAAGCTTGACAATTATTTTGGCTTCTCTTATACTTTTTTTGAATTCTTATAAAAAAGGGAAGTAATTTGCTGCTTACAGGATAGGACCTAGTTAAAACTTCAACCTCTCTTCTACCCTTCTTGACCAGCTTCATTCCAATAATATTGTATAATTAATAATGCTCTATAGTGCCATGAGATGCTTAATAGTTGTAATTTTTGTTAAGATACACCAGTGTTTATAACCACCCTCCAAAAAACATTAGAGAGAAATGTAAATACTTTTCCAGAAAGTTGATTTTCTGGCCAGTTAGGGAGTTTGATCACCAGTCTTGGCTAGTGAAGCAGAACAAGCATATCAAACCAGTTATATTCGTTGCCATTTTATATGTCCAAAATAAAGATCTACCCTTTAAAAAAAAAATTAGTCATCCCCTTCCTCCCTCAGAGGATGGTGAATGTACTTTCAGTGTGAAATCTCCATTTCAATAGGACCATCTTTTTTCAGACTAACACTGGGACATTTCAAACAATTATATAATCATTAAATTAAGCCCAAAAAGCTTCTTTAAGGTATTACTGCCATCACTGTATAGATGGGTAAAGTAACTACAAAACAGTTTAATGACTTGCCTGAGATTGCACAGTAAACATTTGAGAAAAATGGAAAAATGATGATTCAAAGGAGCAAAACA
Source organism: Lophotriccus pileatus (assembly GCA_035583135.1). Lineage (NCBI taxonomy): Eukaryota > Metazoa > Chordata > Aves > Passeriformes > Tyrannidae > Lophotriccus > Lophotriccus pileatus. Next base: position 7,169,693 of record JAWWES010000018.1, on the reverse strand, counting down.
TTCACTTTTTTTTTTTTTTAAGCTGTTCACAGCCTGGAAAGCAATTACTTAGTGGTCCTCAAAGGATGCCATGAAGGATGCTTATCTCTATTCCTGAGCACTTAAAATTACCAGTGACAGACACAAAAAAGGGATTGCAACCAGGAAAACAAAAAAAAAAAAAAAAAAAGGAAGAATTAGGTCTATAGAGCTCATTTCTCTTCAGCTCACAAGGCAAATTTGTTGGCCTGAAAAGCACACTCGCTGAATTGCAGCTTTGAATGTATTTCTCATGGTGTGACTCCACAGCTGCAAAATCCCAGCTGCAATTAGGTAACTGTAGGGCTGGATCTTATATCATTTCTATACATGCAGGCACTCCAGCAGTGGCTGTGAAGGCTGCAGCTGGCCTGCCATCAGCCCCCAGCTGCTGTCTAACAGCAAAGCAGTAACCACAATTGTATGTAAACAGTAGCAAAACTCTAATTTTGCAAGTGTTGAAATGGATTGAAAGTTCTTAATGTGGGTTCAGTCCAACACTTCAGTCAGATGAATATGACTTGCCTGGGAGAAATCACAGAACACGGTTTTACACCATCAGACAGGGAGGGGTGACCTTCTAAGCATTAAGACTTCAAACAGCCAAAACAAAAATTGCTGAATTTCAAAGTAAAAGCATTTTAGAGGAAATACAAAATCCTCACTATTCAAGTTGTGAAACATTCTCCAATGATTAAAGATTAGGATGGTGCCTTTTCCTCACATTTGTCTGAGAGGAGGATTCTCATGTCTTCTGTAGCACTGGTTGCTCTCCAAAAGAAATATTGCATCAAACGGTTTGCAGATGCTGAGGATGAATTAAAGAATGGTGGGTTTACATCCAAAGCCACAAACTCATGCCTTCCTCAGTATTCAAAGTTACACTCTGAATGTTCCATTTTGGTGAGCTCTTCTGAGTACCACCTCTAGAGGTAGAAGCACAGCTCTCATTCAGTTGGTGTAAGACTAAGATAACTCCACCAGAGCACACTGACAAAGTTAAAAGGACTAACTTAGTGCTTAATATACATTCAAATCATCATCTATTTGATAACTTTGCTTGACAAGTGAGATCCAATCTTTCCCTTCCTTAATCCCCCAGTGAAGGCCATTTGATGTTTAGGTGCTTTCATACCAGTAATAGACCCATTCCATGAATTCACAGTGAATTATCATTTAACCTCCAATTACTTATCTCTCTCACTAACTCCCATCAGCTACAATTCTCTCTTGACCAAGTTCATGTGTTGTACAGAAGAGCAAGCAATATTTTAAACATCACAGAAAGAGACCACTATAGAGATGAAAAAGGTATTGAGACTCAAAATGGACCCCATGGGCAACAGCACACCAACACAGCAGCGTTTCATTTCAAGCTTCCAATGCTAATCAGGAAGTTCATATTTCATTCTTATGACAAGCAGACCATTTCTCTGACTCTCCAAGAACTAAGCAAGCCTTAAAACAAAACAAAACAACCCACAACCAAAACAAACAAAACCCCAAAACAACCCAAAAAGCTGCCACAATATCCAAGACAGTTTGTTCCAAGTGTAAAGCTCCAACAGAAGAATAGATGCTCTGCTACAAGCTGTTGTCCAAGTAACTTAGAGATATTAACTAGTCCAGGAGGTGTTTTGTAGATAAACATGAGAGCATGTGAGGAGCTGCCCATTCCCTTCCTGCCTCTTACAGGTCTGTCACTTTACCTGCCTGTCAGCAAAGCATCAAGGAAGAGTTCCACTTGGAGAGAGCTTCACTGTTCCCACACACTGCTGGCACACACAAAACAAGATGTATTGCCTACTGCTGCAACAGTTGGAACTGAATGCCAAGCCCCATCATTGTGAGCAGACTGTTTATCGTTGACACCAGAAAGCTGCTGGAATGGGAGGACTTGGACCCAGCTCTGCCAAAAGGGGATGTTTGGCCTGGCAGTGAGCAGATAAAAGGATGCCACAGGGCTGTCCTAAGTTATTCTATTGGCACTACTGTTTGGGTAGAGCTCACTATCTTGAATTGGAGAAAGACTCCAGAATTCAATCCTTCTCTCCCCAAACAACTCTTCAATCCATCAAAAAGAACAACTAAAATGGACATTGAAAGGAAATAGATGATTTCTTTCCCCATGCTAGGGAGATTCTCCAACATACAGTTTACATTTTCCCTCTGGAAGAGAAAGAGTACAGGCAGGAATTAACCTAATTTAAAGATCTCTGCTGTTGGCCTACAAAAGGAACAGGATGATTCAGAAGTCAGAGACTGATTTGCTGTCACCATTTATTCCAAGATCCCGGTTTACTGGTAATAAATCCTTATTCTCTTGCCTTACTCCAGAGGACAAATAATCACCAGGTCTTTCTCATCTAACAGGGTCAGTAAGATATATGTCCAAAGCCACTCAGCCTTGCAGACAGCAACAGCTTTGGGCTTTCATGGTATTCCTTCACAGCTACTTCTGTTCATCCTATGAGGTTCTCCAGGGATGATTTGTCATGGTCCATAGCAAGTTGCCGACAGTATCTTGCAAAATTCAGTGAGAGGTTACATCATTGTTTCACCTAGAAGGCCTCAGGGGGCACTTTCTTGCTCTTCCTTTTGCCAACTTCCACTCACACCTACCATCTCAGCAGGGACATTTTTTGAAGCAGTGACAGTGCTTTGGAACAGGTTCCAAGGTAAGTTAGTTTACATCCATTACAAATTCTGCTATAAACTACACTTGCATACCACAAAAAATCTCCAGGATAGAAAATTGTTGAACACAGTGGAGGCTCAAAGATCCCAGTGTTTATTATTGACCTACTGTCTCGTTTAAGAAGCAAAAGGAATCTTGCTGCTGAAGCAGTTTGGGAGATACCACTCAAATAAAACTATAATAGGAATAAACTCAGTCAAATCTCTTTCTTACAGATTATTAAATCCTCCTGAAGCAGAGAAAGTGTCAAGAATAAAGCTTAGGACAAACAGCTGGATATATTTTTTACTTCCATACATGTAAAGTAACTCAAGAGCCTTGAAGGAAAGAATCACTTCCCTGGGTACTGATTCAGTAAGCTAAGTTGAATTCAGTGAGCTAAGTTGAAGTTCATTCCAAAACATGCTTCCCATCATTACAAAAGGGCATTTGAGTCAACTATGTTTTCAAAGTATTATTTACATCCACTTCTCAGGATTTCATCAAATGCAAAGTGACTACGCTGATTGAATGGACACAGCGCCTTAATTGCATTCAGAGAAGAAAGCTGCCTGAATTTTATTTATTTACTCACTGATTTATTATTGTTATTTAGCTGTCTGCTTGCAACTGCAAATATGCCTTTGCTGCTCCATTAACCTGATCACATATCTATGTTTCAAGCTCAGCCCGGAATGCCCACACACGAAATATCTCTGCAACACTCGGGGAGGTCGTGCCTTGCATTTACGGCCAAGCTCGTGGGTTACATTTTTAATGAACACCCATCCAGGTTTCCTACATAGTAAACAGATATTCTCTAAGAGATTGTGCGTGTATATGTAACCTCAGGTCCTAGCAAGAGTTGCAATGGCAAGGAAGCATCTTCCTTTTTTCTGTTCCCAAGGGGAATGTTTTCCCACCATCCCAACCCCAACAAACAACGTTTGCTACTTGTTATAGCAGAGATGCAAATTGCATTTCCTCTGCAAGCAGATGTTTAAGCCAGATGTTTCCCTGCCAGATTCTGATTGGCTGACAAAGTTGACAGTTTGTTCTTAAGCCTGAGTGATAAAAAAAACCCCAAACCAATAACAGGAGAAATTTGCACAGCACGATTGGGTTGTCCTTCCAGTTACCAGCAGAGCAATTGTGAATTTACAGGGGGGATGTAGGAGAATAAGATCCAATTGTAAGCCAAGCTATGTCAACCAATTTGCCCTTCAAGCTAAAGGCTGTAGAAATGCTTCACACAAATGTTACTCAGACACTTATTTACCATTTCCTGAAATGGAGAAAACAAGAAAATTAATCAGATAATTGTTTTCCTATCTGGTGTGACTAGCCAACAGAATATGCATTTTCAGAACATTCACAGGCTCAGATTCCAATGCCAAAGATACCCCTGTTAGAATTCAGGGCATTATGCTACACATTAAAATAAACTCTTTAGAACAAGGTAGTAAGAGTTCTTATTCTTTCTGTTCCTGAGCATAAGATTACCTCAGCAAACTCAGAAAGTTTTTCCTTACCACCCATCTCCATTAGAATGGCATGCTCAGAACTCAGTATTGACACCTATTTAATATGATGGTGACTACAAATGTCAGGCTTTGTCCTCTTGGACCAGGGTTGCCATATCATACCTATCAATTCTTTATTGTGTTTTTTTTACCTTCCTTTCAACTGCTATTACATCATATGGTGGGAAAGAAAAGGTGTTTTCTTTCTGTCAGCTATAACTTCAGAGTTGCAGTGGAGAAATAATTACAAATAGTAAAAAAAAAAAAAAAAAGCTCAAAAAAAAAAGAGAGTAAAAAAGAGAACCCTTCTCTTTAGTAAGTTGATACATTATTATATATATATGTGGCATATGACCTTTCTGTACGCAGGTGCACTGCAGATATGCCACAGATCATTCTGAATAAATACAATAATCTTCCTCCCACTAGCAAGTCTGTGGTAGAATACTAAAAAAAAAAAAAAAAAAAAAATCAGAAATTATATATGACACTCGTTTCTGTTCCCTACTAGACACCTATCACTGTTTTTACCTCCAGGTAAGACACTACATAAAAGCAACTCCCTTCCCAAATCCCTACTGGAAGTTAGAAGAATATTACATTACAATCAGCTCCACACAAATATTTTATTCATATGACACAATTATATAAAGCATATACCAGTTAATTTTATCTAAGTAAAAACCACAATGTGGTTTTTTAATTATTTCAAATTCTTTTCCTAGCCTGCTGAGGCACATTTTACCTGTTTGGGATGAGTGGCATCAAAAGCAGATACTGTGAGAGTGAAACCCCAGAGATGTTTACAGTAAGCCCTGGAATCCTGGGGCCTTTCCATATATCCCACAGATAAATGGATTATTATTAACATGATTTTGAAAACAAGTGATCAAAGCCAATTTCACTTCACTTAGCCAAAAGAATTTCAAGGAGGAGAAACAGAGGAATCTGTTGCCATTTCCAAGGTTGATAGCTGCTCTTCTCTTGTAATTCTTCCCCACCAGCTGTTCTATACATGTCATTAATATCATAATCACTGAATTATTAGTAAGAGAATTTATAAGAACTACTTGTTATTTCTTGGAGATTAAGGGAAATTGCCATAGAAATGAAAGCTATGGTTTGAAAGATATAAACCCAGGAATATTTTTACTGGGATTTGAGCTTGTTCCAGATCTTAGGAAGGTTTAAGCTACACTAAAGATTTCTGAATGCTATTAATGAGACCATTTAACACTCTCTATTATTTAATATAAAACATCCTACATAAGTAATAGGGAAAAATATTGTAACAGCACAGGCCAAGAGGGAACAAAGCTACTTAAGGAATACAATATAGTCCATTTTGTTGAAACGAAAAGGAATAATTATTTTACAAATGCAGAACTACTGGGCCAGAGTTTCCTCAGATGACAGCACAGAAGGACTCCACAGTGACACAACTGTGTCCACAGGCCAGTACTGAGGTATATTGGCAGAGCAACACAGAGAGAGGCCAGAAAGAGAAAGGAGACATAATGGCCATCAGAATATGGTACACTGATGATAGTGACACAGAGAACATGCTTTATCAATCAGTACTCCTTCTCCTGAAACACACAGTAGCCTAAATAACTCCTAGGATCTTGGATATAAAAATCTAGGTAATATTTAGTTTACCTGAGAACAGCTGGAGAAACAAACTTTCCTATGTGCTGTGTGGAAACTGACCTCTTCAAATTACAGTATTTTGTGATCGTAGAATCACAGAATGTTTTGGATTGGAAGGGACCTTCAAGGTCATCTGGTTCTAAACCCCCTGCCATGCGCGGGGACATTTTCCACTAGACCACTAGACATTTTCCACTAGCTCAGAGCTCCATCCAGCCTGGCCTGGAACACTTTCAGGGATGTGGCATCCCCAGTGTCTCTGGACCACCTGTTCCAGTGCCTCACCACACTCACAGGAAAAAACTTCCTCCTGATATCTAATCTAAACCTACCCTCATTCAGTTTGAGGCCATTGTTGCTTGTCCTTGTAAATAGTCTCTCTCCATCTTTCTTGTAAGCCCCCTTTAGGCATTGGAAGGCTGAAATTAGGTCATCCCGAAGCTCTCTCTTTGCCAGAAAAAAAACAATTCTCTCAACCTTTTTCCTCCTAGGAAAGAGAAATCTCCATTCCCTCTAATCACCTTGGTGACCTCCTCAGGACTTGCTCCAATAGGTCCATGTCCTTCCTGTGTTGGAAGAGCTGGACACAGCACTCTGGGTGGGGGTCTCATGAGAGCAGAATCCCCTCCCTCCCCTTGCTGCCCACACTGCTTTGGATGCAGCTCAGGAAAAAATTCTGGGCTGTGAGTGCACACAGTCAGCTCATGGCCAGCCTTTCAGTGACCAAGAAGCCCAAGTCCTTCTCCCCAGGGCTGCTCTTCAGCCCCCAGCCTGGATTCAAACTACATGGGGAGAGAGAGATATTCACAAAGAATGAAAGGGTAAAAGTGAAAGATAAAGAGAGACAGATTCTGAATGGAAAAGAAATTAGGATCTAACTCCCTATGGGGGTAAAGCAAGGAAAAAAACACCATATGCTGAGATAACAAGGAAAAACAGGCAAAATATTTACATTTCTCTTCACATAACTGAAAAGGTATAAAACATAAGAAAAGAAACAACTTGGTACTCTGGGGGTTTCTCAGTATTGTTTTGTTTACACAGAGACCCAGGACTTTGCTTAGAGCATCTTCCACTAGCTCTACTGCACCGAATTACAAATGAGGAATCAGGTCATTCACTGGAAATGATGCTAATATCAGTCTCCTGTGGTTAATAAGCTTCAGCATTGTGGTGGTTTTGGCTGCAAGTTCATGCTGCAAATCCAAATAGCACTGGCTGAACATTAGATTGGAATCCTGGAAAAAATGCCAAACCTTTGCTCACACCAGAAGTCCAGCAAGTTGAGAAGAACAACGCTCATCATTTGACAGTGTTGTTTTTCCTTCCCTGTCTCCTGCAATGTGACACAAATACTGAAAAGAATATCATTATTAGTACACTCCTGGTTACCAAAAATCCTAACACAATTTACAGACTATAATTATAAACCAGACAGTGAAACATGAAGAAACTGAAGACAACAGCTGTTCTTCAATTCGGGGCTAGCAACACAACCTTATCAGTCCCAAAAAGCAATTACAGCCTCCAGGACCTTTAAACCAGAAAAAAACTGAAAATCAAAAATCAGAGTATCCAGCCTGAGATGCCAGTCCACCATTTGTGACTGTAAACTATTGATAAACTGCTCTATCAGGTTATAAGATACTGGCATCATTTATCTGTTACTGAAACACAGTTAAAACATTCAAACGTGATAAAGTGACACCTCTACATCATGTTGGAAAGTAAGCAGCAACAGTTACCAAGCCAAATTAGCGTTCCAAGGCAGGGAACAGCACAAGCATTTGATGCATCATCCAGGACTACTGCCCAACTCAACAAGATTTCTCTGATGACAGGTCATGACAAGTGACAACCAGTAGCCTGAGCTATGGCTTTTGCAGACCAAAGAAGATGTCACACAGAAACCTTGCTCCTCTTCTGAGCCCACTGCACCAGGGCTCACATTTTTGAGGGTTGTCTGAGTCTGGAGAGAATTCAACAGCCGGAAGAGAAAGACTCAACTGTTGTCACAACTGGAGTAAACATTAACCTTTACAACATCTCAAGAGATATTTCCTTGTCAGGGCTGCTTTGGATTTTATTTCATTCTTGTGAGGGTTTTTTCACCTATTTTATGTTAAGCACATACACTGAAACCAGAATACAACACTACCACTCCAACAGTGTTCACTGTAGTATGCCAAAGGAACGTGGAGAGACATATGGAGGGTACAGAGATTCTTTTATTCACTCTTGTTTCCTATGACTTCTTACATTAAATGAAACTGGAATTTAGAATTTCTCCCTGCTTTGCTTGTTCTTCTTTTCTCCCAGCTTGACTCTTTTTTTTTTTTTAGCCTTACCCTCAGGATTTCTTACCCCTGGCTCTGCCATTCCAAGCACTTTTTTTCTCTGTACTCAGCTGGGTCTCCCTCACTGTGACTTCAGCTGTAGGAGTTAGCAAAATTGGCTGCTTTGATTAGAAATGTGTGAGTGGAAGGCAGATAATAGCCTGGTTCTCTACACCTGATCTCCCAGTGAGGGGTCATTGATAGGGGTCAACAGCTGAAATAAGTGTCTCATCACATGAAGAGTTTGTGAAGGAAAAGCTGCACTGTGGAATAAAGTGGAGCACAGCAGCGCTGGGAGCTGGAGGGGGTTGAGTTATCTATATATTTAGGTTGCTTTGTGTTTAGCAAATTTTGTTCTAGGCAGGAGCTTCCAGGAACTGTAGAACCCGAAGTCCTGTATTGAACTACAGAACAGATGCACCTGAGGGACTTGCAACTACATGCTCCCAGAAATTAATTTTTTTAAGGGGTAAAAGAAGTTGTAGCCATCCTTCTGCTGATGCTACACTCTTGTCTCATCTCATATGCAATGAGGCTGCAGGAACAATCTGGAAGCAAGAGGATTTCCTTGAGCCAGTTCACTGATGGGCTCTGATTAAATTATCTTCAGACTAATCCATCTGTTGATTGACATTTGCAACATGAAGACCATCCCAAATCATTTGACACTGGCCACTGGTGAATCATCAAGTTAAAGCCTTTACTTTAAATGTGACTGTTATGAATGAAATGTCAAGTAGTGACATTTGATATTCTGCACCAATTACTACTGTGCATGCAGGCACATAAGCACCATTTAAGCAGAGGCAGACTCAGGCTTTTAGGAGTTCAGGGATCAAAAGAGATAGACTGGGTCTTGTCTAGGTTTATAGACTACATGGCTGTTGAGAGTCCATTAATCAAGTAGGGTAAAAAACAACCATTATGACTAACAGAAAAAGAGAGATGGACTAAAGGAGGTTGAAATGGACAAGTGCCTATTTTTTGTTCCACCCCCTTTGCTCCTCTTGAACAGCCACTGATGCAGGAGTCAATCTGAAAGGTATCCAAAAAACAAAGAGGTACTGTTGGGTTAAAGGTGACACAGAAAGAAGAACTCTAAGATTAAAAGTTACAAACTTTCCAACAGTGGAAGGCACAGAGCTGTGCAAACCTGTTCTATTGCTGCTTAACTTGAATGGTCAGCACTAGGATAAAGTGTCCTACAGACAACTCTCCTGTATCAGGTGTGTTGGGAGTCAAAGCCCTGTTCCCTCAAAAGCCTTTTATTACCCTTACTTTTATAACAGTACCTGTACCACCTTGCTACTGTGTTTGCCTGTGTTTCCCATGTATCATGTTATATAGAAAAGTACACAATCAAGATTTTGATTCCACTGCATTCCAGAGAAACTACCAAACAGAGGTGAAAGAAAGAAAGAGAGGAAGTCTGGGGAAAGAAGGAAAGTCTGGAGATGTATCAGGGGAGAGAAACATGCTTTCAATGCAAAACCTGATACTAAACAGGTTTGGGTTTTTTTTCAGAGAAAGGTTAAATGTTTAGCACTAAACTAAGGCTTTTTGAAACCTTTTGACTGAATGATTTTTGAAACAACTGTTGAAACTGAGTTATATTCTTGACAAGGATATAAAACTGGGGTGCTTCGGAAGGTTAAACAAAAAATTACTTTAAAATTCTGAACTCAAAACTTGGAGGTTGTTAATTCCCATGCGAACACGCACTTCCTTACTTTCTCTTTTGACCCTACCTACAGCATCCCCCAGCTGTTTGTATAGCTGCCTCTTGTTTTAGAGAGTATGTTGAGAGGAAGCCTGCATGATGGATAACAGAAGTCCTTTGACATACCGTGTCATTTATCACATAACAGCCTCAATCCTGCTAAGAGGGCCTTCTCCATATGTCACTGTCAGCTCCTGTGCCACCTCAATGCATCAAAAAGAAAAGTTTGAATATGAAGCACTGTAATTCCTAAGTCACAGCTCATTGCAGCTTTCCAGACATGAAGAACCATTCTGTCTATGTGCCAGCTTGTTTGTTTAATTTTCACTGTCTCACATATGTGAGAAATTAAGTCTTCCGTGTAGAAGAAAACCAGAAAAAAAGTCAGAGGTCTAACAGAGTAAAGGAAGATAAAAATCTCTAATTCCATCAGGAATTCAGTGTGACATTTTTAAGTGGAAAAAGAAATGGCAGCCTATGAGCACCAGGTATTATAGAATTACTAAGAGTCCCATCTTCTTCCCAGTCTAGGAAAGAGGTTCTCTAATGGGCTGGTGGGAAAGTAGAAAGCTTAAAGCAATGCAGATAAGCTCTTGAACTCAGCTGCCTAATGGAGACATTTCTCATCTGTTCAGCCCCTTGAAGGGTGCAAAAAGCAGCTAAAGCTTCCTGGAAAGCCTCTTGAGATTATCCAGCAAGTCCTGCTTTGGGCTACCTAAGGCAATCAGAACTCACTCCCTAATGCAAGATTTCAGCAAGTCACTTCCCAGATGGCACCTCAGAACACAAACAAGAGGAGACTGGAGCCACTGCTTGGGCCTCAGCTCTGCTCTGTTACACAAACATGAACCCAACAGTCTCTGTCCTGTCTTAAGAGCGTTAATTAACACAGATGGCAACAGAACCATGAGCCATCCACACTCTTTTGCCATTAGCCATGGCTCAAATTAAACCAGTATAGTATCAGGTTTGGGCTGCCTGTAGCACTCAAACCTCATCCTAAATCATCTTCACCTCTCCAGTGTCAAATAGTTAAGCCCAAGACTCTCCACTTCATTTCTAGTCCCCAAAACATTCCTGCAACAGGATAAGGGCTCTTTTCTCAGCTTGCTCTTACAAACCTCCCTCATCCTGCCCTGCTCAGAGCCCAGTCTCTGAAGAGAACCTCCAGCACAATCTGGGCATCCATGACTCTCCAGATGAGCCCAGAACAGGTTCTTTTTAATCAAGAGTGCCCTTGAGTCAGCCATGAGTCAGCAAAAATCCCACATCTAACCAGGTAAATTGTTCTACCACCCACCCTGTGTGTCTATGAATCACCATTTAGAAAATAATCTTCCTTTTCCCATTCTTTTAGCAGCTTAAAAAGTTTCCCACCATCATTCCTGGTCCAAAGTTACATGAACCACTTCATAGACACATTTCCTACGTTAGGGAAACTTTCATATTACTTTGAATGAGTCACAGACTCACAGAGTATGAATGGTGTTAAACTAAGAATTAAGGTGCCATTTTGGATCACAGTAAGTGATTTAAAAGATATGGTTTGCCAGTTCATTGGGTAATTGCAGTGCAATCTCTGTATATTTTCACTTCATAAATATATAGTTTCTTTTCAAATGAATCACAAGCAAGCTATGGCTTGGAAAAAAAAAAATCAATAAGCCTTTATTATGCTAACACTTAGAAGTATTATTAATACAAAGGAACTTAAAAATTAGTTTTTTCCCCAGCAAATATTTACTAACAAAGCTCCATCTTTCTGTGGCATTCACATTGCTGTCGTCCTTTCCTGATATCTACGGTTTCTAAAAGAAGAATCACAGAAGGGATATTAAACACAATCTTCTTTACAAGTGGTATTTCTATAAGCTGAGTCAAGTCAGCTGACTCAAATGTTCCTATTTTTGGTGCAAACTTCAGTGTGCTGAAGGTCTTTGAGCAGTAGTTTAGCATAAGCCCTAATAGCCTTCCATTCCCTTGTCAGATTGGACCTCTTCATCCTATCTCTCAACTATTTGCAGTAGATGCCCAATATGGATATATTACAGATGTGCCCAAATAAGAGCCTGGTAAGTCTCCAGGAAGCCTATGAGCCAAGTCACTGAAAAAAACCTTCAAAGGCCTTCACAGCCCTATGAGCAGCTCTCTCCCTGAAGCTGCAGGAAGGAGCTCTGAATCAACAATATCGCTTCTGCTCTCCTTTCTATTTCAGTCTGGCATAAAGACAGACTTGTTTATGTGTATATAGGGAAAGTAGGAAGCATAAGAACAATAATTCAGCTAGGGGCAAGCCTTGGTCATTATTTGGGCCACTAGGCAACAGGGTTGAATTACAGCTTGCCATGACAGTACCCTAAATAACTGTTAGCTGGAAATATTAGCTTGCATTACAGAAACAATTACGAGAGTTAACCATTTGAAAAAGGAAAACATGCTGCTGAAGAGCTGCCATTCAGCCACCACAGCTCACATTCCTCAGAATAAATTAGAAATTTCAAAGGGAAAAAGGGATAAATCAATCCAAGTTTACGTCCAAGCAGTGCAACATGTTTTCAGGACGGCACGCAACAAAACATATGCATATTTGTGTTGCTGATTTGCACAAACCCATTCCCGCAGGATGAACATGATAATTGAAAATGAGAGCACAAATGGCCACTTTAATGCCTAAACTCCAGCTTGAGTAACTGTGCATGCAAAGGCATATCTATTTTTCAAGCACAACTGCATTCTTTCAGTCCTGGCAATCTGGATCAAAATGGCTTCTATTAGCCTGATTATACATGCATTTACACGCACAGAATGCTGCATCGCTTGGACCACAGGGTTTTTTGGCAAAAAACTCAAAACAAACCCCTTATTTAGGCTTACACGAGGTTTAGCAGGAATTAACAATGACAGAGCCGTACATGCACCACAGCTAGTTTGTGGAGAATTAGATATATGCTGTTTAGGGACCAACCCTCCCATTTGAGCCTGTCCAAGTAAAATTACAGTTTCTGAGCTGCCACACATATTTCTTGGAGATTAATAAAATGCTCAGGGAAAAACAGAAGGGGTTTGATTGCACCTAAGTGATTTCTCTTCTCTAGTTTACAACATCTGCTGCAGACCTAGTTGTCACAACTTCTACCCAACGGCTTAAAACCAGAAACTCCCAACACTCAGAGGTAATGGGGTTCAGAGGGTATGAAAGGGCTACTTTGTACCAGTCCAAAGGCTGGATGATAAGCAATGCCTGAAGGTAAAGCAGGTAGTTTGCTATGGCACTTGGATACCCTCTGGGACAAAAGATGTAACAAATAAATTGCTGCCATCAGTCTACACAATCAGAGCACATACACACCAGCTAAAAAAGGGAGAGGTATGAACAGTATCAAAGTCAGTTCATTATAAATAGCAGTCATGAGCTGAGCTTTTATTTTTATAAGAAATTGTGTAATAAAAAGATACATTTGATTCAAATTATTCCTACTGTTTACAGCAACTGAGGCTCTCTCTTAATATTCTCCTTTTTATTTACATTCCCAGCTGTATTAGTGTGCTGAGCCATTGATACGGACACTATTTGATTTCTGAACAGACTGTGTGCTGGATGGGATTACACCTCTTTCAAAGCTGTCTAAAGATAAACAGAGAAGTTGCACAGTTCAAGGGTGCCCTCACCTGCATGTCAGGGAAAGAGACAGAAATTTCTGTGACTTATCACACTTCTCCACCTGAAATTCAGCATTTGCACAAGACCAGGTAGCATATTATCCAAACAAAGTTCTTTGAAAGCAAACTCTCTTTTGTGTAACATGCATGTTCTGGAGGGGGAAACAACTGCTCTACAACTGTCTTAGGATTTCCACATTCAAAACTCTATATGGGTTTATAATGACAAACTTGACAGGCAAATCCACAGAAGGTTTGGCTATTCCATGGAGATGGTTCAAACCACAAAGCATCAGCTGCCTTTCCAGACATCTCAGCTTAACCCCAAAGATGTTATTTCTGTCATCTAAAAGTATCCATGTGAAACATAGTTTAATCTCCCATAGCTCCTTCTACTTCACTTTCAGACCTTGTGTGCTCTGTTGTCACTGGTGTAATCCTGACCTGTTTTTCCTAACATTATATCCATCTAAGCATAGAATTCACTGCTACTCAAACGAGGTACTAGAGATTTCTATTATACAGACCAAGATCTATTAGAGACTTGGATGAGAGATCACCAATTTTTTGTTCACATCACTGGAGCAAGGATTTAAAGCCATGATAGTACTCTGTAGAAGTGACTGATTAGTGCAATAAACTACATTGCTACATAAAGCCTCTTTCCCTGGTTCTTCTCGTTTCTAAATGGTATTAAAATAGTTTATGAGCGTTCAGCTGCTCTGCACTTCACATCCTCCTATGTGCCATAACTGTTAGGGGGAAGAAAGAAAAATCATCACTTTTTTAATCTCTGCCTTTTGTTTTCATGTTAATGACCTTTTGTTAGCTAACAGACAACAAATACAGGAAACCTACCTCAAGAAGTGAGTTTTCATGAGTGTTATTACTATTGCTGTGGGTAGAAGACACCATAGACCAGAGCTAGAGCTGAAAACCAAATTTCTGCTTTAGTCAGTGTTCAGTAGGAGCCAGCATCCCTGGGAGGACTGGTACTTCACTCTCCTTCAAAAGCTGAGCTTGTGAGTATTTTGGGAGAAAAATGGGGGAACATGGGGAACAGAGAAGGAAATTACTGCTAGAGAGGGTGTCATGGGATGTACATGAAAAGAATCCTTGCACTCACACCTTGTTACTGCCTGACAACTTTTTTTTTAAAAAAGAAAACAACAAAAACAGCATTCCGTGAAGATGCTGACCTGATTATGAATTGTTATATGTATGTATTTAGAAATAAATCCTTTTTCCTATTTGCTTTCTGGTATATATACATATAGATATATATATACAGTAGTATATAGCAGCTCTTCCCCAACTATTACAATAATTCCTTAAGTCTTTGTCATTTGTGGCAGACAAACAATAGCAATCAAATGGGTGAATCAATATCTAGACTATACTGTTCAGTACCACTTCTCCTCTGTGTTCTGCTTTTCCAGACATGGAAGAGTCCAACAGATAGAATTGAACATATAACCATCTTATATAAGTACTCATCCACTTGTGAAATTCAACAAGACAATTCTAAAAGGCCATGGAAAAGTTGCTCAGTGCTACACAACTCTGAATCTAGCATAATTTCTCAAGAATTTATTGTTATAAATCATCACAATTCCCATGCAGAAGAACATCAGCTGTTACCTGTAACCCTATTAGGTTTATGGTATCATTGAGGAGGATGTATTCAGACACTAACACCACAGTTTTACAGTGTGCATATTGAGAAGGTGCACTGTCACTGGAATTCTCTTCCCTGCCAATCTCATCATTGTTTGTGCTTTTTTTTTCTTTTTCCTCTCCCCTCAGCTCAAACTTGGGCTATTCAACTTCAAAAGCTCTTCGGTTTTTCTAAGCCTTCAAGACTCAGAGCTGCTTTGCAGGATTAAAACTGTGCTGCACCTTTCTCCTGACTCCCAGCAGTGCTGCCTGTTAGATTGCAGAAAGGTTTTGATTTCTCACTCTCTCATTACAACATTAACTCAATTTTCTGATTTTTTTTTTCTTGTTGCTTCTGTGGGACATAAAGCTGGATTTATAAATTAGGGTGGTGATTTGCTGATACCACTGGTGCAAATTTTGCCTCTGTAATTACCCCAATTGCAATCCCATGGACCATATACACAGGAAAAAAAATCACCTTCAGCTGGACCTCTGTGGGTACATTTTTTCACAGCAATTTTGAAAACAAAAGCTTTCAAGTGAAGCTTATTTTTGTGGACAAGGCTCTTCGTCACGTTTCTACAAATACTGTTTCCAATTGCCAGTCCCCAGCCCAAGGTCATTATGTATCTCCTGTCAGAGTACTTTGCCAGCTTTTAATGTTACATTTGAATAACAAATTCCAAACAGAGGGGAGGGAAAAGTGGGAGAGAAACACAAATACATATAAGTGTTAAAGAACAACATAACCAAAACACAAAGCTAACCCAACACAGAATATTTTAAAAGCAAACGCATGGAAAAGCAGCTTTGCACTTGCAAACCCAAGCTTCTGATTTTTTTTTGTTCATAGGCTTTCAAGAAGAATTTCTGTGCATATTTCACAAAAAAATTATGTGTTTTAATACTTCAAAGGGGCCATATGGCCATATAAAATGTGAAATGTCACTTGGAACTTCAGGGATGTCCAGTTTTCATGGCAAAAGAAATACTGTTTGATTTATTACATAGTGTAATATATGAAGGTATATTACGAGAGACAATAACCCTCATTCCCAGGCAATTTCAGCTTTCCAGGTAGTGTGGATATTGCAGTAAAGCAATGGACATTCTTCATTGCATCTATAAAAGTGAAGTTTTTACAATTTCATTTTGTGGACTTCTTTTTCCATCCTATGAATAACAACTCCATCACTGCACCTCTGCCTTCCAATGGGCATTAACTCAGGTAAACAGATTTGATGTTGAGATGGGTGACCAGAACAGCCCCTTTACTGCTGATATTGGCTCATCTCCAAAATCTTCAGTTTTGACATCAGTATTTGATGTCTACCACAATCAGCTACAAGGTAAAATCCAAGTTCAGCAGCAATGACAACATGTCTCAGTGTAGATTTACTTATGCAGCCAATTGGGTCAGGCTTTGCAGATACCTCCTGTAAATTCCCTGAAGGAATAGGACTCCTGATTTTTAATACATTTCTCCAATTCCTGCACTGATGATATTGAGGTATTCTTCACAAACCTAAATCGGGTGGTTGTGGAAGGCATTGCAGCAGAATGTTTTCCCTATGCCAGGATGTAATCCTGAAGAAGAGCTGTAACTACAAAGCTCACAGCTGCAAGAAATGCATCCTGTGGCCAGGGCTGAGAAGATGGTTCAGGCTGCTTGAGAGCAACAGCCCAGCATTCTTTTCATTCTCACCAATCCTGTTGCACAGCCTGTGCCACTAAAGCACCAGTTTCTAACAAGGGACCAGCTGCTCCTTGCCTGTCTCTATACAGAGCCTAGCATGGGCACAATTGTTGTGGGAATAATATACCACAAATGGGACTCAAATAAGCATAATAACAAACAAAAGGGATAATGATACACAATCAAGCTAACAAGAATTATAATATAATTCAATCATCTCATTAACTTTACTAAAAGCTAGCTTTGTACGCCAGTCTCCTGGCTCCTGAAAATGTCTTCAAAGGAGCACACACATCTGATTATATGAACTCCCATCATCAGTCAGGAAAACAGACATGAATGCAGAACAAAAGGATTCCTTTCTGAGTCTGCAGAACAACCTGTTCATAGCCAATATGCTAACTTGAAAATGCATGATAGAACCTATCTAAAATGAACTAATCTCTGAGGTTAAATGCTAAAACGTTTAGTAATTCAAAAGAGTAACATCACTGAGGCCACACCCAGGGATTTTTGCAGTGAAGCTCCTAGGTGACCTTGCATCACCAGCACAAATTGGATAGGAAAGAGCAAAGGGACAGGCATTCCACTCATTGGGTACCTTTACTGTTTAAGAGCTTACAAAGACTGCACGTGCTTTTGAAATTGGCAACTGGGAGACTAATGCAACAAGGAAAAATGCATTAGATCCTTCCAGTTTTTAATATGGCCATTAACTAATTAGTTTTCATGACTGTTTAGAAGACAGACAATATTGCAATCTCCATTCTATTAGCAGGAACAATATGGCACTTCCTTAAGCAACCAGCAAACAGGAGAATGAGGTCCCAGAATCTAGAGTTTAATAAACACAAGACACTTTTCACACCAGACTTTCTAGTGCCCTGTCAAAAACTACCAGTTGTGTTGGTCAGTTATTAGACTGGACATCGCAACAAGCAGTTATAAGCAATAGATTGTTGTTCACTCTCTAGCTCAAACCCTTGGAAGCACATGGGATATGCTGAAGATAAAAGAAATTGCAGCAAAGCACCCAAAATTTCAGCTACACTGCTTCTGGGAAACAAAAGCACCAAGCAATAAAGCCACTCACTGAGACAAGGCTGGTGCCGAGTCCCACAGACAATGATATCACACAGGCTCCTGTTTTAGAGGCTCAGGCACACAATAAATTAGGTGAGGGTGTTAAAACAACAGCTGGCTGCTAATTAGTCACAGCCCCCCCCCAGCAGGGTATCAACAAAGTGGCAGAGAACATCTCGAGTAAATTAAATTTTAAAAAATCCTACTGCAATCACTCCCCCGACAGACCCTTCCTTCCTCTCCCCTCTCGGCATTTTATTTATTGTAATTACTTTAGTAATAAGATTTGTTTCCTTGTTATTATATATATTACCATGCAGGGCAACAACAACAACAACAAAAATATAATAGCTGGGAAGAGTTATGGAGCTTATTTATCTCCTTGGCTGTTATTGGGCCGTTGGGTGGAGAGAGCGATGAGGAGGTGGGGGCCTGGGAAAAGCAGTAAATAGAAAAGAAAGCATATTCCTCGGGAGCAGAGACATATGGGGGCATATTTACAAAGGAGGAAACACTGACAATGAGTGAATAGAGCTAATAACTCAGGGGGCCCAGCAGCTCTGGCTGATAAAGGAAGGAATAAAGAATCCTGCACTGGAAGTGCTGTCAGAGGGCAGAGTCCTGGGGTGCAGCTGCCTTCGGGGGGATGTTTCTCACAGAAGGTGAGCCAAGGATGGGCTGTCACATCAGCACAGCACAAAGGGCCTTGGCTGAGACTGGGGTACCTCCCACAGCAGAGGGGAACTCAAGTGAGTGGTGCAGGGCCAGACCCCTTTTCTGGCTCCACCAAGGAACAGTTTGAGGAGATGAGAGCTAAGAAATACTGCAGCTCGTATTTTATCTCATGCTGTGCAGGCACTAGCTATATTTGCTACCCTAAGCTCCCCAATGCATCACTGTCCTCTCAGTGGAGGGCAACAGAAGCAACACCTGAGGCACTAAAGAGATGCAAAAACTCCTGCTCCACTTGAGGAAAATTAGCCCACACTTCATGTACACTTCCCGGAGCCACAAAGTGTGCCAGTACAGGTATTCATATCTTTATCACCTCTGAGGTCTTAAGGAAACAACCAGTGCAAACAAACTTGCTGCCTTACCCTGGCTGTGCTCTGAGTGAGTAACGGTTGAGTCTTTCCCATTTCACAAAATGCTCTTCTTTTTTTTTTTTAATCCAAATATGTTTTGGATTCCATATGTCTACCCAACAACTTTTGTTAAGGTGGTGACAATTTAGATTTCTAAAGAAAACAGGGAGGACACATTTATACAGCATCTGTCAAAGAAGAGCAGCACACTAGTCCTGTAGTACCAGTCTTCTAGAGAGAGATTGTATTAATTCAAAACACTCCTCTCCCAGCCCTCCCACATCTCTGCACTATCCTTA
Organism: Lophotriccus pileatus; assembly: GCA_035583135.1. Lineage (NCBI taxonomy): Eukaryota > Metazoa > Chordata > Aves > Passeriformes > Tyrannidae > Lophotriccus > Lophotriccus pileatus. Next base: position 7,150,287 of record JAWWES010000018.1, on the reverse strand, counting down.
GAGAAACACACACATCATAGATTAAGTAGTCTGGAGAGAGGCTTTGGAGTGTGTTTGCAGAGTGCACGGCACCAATTTAGTTATGTGAGGCTAGATTGTGAGAATTAAACTTCTCTTTCAATCCTCTGACCACAGAGAAGCAATAAAGAGAAGGGGGCACGTCTGCAGCTGTACAGCTTTGTGTGACATCAGCTCAAGATTTAGTCCTGGAGGATGCAGTTCTGGATCATAAACTGACTCCTTAGACAAGACATTAGCTTTTTTTTTCCCTATCCCTGATCATTTCTGCCTCTTATTGCCCTGAGAACACAATATCTCAGTTCAGCATTAATACAGGAAAGAAAAAAGGTCATATACAAATAGTGCATTTTGGGTACAGAAACAAAGGTGCTTCTGCTCCTCCTCTTAAGATTGTCCTTCACAACATAAAGGACCAGGTTCCAAAAATAAGGTTGGAGCACACTTCTTTTTTTTCCTTTGTAGCTTTTGAGAGTGTGCAGAGGAAACCTGCTCTAGAAGGGATTTTAAATTCAAGGAATTTTTGACAATTACTGAAACAGAGAGAAAGAGAACTAATGCTCTTCCCTGATGGATTTGAGGAGGTAATGAACCAAGCCCCCTGAGTAAACAAGTGTGGAATAGACACACTAAAATAAAAGGGGAGGGAGCATCAATGGACAGACAGGAAACCCAGCACCTCACCTGCCTCACCTTGGAGCAGCAAAGCTTACTCAGCCTGTGCTGTGGCAGAGCAAGTGCAGGAGGGAACAGGGTGTTTATAAACCAAGTAAAGAATAGTCTGTGGCTATAATCCAAAACACAAATCAGGATTTCCTCTACCTAACTGCTACTGTGGTTTTCTGCTACATGTCTTTCAAGAAATCATGTAGTTTCCAATAAATTTGTCTTCCTTTACCAAAAAAAGACTCACCAGATCCCATCTCCATTCATTGGTTAAATTAATTTGTAGAATGCATCAAGTTCTTTTCAATGAAAAGCCTCTTTCATTCAGCAGGAGGGAGGGAAGAGTGAGAAAGGGGAGGCAGATGAAAGGAAAGAAGGAACATTAAAAGGAAGAAAAGGAAGAGGAAGAAGGTGGCAGCATAGGAGAGAGATGAACTCAGGGGATTGTGATACTGGACAGCAGAGGATTTGCTGGTGGTAAGAGAATTTCTGGGTACACAAAAGGCATAGATACTTCATGAACAGTCTGCATGGGAAGTATTCTTTCACACAAAATCATTTCCCCAGGACCTTCCACTTCTTGCTTGAGCAATGATCTTGCAAGGCCAATCATTTTTAATTTAATGCTTCTGGGAACTGGAGAGAAAAAAAAAAAAACAAACACCCCAAAACAGGCACAATTGGCAAGCATCAAATGTTAGCATTTGGCATCATTTATTACTGCTGTTTATGGTGATATAAATTAGGTTATACTGATATAATTAATAACCCTAAATTTAACACGTAATAAATAGCAATATTTATCTAGACACCGCAGGGCCTGGAGAAGTCCAGCCAAAAGCACAAAATGTTGGCTACTGTGTTGAGTGAGCACATGCGTGGGAGTGCCAGGTGTGTGTGTAGATGTCTTGCAGGTCCAGCAGATGCTGAGGAACAGCTGCAGGAACAGGCTGCTGGCAGGAGGATGCACAGCAGGCACACACAGAAGGCAGCGCGAGAACACATCACGAGTTAGCACACAACTGCACAGGCAGGCGTGAGCACACACAGCTCGATGCTCAAATGTGTGGTAATGAGTTTATGAGGAGCACCACGGACAGCAAAAGGTGTTCTGTTTCTTTACAAAACCTCTTTCTGTGCTGCTGTAATCCGGCTTTTTACAAGTTCTCTCACTGAATCCTGTTTTCTGGATTCTGCACAGCTGCAACTATAATAAATCTACTTCTGGGTACAAAGATTTCACTTGAACAGATTAACTTTTTTTAAAGCAAAAAATTTTAAAAAGGTTTCACTAGAGGCTACGCTGCACCATTTGCCCTAAATTTGAAGTTTTCCAAGAGCATTATTTTCCACATTCTACAAGTTAAAAACAAGCCTAATACTTCAAACAGTAGTAGATCTAGACTGACATTTTGAATTGCTCTAAGGTTATGTATGTCACTCTCTCATTCTGTAAGGAAGAAAACTCAGGCAAAAGGCAAAGGCAACGGTCTTTTAGTCCAACAGCAGCAGAGCCAGGAACAAAGCACCAATTTCTCTCATCCACTGCCATTTTCTACCACATTCCTAACAAAGGTGATACTTTTCTGCATGGATTCTCTTACACTTCACAGATTTAATTCCTTTTAAAGCTTTCCATTTTACTATGATACAGTTTAAAAGGGAGGTACAGGTACTGAGGTACTGAGCCACAAGGCCAAACAACATTTACTACTTTGGATTATCATGGAACAACTTGTGCAGAAGAAAGACTGCAAGGACACTAAGTATAGGGCTGTCACTTCAGACTGACTTACACTACTGGTCTTGGAAACTAAGGCTGCTTTTTCCTTGTAATTTTTATCAAAAGAAGCAAAACTAAAATATAAAAAGTAACTGTATCAGGTCAGATGACCAATCTGTGTGAGGTAGAATCCCATCACCGGCAGCAGTCAAAAGCCAGTGTCTGGCAGAAAGTGTAAGATTAACTTTATGAAAAGCAGTATCCATTATTTAATTTAAAATATATAACCATTATCAGATCAGCTGAATATTATTTGACAACACTGCACCCGAGTGATGTTCAAGATGGAGCAGAACACTGTGCTACACAGCAACACAATCACACACCGGTTCTGTCTGAATTGAACAGTGTCCAATTAGCTGCAGATTTCGGTAGTGATCTGTATTTTTATGTGATGACAGCCCCACTTGTACATGCACACTTGCATCACTGCTGCCTTCATTTAGCATCAATGACACAGGGCTCCAAGTCTCCCTCTCTGGCAGACAGGGATAGATTCTCCAAGCACTGACTGACGCGAAAGGGAGGGTGTAGAGCTGCTTCCCGGCTCAGCCCCACACAGGCAGAGGATAATCGCATTACTGCAGCCCTGCCTGTGTTAGAGGAGCATTCTCTGCGTGTAACTTTCAGATCACATTAACCAAAGCAAATACCAAGGCCCTGATCATCTTATTGCTGTGTGAGTCTCCCAAAGTGTGATGGTGCAGTGCCCTGATGGGATGAGCACTCACTTGCTGAGCTGTGCCTGCAGCAGGGAGCCAGCTGGGGAAGGGGCAGAGCTGGGCTGCTGGAAAAAATGCTTTGTAACCAGGCACTGGTTATGCACACCCCAGCACACAGGGCTGGGGATTAAGGAGAGTGAAGAGATTCAAAGAATTGTCAACAAAAACTAATCCAACTCTTTTTTAAATAAAGATACAGAAACACGAGGAGGAAAGCAACAGAGCTCTGCATTGATACAGGAGATATTTGTTTCACAGTAAAAGGTAAGATCACTGGTTACCACACGTAGGTGTTCCCTGTGTCCAGCACAGAGCCAAGATACCTGTTGGCCTGGGTAGTGTGTTTGTTGCATTCAGCATGCCCACTCCTCACAGGGGAAAGGTATGAGAGCACAGCAACTTGTATAAAACTAGAAGCGAGCAACAAGTTGAGATGTTACACACAGTCCAGCAGTCACAAAGGCAGACCTTTTGGGGCTGCCTGGTGGGACCTCCACAGCAGTGATTGTGAATCCCAAAGCAAACAAGTTTTTTCCTGAAGTGAGTTACAAAACAGGTTCAAACAAGTCATTTCATGAAGTGAGTTACAAAACAGGTTTCAGAGATGTAAAAAATACTTAGCAAGTATCTTCTTACAAATGCTATTGTCAGTGAGGGACTATGGACCAGCTCCCTCAGAAAATAGTTCCCTCTTAACATTGACTTGGAAGGTAACAAAGGTTACTAGAGCATTTAAACTTGGACGACCTTTTTAACTCATTACCGGATTTAAATAGAGTTCAAGCTCATCTGCACCAGAGAAGGTAAAACACCCTCCTGTGTGACACAAGCATTCAGGTGTCACCTAGAGCCATATCCTCCCTCCTGAGGGTCCCTTCCTGTTATGTTCACTCCTGACAGCTGTAGAGAAAGGCCAGATGTTCCCTCCAGTCCTGCATCTGTTGGAAACTTGGAGTGTAGTGAAGGGATAAAAAGTAAGGGGGAAAAGCCACAACCTTTTTTCTTGTTGCTTCTGTCTGGAAGGATCAAGAAAGCATTTGGTGCCAACAGAGGCTTTAAATACCCTGAGGCTGTATCCAGCTATTCTGAACAGTCCTCCCAGACTGCTGGAAGACTCAGGTCCTAGGGAGCACAGCAGCTGTAACTCCACAGACTAGAGACTGTCATAAAATCCCAAGGTGCTCCCTGCTGAAACTGAATTAGTTTAGAACCAAACTCAGTGCAGTTGTTGCTCAGGATTGCTTTTCTGTTCCTGCAGCACTCCATCTGCACAGCCCGACCACAAAGCAGGTGGGAGAATGTAGCTTAAGGAAAGTTGTTCCTCTATACTTTTCTGTGTTTCAACACTTATTTAAGCCCATCTTTTAGCTTCAAGATTTGTCATGTGTTCCACTTTAATAAGCCAGGGGACACAGTTTTTGCCAAAGCCTGCAAGACCTCATAGCCAGGTCAAGACACACAAGTCACCAACCCCTGGTGGGATGTGATCGTGAAGTCCTGTCCCTGCATCAGACAGGACCGGTACTTATCAACTTACAGCCACTCCACAAACACCCAAAGTGAACAAACTCCACTATCCTCAGAGACAAGTAGATTTTTTTTTTTTCAGCTAAGTGCAAGCCTACCTTACCTTAGAGCACTCTTCCATGTTTCAAAGGGAATTCTTCCACTGCTTGCACAGCAGTATTTATTTCATGTCAGCATATCAGGAGCAGTTGTACTTTTTCCACTCATGTACAGGGAGAGGGAAGTCAGTGTGGGTGGGCAGGGATAGTATAAGGCAAAGAATGAAAGAAGGAATCAGTATTTTCCGAGATCAGTTTCAGTATCTCTTAAGAAACACGTGGGAGGGAAGATTGAAAAGGAGGTAGGAGAAGAAGGTAGCTTCAATATATGGAAATATTTCCATGAAAATGTGAAAATTTAAGAGATCCTTACTCATCTTCCCCCCACCAGGCTATACAAAGCATTAATTACAGCCAGTTCTTCCCGAGCATATCTATCTTGCAAGTGTAATCTGCCCTGCTGCTGAAGCAGAAAGGATAGACCTCCATTTATCAAGAAAGACCCTGTTTCTCCAGCACAACTAACACTCCATCCAGGCAATTGAGAGATCTTATGGCCACAGACAGTACAGAATCCCATATACCTGACAAAGGCAAGACAGCACAGTAGGCCATGTCTCAGATTCACATTTTCCATACAGGATTGATAACAGAATGAGTAAAACATGAGGCAAAGGGAATTCTCCTGACCATTGAAAAAAAGACCTGGTAGGGGTAAAGCCAGCAGACAAACCCAGCCAAACCCCAGAAGAAGTACATATCACAACTCACTTGCCATTGATGACTCCATCGGGATTAAGCATGGGCACAATCTTGAAAATGAAGCATTTCCGCAGGAGGTCAGCGATGGGATCACTGCTCACAAGGAACTCCAGGGTCCCCTTCATCACCCAGCTGGCATTGCTCTCACCAGGGTGAACACGGGCTGTTAGAAACACGTAAGGACGGTTGCCTGGAAAAAAACCCAAAAACATCCCAACACTGAACAGGACTTTTCTCTGAATATCATCTTTGCAAGTAGATTTTATTCCTTTTGAATTGAGATAACAATCTGAAACACATTTTAAGGAAAATACATCCCTAAACCGTCCAGGCATTTCCTCAAGGTGCTATTTGTAAATTGATCACAGATTTGGTCCTCAGAACCAGCACAGTGCCAGTTTCATCTGATCCTCTTGCATGTTTATTCTGTGATGCCCTATAGACACTTACATGTGCCATTAGAGAGCATTCTGTATGTGCAGGTTACTGCCTCTCCAAATGGCACCAGTATGCTTTCTAGCAATTCTTGGAAGTTTGATCCAATCAAGCTTCATTAAGGTTTAAAAGCCTGCTAGAAATTATTTAATTTTCTAAGGTCCTGCTCTACTTTCAGCATTTCACCATTACCAATTCAGAATTTTATTTTATAAATAACGAAGCAGATCTGCCTACTCATAAGGACCCCAAGGACATGGAAGCTGCCTGATCTCTGGCACAAACCTATGTTGTAAGGTCAAAATCATAATTAAGCAAGATAAACCGATATCATTAAAAAAATTGCATTAATAAGTTCATCAGATAAGTTGCAGAGGTTGAGTACTCAAAGCTAACCATTATTTCATAAACATCCAAAAAAAGTAGAAATAACAATGCACATAGCTAAGACAGGCTGTTATGTTTGGTGGAAAGACATTTTTCAGTTTTATATAATAGAGATGCTCAGATTGGCAAAGCTGATTTTCAGAAGTTGCAACTAGAAGAGTTCAGCTGTTTCTAGCAATACATTTGGCATGGGAAGCATAAGTTGTGGTAATTTGGGGTAGGAAAGAGGTTTTGGGGGTTGCTTTTTTCTAAAAACAAAAAATAAACCAACTTCTTACTAAAAAGTTCATTGATAGTCTTTACTGATCCTGTTTCAAAGCAGACTTGCAACTTAACAGCAAAAGTTTCCTTGTTATCAGATATGTTATTTGCTGTTCCTGTGAAAAAAACACTAAACACATTTGGTCTAGTTACAAGCCTCCAAAACTCTCGGTGTACATATGCTTAGAAAAAAACTAAGTTTGACAGCAGATTCTTTGAAGATCCCATCTGTGCTGAGCATAATCCACGGATGGGCCAAGGAAAATGGAGAAGGCAGAAGGAGACACCTGCCAGGCTCAGGAAGTAAAAGGAAAGGAGAAGGCAATTATCTGTCTTAAAATGATCCTTTTGTGAGCATTCACTATCTCAGGCTGTTGTCACAAGTCAACCTGACAGATTTATTTTAGTGGAAAGCATTATCTGTCAGGGCATCACAGCGGTGCCAGGAGAGGTCTGTCCTGCTCTATCGGGCAACGTCAGAGCTCAGGCTCTATTCCCTCCATGAACTGAAGGGCCCCAACTGACAGGCTTGGGAGAGGTAACAGGACAGAAAACAAAACTAAAAGCCTCATCTGAGCACCCTGGTAAACAAATATTGAATTAGCAAGTCACATGCCTTTTTTATTAGGTCCTAAAGCCACCGTTCAGTTTCCAAATGCTTTACAAATAATTAATCAATTAAAGCAAGACAGGGAGGTAGAACAACACCACCCTGAAAAATGTAGATGGTATTACAGAGCTGTTTAGCTGTTTGTCTGACAAACCAAAGGCTGTGACAGAGCTGAGAATATAGGTGAAATTTCTCATTTCAGAGTCAAACAAGGCATAAGCATTAATTTTCTGTTTTACTGTATATTCTGCACGGTTCTGCTCAGTATATACGTTACAGCACAATTTAGTTGCATCTTACAGGGATGTACTCGGGTTTGGAAACAATCCCCCCTCAATATCTCCATACTTCTATGCTTTCCTCTTAAGCAGTTGGTGGGCACTAAAAGAGTGAACTGCTCTCTCAGCTCAAAGAGCTCATACAGAGCAATCACCTTCTGGTCCAGCAAAGCAACTGGGGCTCTGTTTCTCAATAGCCACTTATTAGGCTTTTATCACTCTTACACCTCACCATACTGGGGGTTAGTACATTTGGATCAATGTGTATACATAAATGTCTTAGGCACTAACAGATTGCATAAGATTCCTTTAGCTGCTGCAGAACTACTAGCTATTCTGATTTTTATTTTTTTTTCAAAATTAGAGTACACTATTTCTGTTCTGCTCCAGCTAATTGTGCATTACCGTCTACCTTAATAATGTTTTAAAATAACAACAAACAAAAGCTAGCCTTCACAAGGAGATCAGCTGCATTTTGCCTTCTCCAAACATTTTCTTCTTTCTCCCATCACCATGATTTAGTGCTGTTTTGCAGGCTCATTGCTGAGCTAAACTTACAGGGCTGTGTGGTTGTAGCTGGGAATGAGGCTCCTGAGGACTTCTAATGGACAACAGCTGTAAATAGCACAGAACAAAATAAAATGTGTTCTCTTTTGCAATTTATGAATACAGATTTAACAACTCTTACCTCTTCTGTATACTGGGGGAGAGCTCAGCATCTTAATCGAGAAGTTCTTTTCCCAGCCAAAATAAGAAAAATAAAAGATTTTAAGCAAGGGCTTTCTCATGTCAGAAACCCAGAATAGTCTGCTGTAATTCTGCTAATTGCAATAGCATGGGACTGCCAGAGACCTGAGTTCTGCTTTTCCTCTGAAGGCTCAGCAAACTCAAGCTCATCTTATATTCAGTGTTGGAAAAGCTTCTAGAGCTTCCAGATCTTAAAAGTCAGGAAACAGGAGAGCAGGGGAAGAGACCAGAGGTCACTTACACTGTTTCCCTGTGGGTGACAATGGAAGACCCAACAGTATGCAGGTCCAGCCAAGAAAATCACTCTATTCCAGTTAAACCTTCATTTAAAAGATCCCTTCCTGCCAAACACATCCTCAGCTCTGACATCCCACCACAAGAGAGTCATAACCAAGGTACGTACAAGCAAGGAAACCACAGAGCTTGTTAACTGCCTGTTCCCTTCACAGGAGCCATCACAGCCAAATCCCACATCCTAATGCTGCTCCCCCAGAGTGCTCCCAGCATGAAAACTAACGAAGCAGCAAATAGAGCAAAGAGCTGATGACATGGCCATATAACTTGCTACCCTTGAAACACCTGGGGAACAGCAGGAGTCGCCCAAACCTATGTTTTACAGCATATCCATGTTTTACATATACTTGTCTGCCTCGGAATTATTGTGCTAACTGCAATTAGGATTAGAGCTCATGAGGGTAGTGGACAAAGCACTGGCCAGCTACACACTGCACTCAGCTGGTAGCACCAGCCAAGGTCTCTCCAGTCAGTTCAACTGCTTCCCTTCCTGACTTCCATCACCCTCATAACTGCAGTCCTAACCAGAGCACCTCAGTACCACCCAGTACAGCTTATTGGTTTATATTGGTGCCCAGCTGCCCTTCTCTCTGAGCTGTTTCAGAGCCCCTCTTACTATTTCCTGTGCCCTGTTAAACTTATCTTCAGAATAAGCAGCCTTACATCCTCTCATATATCTGCTTCCAGGACCAGAACTGAGCTTAAGTCTTCAGAATCCTCATGCCAACACTTAGGCAGCTCCCCCCACCCAAGTTCTCAGGAAGCTGCCAGAAAGCTGAGTTTAGTCATTTATCTCTGCAAAGCCCACATGACACATAACCTTCTCTGGGAATGTAAATAATAAAAAGGGAAAGTAGAGGAACCTTTTCATGCTACATAAAGCTGTATCCAACAAATCATGTCTCCTTTTACTCTGTTAAATTTTGACATGCCTGGAATATAACATGGCACCAACAATACCCAAGGTGAGAGATTAAAGAACCTCCTGCAAAACTTCGAGCAAAGAATCTTTGAATAATAATTTTACTAATGTATCACCTAATTCCCATCTCTCTTTCTCTTCACTCATTTTTGACTGTGGATATATGCATGAAAATAAGAGCTTTGTTCTTCCAATCTTGCTAACTTGCTGCTTAATCTCCTGCCTCTCAGGATCCTTCTCTAGTCATGATATCACTGAGGTTCACTAAGGGGTGACTTTCATGTCACTGATTGTGACATCAGTTGGGGAAAGAGAAGCCTGAAAGAAAGGAACAAAACCCCATTAACACAGCAGTGTCCTTCATCAAGAGGAGAACAGAAAGGAAAAGAAATGCAGTTCCAGATGCCCTGACCTGGGCTGCTAATCTAAATTATTTCAAGCTGAGATTTGAGCCATGCCATTTGTAAAGGCACAGGGCATCAAAACAACACAGGGCTAGGATTTTTTTAAGGAGTCAAAGGGGATTATATACACAGCATGTGAGAAATTCAACCTAGATCCAAGTCTTGACTGAAATTTTTTCTGGCTGTGCCTCCGCATACTTCTTTTCCCTTTACATGAGCCCAGGGCCATTAAGATACAGGCTTCTTTTTCTGCTTTATGCCCAAGTACAACATCACTATCGTGACTATTACACAAATCCAAGGGTCAAGTTTACCTCGGGATACAGTAAATAGAAACAAAGAAAGCTAAACTCTCCCTTCCTACTTAATTAGATTTGTCCAATACAGGGTATTCTGTGAGTAAATGATGAGTAAACAGGAGGACCATCATGTAGCCCTTCCATGTCACAGCTGCATCCTGTCCTGGATGTATCTGATCTGCCCAAGGCTGCATAGTTATGCAAAGCCAGAGAGAAGCCAGGATATGGTGTGATGCACAACAAATATATTAAAGTATGTTGGTAAAAAGCATCAAATACTGAGATCACAGAAAACATGAGGCTGATCTCAGGCAGAATCTGTATCAGATATTTTTTTTTCCCCTCCTAAAACTTTTCCACTAGTAGTCAGTCTTTAAGTTGCCTTCAGACAGAATAATTCTTTCCTCCCTATTCCCCCTTCACCTCATATTGCTGTCTCCTTGCTGACCCTATTTTTGGCCAAATGCTCCAAAAGCAGACACATCTTAAGACACAAGCAAAATACAGTCTAGCAGGATCAGTTTTCCAGAGTTATCAATTCCATTCCTATTCCTCTCTTCTGGAATTCTCTTTCTTTCTTAAATAGGTCCATATTATACGTATTATTACTGTTACCTATAGCAAAGAAATGAAATCACAAATCATCTCGGCTGCCTGTTCTCTACCTTCATAACTTGGTGGGGAAATTTCAGCCTGCAAGTTGCTTGGCAACCTCCTTTTGTGTATGTGTTTAATGAATTCATTCACCTCAAATCAGAGATGATCAGGGAGCCGAATATGAGTACAAACTGCTCAGCCTCAGTTCAGCTTGACATCCTACTACTGCTAGGTTTTAACTCCAGGAAATTGGTAAGCAAGTTGTCTAGTCTGTTTTGGGTCAGCTTCCACAATCCCAACGTCTGCAGGCAGCATGAAGCACTACCATTATTTAGCAGGACCTTCAGTGTGACTGAAAACAAAGGAAACCCAAAAGAACCAATTTCTGTTCAAATCAAAGTGTACCTCTTGGGGAAGACTGGGGAACAACTGAACCTTATTTTCAAAACTTACACCCATGGAAAACCTACTAAAACCTTTTGCAATTTATTTCAGTTTTTAACGTCCCCATCACAAGTGTGTGCACCTGCATTTGTGTAGCTGAAATTTCCAACCACTGCATCACCCGTTTCTGGATATGCCAACTCAACATTCACTGGCATATTCTGTCTCCTTCTGCACACCCTCTGAGCTGCTCAAACATCATTCAGCTTCAAAACTGAAACCATGCAGGTACCTTATTAGTCTGCTAACAAGCAAGCTACCTTGCATTTACCTCCTCCCAGAGCTGTCACTAGCAGAGGAGTTCCTCTACCTGGGTGCACCTCCCACATCTGTGCTCACTGCTGCTCTCTGTCTACTCCCCTCAGCCAGATTCCAAGGGCATGAAACCAAGATGGGGGACAGCTGGTTAGGAAGAAGCGCTGCCAAGAAGGATCAGGGAATTATAGCAGATGAGTTAGTGATGCAAAGCAGTTGCAAAAATGGCAGCTCTCCTGGGACTTACTCTCAGGCAACAGCACAGCTAAGGCAGGGAATGCTGTCACTTTGCTCTGCTCAACCCAGTGAGCAAAACCAAATAGCTGCAGTGCTCTGCCCACTGCCGCCCACCATAGTTTTAAAATTTATTTGATGAAAACTAAAGAGGACATTAAAAATTGTAGAAGGTTCAGGAGTCCTAACTTCAGCAGAAAAATTGGAGAAAATAGGTTTCAGACACAGAAAGCAAAGATGGACAGAGAGGAAGAACATAACCTTTAAATTGCAAAAGGCTGCTATAAAAAGAGATTGCAGTCAGTTGTCCTCACTGTCCATTGAGACTAGGTTGCATAAAAAAAAACAACCAAGTTGCTACGAGCTAAGCCAGCCTGTAGTGACCCAAATGCCTTCACTGCTGTGCCAGCACATTCACCCTGCCTCCTGCTAGGTCCTTGTTCATAAAGTCCTGTATCAAGCCACTCCACTTGCCCAGAACAGTGTCAGCACAAGGTCTATAGCCACAAGCTGTGCTAGCTCCCCCTTCAGAAATTCAGCCCATGATTTCTCCTACTCCTCTGGAATTAGCTCTGTGTTCTCAAAGCTGCTGGAACCACTACTCAAGTCCACAAGCCACCTCAGCAATCTCCTGTGGTCTCTTTGATGCAAGGTGTTTACTTACTACTTAATATTAGGCACTTTGAAATATGTTAACCATTAGCCACTAGTGACTAATCAGAAATATTTCATCGTCATGATATTGTGACATCATTTGGGCTTCTTCCCACATACAGGTCAGAATTATTTATGAAAAGTTCTGTCTTGCCTGCTCAGTTAATGACAGTCCTACAACTTTAAGATTGGAGTAATATAATTAGTGTGTTTTCTTTCATTAGTAATGATCTTCTAAAGCTCTTCTACTATCCTTAAGAGTATCAGTTCTCAGCTTCTGTGTATGTGCCCCTTGAAAGGCCTAAAAATCAACCACTAACATGAGCTCCAGCACATGATCTAGCTAGCTGATGTAGGGAGCTCCAGATTATCTGTCAAAAGGCAGGCAAGGATCTGTCATCCCCTGTTTCTATAGCACACACATTATGGCCTTAATTTGTTCTGTGGCAGCAGGCAATTTCAGATACTCAAGTATTTTGTACTGCCATGGCCAGACCATCAATCCGTATGTTTTTCAGTCAGCATGGGAAAAACATAGACTGTCTTGAAGAGATGCAAGCCTTCTGAGACATGGCAAGTAGAGAGAAGTAATATTTTCAAGTTAGGTATATATGAATTTCACCTTCTGGGCTTTTTGTGTGAAGATAACACTGACCTATGAAGAGAACCAGTCAGCGGATGCTCAGAAGACTGGAAGGCACTGGAACAGAGATCCATCAAAACAGACTGTACAGTGGTCTCATTTAGTATGATTAGAGAAGGGGCAGCATTGCCCTAAACTGTCCCATGACTAAAAGAAGGTGCAGGCAGGAGATAAGTGCAGCAGAGACCTGCAGGATATCTGCTGTAACAGGCAGAGTGCAAAGATTCGTAGAGCTATAAAATCCATGGGCTGTTTTCTGAGAGAAGGATTTCATCTGAAATGAAATCAGGCAGGAGGAGCAGACTGAAAAAGCTTCCATTGTCATAAAAATATCTCCCTGGGTAATCCACAGTGATGGAAAAAGGAAACCCTGATAATTTATGTGACAGTTTAATGGGATTTTGGTGACATACGATACTTTAGAAAGAATTTGCCCAAGTAGGACAGACAGGACTTTAATAAGGCTTCAGCTCCAAACCAGCAATATTTTCAGCCCTTGCTTTTACATTTCATTCTACATACCCACTCCTCACAGTTCATCTTTCTCATTTGCAAGGAACATTTCAACAGTGCAAGAGCAACAACTGCACTTTCCAGTTAGATCCCCCACCAGAGAAATCTACGATTATCTGATCCCTGACGGGATCAATCTGCCTTTGCACCTACAGGGCAGAGCATCACTGAGCTGTGAACTCTGAAGCATGAGTTGCCCTCCAGCCATGTCCCCAGCTCTGTGGGTGTCACTAACAGCTTCTGTGCAGAAATTAAGGGCAGCAGATGGACAGTCTGGAGCAGGAGTCACTCACAGAGGGGATGCCCCCAGAATACAGTCCTGGAGTAAATGGCTTTCACACAGTGAGTGATGCCTCAACCCATGTCTCCTGCCTAAGAGAGGCACAGCCTTTACCCCCCAGTACAGCACCTCAGGCCCTTCACTGCTGCTGCTTCAAGAGCAGGCAGAGCAGTGAGAAGAATAACTCAGAGCACTAAACTCGGGTGAATCCAGGGTTAATGGGATGAAACTCCACAAAGGAACATTTAGGCTGAATATCAGTGAGTTACACTAAAGAGTCTTCCCTGTGGAGAGGTAGAAGTTAACATTAAAACCACATTGCCCAGAGCACAAGAAGTCATTCTGCACACAGCAATCTTGCAGTAGCTGGAGACACAAATAACCCAACAGGCATTTGTTTTCTTTACTAACTTCCATGGATCCAGTTGAGAAGCCCTTATTTTGCCAGAAAATCTCCTTCTGGGAATCCAGGCAGGAGAAGAATGGTAAAAAGTTGTATGAAGAGCTCAATATTTTGTCCAGTCTTTCTGTGACTGCAGTAGGCTGAGATCAACTTGGGACTTGCACAGGGGCCTGCTAGCCCTAAAATAGGTGTGGAAAACAGAGCATCTGACAGCATCTCTTTCACCATTGAGAATAACAGTCAAATTTAACAGAAAAACAAGTTATCTATTGTGCAGTACTTCAAGCTGTTCTGCTCCTCAAAAAACCTCAAATTCTATAGCTTATAACAAAAAGCTCTTTACTATCTATACAGAACAGATTTAAAACCCACCTACTACCACCTGCAGCATTATTCTTAAATACATATTGTGCCTGTAAGAGGCACAGATCCATCTCTGCCTCTGACTTGAGGTCTTCCTCAGGGAATGACTTGAAAGAAATAAAATATATATTAAAGGAAGTACAGTCAGAGCCTCTCATTGTCGAAGGGATAAAATATCAATTTTTGTTAAGATAAAAAGCATCACAAATTGCCTCTGATGGGAAAAATTAAATTCTTGGTCTTCACTTGATTTGATATTTATCACTCCATTGCTTCAGAAATATTCTAGCAGGGAATGTTTCTTAAAAATATTATTCTGTATTTCTCTTGCACTAAGCAAATTATGAGAGTTTTAAATGGTGGTTTTTTGTACATACATACCAAAAAAAAAACAAAACAAAACAAAAACCTCAGAGAAAAAGTAAAGAAAACAATTTCACACCAAAAGGACCTTCTGCAGGTTGACCTAATTTGTGGCATCACTAAATTGATTTTTACATCACTGCTGTCCAAGTCTACCCTGAATCTTGGAATTACATTACCCAGAGCTGATCCCAGAGGAAATTCTTGCTTTCACAAACAAGAGATAGATAAGGTAAAAACTGTCTCCAAATTTTGACTAGGGAATTTTATCTTCATGGCAAGATCTTAGATGAACTGCCCAAACATCTGAGCAAGATAAAAGGGTCAGCATAAGAGGTCTTTCAGTCAGATCATCATGAGAGCAAAACTGACATTGGCCCAATCAGTGCTGAGTGACAGACCACAAGCAGAACATAAGTTTTCCAAGGAAAATAACAGATATGAACACTGAAGTTCACACCATATTCTTTTCAAGCAGTTCTACTATGGAAACACCCTAAGGATGAAGAAGGAATCAGGATAATATAGCATAACCAAAATCCCAGAATACTTGACAAAACTAGGTGGAACATAATTTGCCACTGAATAAAATAGATAACACACAGAGATTTCAAACAGTACGTGGTAAGACACCAAGCAGTTGCTGTCTCAGGTCAGTAAGTTCTTCCCTTCAGATGATAGCAAAATGATGTCTAATGGATGATTTCTTTCTACATCAATCACTACAGGGAGCGGAATGTCAACTAGGAAGACTAGTCTGTCTGAGGAAATAAGATGGCAGGAAGCCTAGGGAGAGGAAAAGTGTTCTTTTATCCCCACAAATTGTTACAGAACACAGAAAAAGGTACTCATGACTAAAGGAGTCAGGCTGCCGAACAGTCTTGGCAGTCCCAGAAGGAACAGAAGTGGAACATGTGATGTCCTTCCTCAGCATTCCCTGTATCACTGCAAAAGTGGGAGTTTTCACATCAGAGAGCTTTTTGTTCTTAATTTCATTGTTTCCTAAGTGATATTCAGTTTATTTTAAAAAAATTCTCCAGCAGGTTCTTTTAGGCAAATAATTTAACAGTAAAATTGATGGTTCCTAGTCAGTTTGAATTTCTGATGTGTAGTACACAGACTAACTTGACAAAGCTGATGCTGTGACGTTTCCTCAATCCCGATGCCTTCCTGAATTTTCACCCCAACACTTCCCCCACAGAACTTCAAACTTTTTCAATTGACCCTGCCACAGAACCCTTCTGCTGAAGCTCAGCCACTCTATACATCCTGTACAATCCACAGCATGAGCTCCTTTCTTTCTTACTGTAAGAAACACTCATATCGAAACCATTATATTCCAGAGCATTCATCTCCTGCCGCTTCATCTGCTGCTCTGTAAACTCTGAGTGCTTTTAAAAGAAACACTTATTTATATAAAAGGAAATCCCTGTAAATCATGGTCATGACAGGCTAATGGTTAGCACTGCAAAGATGATTTATCTTCCTGCTGTACCTAACAAAGCTTCTTATACTAATACCTTGTTTTCAAAATATAGAGAGACTTCTAACTGATGTTTTCTAACTACAAAAATATACAGTTAATGAAAAACTCCTTAGATCAAAAAATAACCTTCACCTGCCATCTAACATCCCCATCAACCCTCAAAATCAAAAGATCTTGAATTACCTTTTTTTTTCCTGTATTTTTTAGTGTACTTCCCTCATGGATGAAGAAACCAGCTATTCAGTCTCATTGCCTGTTTATAATCCAAATTCATTTTAGAGTTTGCATGCATTAGCTGTATGCTTTAATTTGATATATTTTATTTGATTTCAGCCTTTTAAATTACATTTGAGGCAGGTTATATGGCCTCATGGGGAGCACTACCCTTTGTGCAAACAGCAATTATTTTGTCTGGGCTGAGCCTAATTTCATGTTACATCTTGATAGGCTGACAAACAAGGTCATGTTGTCTGCATGGCAAGTGATGGTCCAACTGCTGGGAGAGACTTCTGACAAGCTGGATGGTGGTTCCTGGGAGTGTTCTGATTAAAAGGCTATGATCTAGGATATGAAATGAAGGAACAAGCCATCAATTATGAGCTGAAGTGTTATTTCAAGTGTATCTACAGACCTTCTGCATAGCTTGCAAGTCCATCACAGGTCTCTGCCAGCACAGAGACTACAAACATCTCACTACATGTTTACCTTTCATTCATGGTTAGTAAGGGCTAAAAATGGGGAGAATAGGGATAGTGGGAGCACCACGGCCTCTGAAACTCCCCGAGTCCTTCATCTGTCTCTTGTTCACTCGTCTGCCCTCTGGCCAATAGCTCCTTGTGAAGCACAATTCCCATGTGTCAAGTTGTGCCTCGTGGTGACCCTCGAGCCGTTGTTTTTTTTGCCCTTTCAAAATGCTTGACAAAACTGTCACAGAAGGAGCTTGGCATCTGGAAGCTGTGACAGACGTGGTATGACCTGATTCATAAAACACAGCTAAACAGCTTGGGCTGCCAGAGGCCAGGATTTACAATGTCTAAGAACGGCCTGCTCTGCTAAGTGCACTTTCCTACTCCACAGCAATACAAATTCCCAAGCTGAGGGTGACCTGCAACACTATGAAATGACAAAGCAAGAAAGACACTAATCTTTTTGGTGCCTACTCTGTCCACTGATGGTCAGTATGGGGAAAGAAGGACCTCTGCTCTGGGGGCACCTTTTTCATATGGCTACAGGAGTAGGGAGTACTAAAAAAAAAAAAAAAATCCACATCATTTTTTACAGAGATTCCCCTAGCACAGCAAGCACAAAGAAAAAGAAAACTCAAGTGACAGATAGTTTTTGCTGTGTTATCCACTACAGCCTCATTGTTAAAATAAAAGCCTCTCTGCATTTCTATTTCCAGCAGGCACAACCTGACCAGCAAGGAATTTAAGAACTTCCTGCCCACTTATCCATCTACCTATTTTCTTCATCTCTACTTCAATCATTAGTTACAGCCTACTGTTAGGTGCTCACCATGGGACCTAAACATCCTTTGGGAGACCTGTCAGAGTCACCCTGATGCCAGTGATAATAAACTCCATCTCACTCATCTTCTCTTGAAACACTTATTAGATTGAAGATTACGTGTTTCAAGTGTGTTCCAAGTTATGAAAGCAAGGATTTACAGAAAAAAAAGTCAAGCAAGTTGCCCAAGGATAAAATAAAAACCAGTGTTGGAAGCTCCACATCTGTCTCCCAAGCCCCAGTCATGAAGAATTCTGTGCCATTCGTGTTCACCCTAGAAAGGAATTTCTATATAATCCATTACTTCAAATCACTTCCTCCTCTTTTCATTAGCCATGAAAATGAATTGAAATGTGCACTTGAACATAGCCACTAGAGCCCTCTCTCAGTTATGGTATTTGTCGTATACCAAGATCAGCTGCTGTTTTCATTCTGAAACCTACCCATCCTTCCCAAAATTATCAAATACACACCCATTTGCAGAGTGTTATGATATTGTTTCATCCATCACTATTATGTCATGTTTTCAGACTCGGGGAAAAAGTGAAAGATGATATGAAAGTAGTAAGGGGAAGAATGAGGAAATAAAATAGGATGTTGAAGAAGGTCTCTCTGGTTTTCTTGAAAAATAAAACAAATAAAATAAAATAAAATTCTATAACATTTGGGAGACTGAAAAAAACCCTACCTGCATAATGTCTTTTAACACTTGCCCTAAGTTATCCACAAGTCCTTCCCTATCTATGGGCAAAGACATACCTCCAAGCCCATACTGACTTCTTTACTTACTCATAGTTATCACCTTTGCCCATATCATGGTTTAGTAAAAATTTCAGCATATTTTATTTAATCTCATTATTTCAAAGACAGAGAAGCAGCAACCAGGCTAAGCCAGAAAAATCTTCAAGACAGTTTGTTAAGCAAGTTCAATGACGAAAGAAGAGTAAAAGCTTATAAAACGAATTGCAAAGTGGCAAGGAAAATTACTCCTTCCCTCCCCCCCCACCCCAGCTAAGTAGCACAACAATTGCAATTGATAGAGCAAATTAAGTTCTAAATGCACTGGTGATTTGATAGATGTCATTTTCTAAGTGTTACAGCCACATAGTAAATGCCCTGAAATGATACAGAAGTCCAAGTTTAGCTCTCTGGGAACACTAGTGCACTTTGCAGTATCTACCATGTCACTCATCAACTCGTTGATCTTATCAGCACATTTGCAGTCTGAGCATAGCAGCTGCCTCTGGTTGTTTTTTAGCAATTTCTATTTCTGCATTAGAAACAGGTGGGCAAGCTCAGAGAGCTAACAAGTTTCTCTTTGATGTAGAGATGGACGAATCCTCTCATTAACAGAATGGCCTTTTAAAAATCATTATGGGGTATATTTTTAGTCTCATTTCATTTTGGTATTTCTGTATAATTGCAGCCCATTAATTTCAAATACTTGTTTCTAGAATCTGTCAGTTGTAGGAAACAGGAAGTATCAAGCCTGTGGTATCTGCCAGCTACTAATTTCAATGTATTGCTGCACTTATTTTACGGGTATAAGATTGGCTACATCAGTCACACAGGAATGGATCTTGTTCTCCAGTTAGAGAAATTAAAGTCTGTTAAACAGGTCAGGTAGAAATCTGCATAGACCCTCCCAGCAAAATAAAACTCACAGGTGGAAATTAGACATAGCAGGTGCTCAGAATTACAGATACAAGACCTGAAGAAAAACAAACATGCACAGTGTATCACAAATATGCCTCCTTTCTCAGTAATACTCTTGGATAGGTTAATATTAGGATCAGCACATAGAAATAGCATTTGATTAGGATCAGCACATAGAAATAGTGTTTGCTACATTTCACAAGTGTAGAGTCCCTTTCATGAACGTGGGCAGAGTAGCTGAACAAACTATCTGCTTGCAGCTCTGGCAAACATGCAGTAAAGCTGTTCCATACAATCCAAACAGCTCCAAGCATTTGTAATACATGACTAGCTAGGTCAGCCTTTATCAGACAAAAATGCATAGCTTGGAACATTAAATCCAGAAATTGGATTGTTGTTTTCCAGAAAGTTTTCAAAGCCTTGAGGTATCAGTTGAATGCCTTTTCTATTTTAAAGTCAGACGCAGTAGACAGTCTCTCCAAACCAGTCAGCCAAGATTTAAAAGCACCAAGAGACTTCCCAATTTAGAAGGATAAAGGTGAAAACAACATGAAAGTTATAATGCCACCCACACTGTTTCCCAACAGTCTGTTAGTTCTGTGTGTTGAGGAAGGGTTTGCCTGTGCAAGCAAGAGCCTATTGTTAGACTGAAAAATTCAAGAGTCACAGGATCATGAAAAAACACCTCAGAGTAGCAGAGTTCCCTGTTAGCAGGACACACACTGGGTTCTGTCGCAGCCTAGCAATTCTTTAACACAATCTGTGCAAGCCTTAACAAACTATCCCTAAGCCAAGTTCCAAACTAAAGGCAATGGTTTGCTAGAAGAGTGGCAGACCCCACGTTTTTCCCACTCTTCCCAATCTTCCTATTCAAAATATTTTGTTCCCATGAGATCGTCAGGCACCAGAAAGCAATGTGTATCGAGCTCAATCTGTGTAGCAGCACAGCCTTTCTGGAACAGAAAGGAAAAAATATTGAACTAGAGACAAAAACTGCTCTCTCTGATGGTGAGAGTGATTGTTTGGGTCCGACAGCAGCTGGTACATGTGCTACGCTCCTCAGGCTGTCCAGCTACAGATTACTCTTTCACCAGGCCAACCTGCCAGCTGTCCTGCCCCCAACTCTCTGATCACAGCTGGACTAGTAGTTATCAATGAGGAGGTACAACCAAACAGAAAGGAGAACAACTGGTCACTTGGACAGCCCAGCAGCTCATCTCTGCTTCTCAGAGTTATACTCCTCAACCACCTTAACAAGAGCAGAGAGGGCAGAGAAGATGAAAATAAAAAAATTTAAAAATCACATTCAAGCAATACTTCTACCGAACTCCAAATTCTTACCTTACAGAAGGTTTTAAGCTGAGGAACTTCTTACCGACCTTGTATCTAAAATGCAAGAGTGATCCACAGACTGCCACATCCTCAGCTCTACTAACCGGAAGAGTTGGTTTCATGTAGGTATCAAGGGGCAGACCAAATTACCTTCAAGCCAACCCACTTTATACATCAGCAGGTGCTCCAGACCTCATGATTTGTGAAAAACAACCACCTGTGCAGTATAAGACGACCAACTGGGCAATGCTGTGACCAGCTGAGGGAACCCTTTCCTGACCTTCATTTACCTTGAGGCAAAAGCATTGACTCTACACCCATTAATAAAGACATTGTTCCTTAACAATATCTAATCTCCAGAGACAATCTGACTCTAAAATTATGTTCTCCCTAACACAACCCATCTCTATCACATTGAGAATAGATTTAACTCAATTCAAATACTTCCCTGGCTAATTTATACAGTACCACAGTGACCTTTTAGCATATGCCCCACAGGACCGTGTGTGACTGGAATTTATGGCCAGGCATGGGAAATGGGCAGCTCACTGAAATACAGGGGTTTTTTTCTATGCCATAATTTGAAGTTGATAATAGAAACCTAGTAGCAGTTCAATGCTTGTTCACCATTTGAGGCAGTAAAAGCTGCCTGGGGGCTCTGCTGGGCTTTATTTCAATACCTTTACCAGAAAGAAATTGGCCACTGGAAGCACAACATCTGCAGGTTTCTCACAGATTGTTTTCACCTCAGGAGAGGAGATGAATTTGTTCCCCTCTTCTGCTAATTTCTGGGAATTTGGGCAACCTATCACTCTTATGGAAGCTTGTAGCTCCACTGCAATGAGGACAGGCACTTGGGTGTTGTAAGACAGGCGTGTTCCTAGCAGCTGACTATAAATTTCCAGAGTAATAATAAGTAATACATACAACCAAACCATTTGCAGTTTCATTGATAATTTTCAATGCCTTATAGCAAAAATATAAGTAGTACCAAGCTCCTGTGAGAAGACACTTCTGAGGCACTTGACAAACCAATAATGAATTAAAATAATTATGACTAAGATATGCTAATTTAGATTTTCACGATGTTTAATTCATTAGTGTGTCAGAAAGGCTCTTATGTTCTGAAAGTCTGGAGCATAGCCAGTGCCAAGCACTACTGAGAGAATCATGGTGTATCCTGAGTTGGAAGGGACCCACAAGGATCATCAAGTCCAACTCCTGATGTTCTAGCCCAAGCCCATACCAACAAAGAAGATATTGCTAACTTATGTTCCAGAAAATGCTGCTATTAATCAGATAATTTCTTCTCTGGAAAGGACATGCAAAGGTTACAAGTCTCTTGAGCGAGAGATAAGACTTATAATTAAGAAAAGGAAAGGTAGCAGAACAAGTGCTGAAGAAAGAGCAGAAAATTCTGTAGCACCATCCCCTAAGAAGAGGAAGGCTTAGAACAAATCTCCAAATTTCAGGAGGAAGTTTATTAAAAATATAGAAAATTACAGCTAGATGAAGAACACTACAAATTATCTCACGTCACGTGGTTGTTCTGTCACCATGATGTATAAGGCAAAGGGTGGGACAGACTGAGAAATTACCCTAATATTTACTTTCTCTTTTTGCAAAAAGCCACTCTGATTGACTGTGCTTCGGGGCCCAATTTTAGCATCCTTGTTCAGTGTCTCCCTTCCATTTCTTGCTGCCTTGACTACTGGGATTCAATATATAAATATGCATTTTGCCAAGCTCACAGAAGGCTGACCACAGCGTCAAAGCTGTGCTGGCAGAGTCAGTTCCACCAAACACTGGGATTTAAAGAGCAGTTGATACATCATGAAAAATCCTGGCCTTAATCTGCAGACAACCCTGTGTCTGCCTCACAAATTTCATGTTCTATTCAACCAGCTTCCACCTTTTTGACAGTAGGCTGAATGCTCAAACAGGGGCATAGTTTTGCAGAAATTTGTCTGCTCTTTTTGCAGTGGGCTGCCACTGTGTTGTGACTGGGATATCAGAAAGAAAAAGTAGAAGAGGTGTTTGAAATTGAAAGACAATCTTGAAAAATTTTGAGCACATATCATCAGTGTTGCATATCTGGAGATTGTTGCTTTGGCTTCAGAGACTTGATAAACTATCTATTCAAGTGGAAAAAAAATGTATTCTCCATTCTGTAATTATTCAGCACTGTAGAACACATGACAATTTTATTCAGCCTTTCTTCACTGCTGCATTAAAACAGGATCACAGTTTTCACAACAGCTGACTTCTTTTTTTTTTTTTTCCTGTCACCAACAACAAAGTGTTTGGTACAAAGTGACAGAGCAACCAGCACCTCTGTCTGGCAGCTCTGCAAATGAGGAGCAAAACTTCAAATCAAGAGAATACACAGATTCGAACCTCACTGTTGCATATGCAAGAATAAAGAAAAAAATATTTTTCCCCACCGTTCTATAATCATCTCATTCAATTTCTATGCACACTAAAATCTGTTCACTTTTAGCTATAATCAGAAATAATAAGAAGAGATACTGAAGTGGTGAAAGGAAGAAGCAGAACAGGTTCTGTAAATGGGATATGTTAAAGGAGTGTAATGCTAGTGGGCTCTTTCTGCATAAGATTACAATTTGGACCATATTAACATGTCGGTAGCTAGAGAAACAGTGTGTCTGAGGTAACATCCTCTGTTCACATTCAGTTGAAATGCCATCTAATGGGGGGCCACTGGAGGAGCAGAGGCTTTCTTCAGCTCTTGGTTTCTCTCCTGAAACTGTCATCAATAGTAGCAATGGTTCTTTCTTCTTGTGTGACACTTGCACGGTGGAAATACCACTGTAAAAGCCTATCAGATCTTCCCAGAGAAACCAGCCAGCACACAGACAGATAAGGGGAACTGGCTTACTCCATATTTGGCAGGCAAACATGACCTCAGGGTTCAGCAGGATTGGCTATAGCGTGAACATGTGTGCTGGAGGGGGTATGTCATGCAATAACACTGGAGCAACAGATGTGCTTGCTGTTGGGAACTGTTTCCAGCCAGCACAGTGCTGGGTTACCACTCTAGCTGAATCACTACAGGCAGTTCTTCTGCCTGTTGGAAAGATCATTACCAATCAAAGCAGGTCATTCTACCTCCCTATTTTGACATTATTAGAGGAGAGTTTCCTTTAAAGTGTGCAGTTTCCTTTGGGACGGACTGACTCCAATAAGGTGTTGATCTAATTTGATCCCTGTTTCAGTAGGAGATATGTCATCTCCAGATTTGAAAAAGTTATTCAAGAGAAGAGAGCTTGAGCCTTTCATAATTAACATGCAACATCAGTTGCCATCCAGGGAGCAGGCACAGTTATAATAACTTGGAGTCAATAATTCATAAACTATAATGCATTATTAATCAATTATCGAGACCTGAATTACATTTAATGAGATTAAGCTGATTGGAGCACTAAGCTGTTTGAGTCATATTGATTTAATCAATGTGCTTAATTAAACTGTGTACATTTTCCACATGATCATTATTTCCCAGTATCCTGCATAAATGGCCCCTGCAATTCACATCCTCTGCTGTTCTTTGCTCAGGAATTACCCTTTGCTGCAATTTATATTTAAAGGTAAAGGGCTTGTTTCTTTCTAAGAAAATATCAAAGTTGCAAAACAACCATCTAAATATCTTATAAAAGGAAATTGAGAAACGTTAGAATATTTTCCAGCAACTATGTCTTTTTGATTCCATAGGCTTAAGATGAGAGCAAGCAAAGACACCTCATTAGTCTCACTTTATCTCTCATTCTAGTTCCAGGAGCATCTGCAGATTCAAAGGGCAAAAGCATCCTGCTATATCTATCCCAAAAACATTAATCTCTCCATCTTTAGAAATATGCTTAGACTCAAACAAAAAATATGCCTCAACGACCCAAAAGACTAAATTTAAGATAAGCAGATGTCATTATCTTTTTTGACAGTATTCATAATGGTTTCCCCAGCCATGCATAAAGAGGACATGTGATGACAGAAGAGCAACTCAAAGTGACAGCTATTACAGATGTAAATCCATTTTCTAGTGTCATTTTTGTTTCATTTCTCTCACCTCTGCGGTTAATTAGCCAGGACATTTTGGTTTAAATTTAAACCCCACAATTCATCTCTGTAAGGCTACACACTGCTAAAGGGACAGTCATCAGGTGTGTTGACTGGGGGAATACTCATGTCACACTGAATAATCAGGATTATTAATGGGGATGACAACAGTACAACCAGCCATGAAGAGAGCCTTGCAGTTGCTTTCTTCGTGTTGTTACAAACAATCCTTGTCCTGTCCCACTCTGCAGTGACACTGTCCTCAGTGGATGCAGGATTAACCCCCATGGTGATACATGATGCTTCCTGTCCTTCAGCTGAGAATGCAGCAATACTGGGAATCATTAGCTGAAGCAAGGCACAGCTGCACCACCCTACACCCATTGAAATCTTCATTCCTCTAAGGAATTCCTTCGGGAATGTTTCAGTTATTACTCCGTATTAGCACTAACCAGAATGGCAACTCCTCTACATCACTTCAGAGATGTTCTGCCCCTTCCCTTCTCTAACTAAAGATGAGAGCAAATCCATCCCAGCTCAGGGCACAGCCAGAAAATACCTCCTAAAAAGCACTCACGTGGCAATGTAGAGTGTACCCTGTCCTTCTGCCTCCAATAATTTTGTATTTGGTGGTTTTAATTCCACCGCTCTGTTACCATTAGCAACATATCAGTGTCCTCTACTTTTTTAACGAGAAGACAATTTTATCGCTGCCTGTGTATCAGTGGTTAGATGTTTTACTTACACTTCCCTGAAGAGTTACTCTGTCCATTTGCTCTGTCACACTGGGTCTACCCAGCTGTCTGCCAAGGAGTTTAGTCGAGTTACACACTGCACTTTTGTATGCAATAAATAACAGTGTGAATTAAGAGTTTGCAAACTATTACTCAGTACACATGCATGCTGCTAACACTGCCTTCACTGGCCTCTGTGTGGCAAATCCAAAAAAAATCAGAGCTCTGCAAACTCCTAGTAATTCACAGAGCAGTTGGCACCAAGACTGGAAGCCTTTTCATTCTCCCCGTTTCTGCATTCACGTGATAATGCTCTTAAAGGTGTTGGGAATCTCTCTCCCTTCAAAAGTCCCTTTAACTCTCATCATCAGGCAGTGTCTGAGGCTAGACCTAGCAGAGCCAGAAATAAAGCCACCCTCACAGAGTCAGAATGAGAAACCAATGGCTTTATCACAAGACCATGGAGGATATTGCAGTTAGAATGGGTAGCAAAGACATCCCTACTAGCTGGATGCTCAGTCTTCGCATGATAGTAGGAAGGGCAAATTTAAAATAAAACAGCAACCACAAAACTCAACAAGATAGACATTCTCAGTTTCTGTCTGTACAAGTCTGTGGAGCTGCAGAGCCCAGTAGGGACCACTGACCAGCCTCAGACTTTTGTTGCAGCCTACAGGTACCCACAGACATCAATCAAGTTTGAATGGAGGTTGTGCAGTTTGTAACTGACTGGTTGCATGACTGAGAGTCAAAGCCCAGGAAGCCAAATAGTTCCCAGCTCACTTCTTTCTTTCTCCATATCAATTTCAGAACAGAGCATTTAATAAAAATTATTCAGTGTACCGCCATCACATAAAGGGCAGATAGGAAGAGAAGAAGGAGAAAGGAGCCTAAAGTGAATATCAAAGCCTCACACAAACAAGGCGTAATAAAGGGAAGCAGCAGCCCATTTTTCTTCCCTTCAGCACGCAGAGCGTGTGCAGTGCCTGCGAGTGTGCATGGCTTGTGCTTCCTATTAACAAGGTGCACATTAATAAATTTAACTCAGACAAATTTAACCATCCTAGGGCCACATTAATCAAAAGCCTGACAAGAGCAATCTGAAAGAGTTGAGCAAGGGAAACAAAGCACAGCTGACACAGAGGATGCCGTGCCCTCACTGTCCCTGGGCCGCTCCCACTCCATTAGCACCTCCAGTACCACAATAACTCCTTCCCACTGCGCTCCTATAGGGCTGATCCTGCTGCCTTCCCAGTACTCCTCACCCACCCAACGCCTCTTCATCCATAATCTTTCCTACTCCTCATGTTTTTAACTAGAGAAGGATTTAGAGTATTTAAGTACGATCATTTGCAAGAGCTACAAAGTCCTGGTGAGATTTGTGTTTTACCTGTACCACCTGCATTATTGAAAAGAAACTCTCAAGGTGCAGATTAAATGTACAAAGGAGAAATAAATTTGATAGGAAATCAAAATGGCTATAGCTCATGCAAACTATGAATTGGCCAGAACCAGAAGGAAAGAACAAGGGCTATCAATTCGTATTTATTACCCATGTGTCCAGTTCCCCAGTCCTGGAGCTCCACATCACTTCTCAGGCTGAAATACACATGCATGGAGACTGTACAAAGCAACGGGAGCTGTTACAAAGAAGCCTTCCACCCTTTGATCCCTTCATATTTAGCTCTAAGTTGTTGCTCTTGAGTTATGTTTTTAGCATGGAAAACATTGACAAATAGGTCCTTCCACCAGCCAAAACACTTCACGGAGAGAAGGGAATGTTAAACAAGATGAGAAAACTGCGAAGTAAGTGCTGATCAAAGCCACACAAAACAGCACAAATTACACTAAGTGTGTCCCTAAAAGCCATAATTATCCAAGTTACTTAAAAAAAATAAGCACATACGTGATTATTCTGATTTGCCCAGAGGCATCCCCACAGCATAAAATATGGTTTGGTGCTGCCTTGCTGTTCTTCCACTTGATGAAACAAATTTTCATTACTTAAGAGTGTTGGTGTTTACTTTTATAGTCTTGGAAACTTGAGGGAAGCTGTGTTTCCTTGACAATGTCTTTCCCCCAAACAATTTCTTTTTCGGTTAGACAACTGGGTTTTCTACATGTTCTGTTTTGACTGAGTTCCACTGGTTCATGGATAGATCTAGGAAGTCTTCAATCTTGTTGTATTGCAAGGCTTCAGAGGAAGGGTTTAGTGGCACATCATTTCATCGCATTTTAGGGAGAACTGCAAGCTCCCACTGGCTTCAAATATTATCACAATCCAGGAGACATTTATTTCTCTTGAAAATAAAGAGGACTTGAGCCACATAATTGCAATTTGAACTAAGTTGCAGTATATTACAACAGTCTGAAACATTTGGAAGTCGTATCTGTCCAAACCATTCCTAGACACTTCATGAATCTTTCAGCAAACCTGTGCTGAATAAGCAAGCCAAGCCTTGATTTCACAGACAGGTTAATGACCTTTGAAAACCTGCCAGACTCCCTCTTAACATCACAAGAAGCAGTCTAATTTACCCTGAGAATACACTGGTCCAGAAAATGTCAATGCCATTTTAAATTGAACCTAGCCCAATGTAGTGCTAATCTGAATCTTCGTATCACTTGCTGCTGGGTTACACAAACCTGGATATCTTAATCTTGTTCATCAAGGTCACTGAAGGTCTAAACCTTTGGCTTTCACAGTGAAAAATAACCATCTCTAGGTATAAAATGGCAATTATAATATTTACCATTAGATAGTACATCATCGGTTAGGTTTCAGATAGAATGCATAGAGCTATATTGTGTCCAGATGGATCTACTGGGCACACTGCAGGAGCTGGAATTTCACCAGAACACTTCAAGTGCTGCTCCAGATAGGAACAAGTCATCTTGTACTTTTTTTTTTTTTTGCAAGTTTTAGAATTCAAAATACATAAATCATTTCAATATGGAACATAACATTAAAAAATAAAACTTCTTGTTGAATTTGTTACTTGAACACTTTTTTTTTTGCTGTAGGTAATATTTGATATTGAATTTTCAATTGTCTCAGATCATTAAAGAGAAATTTGAGGTGCAAAATGGTATCAGTTCTCCTCCTTCCTCCATGCAAACCTGCAATTTTTTAAAAGCATTGTAATTGGCTATACCCCATTTTAGATTTCTTTTTCCAAAATG
The DNA here is from genome assembly GCA_035583135.1 of Lophotriccus pileatus. Taxonomy (NCBI): domain Eukaryota; kingdom Metazoa; phylum Chordata; class Aves; order Passeriformes; family Tyrannidae; genus Lophotriccus; species Lophotriccus pileatus. The sequence goes on along the minus strand of JAWWES010000018.1, from coordinate 7,121,414 downwards.
AGAAAGACAAGGAAAATTAGCATATTCACAAAACAGGTTGTCATTGTCACTACTGACGTGAGCACTACTCACCAGCATCTTTTTTAGTGTTTCATTTGGCTACTTACAGAATTGCTCCAGGTCGTCTCTTTTTTTAGATTCTGGCATAGCAGTGATTGTGAGCAATGGGCATGGATTTCCTCCCAGTGTCTGGCAGAGTGTCTGCTGCCTCCAGTAAACTTTCTTAGGGTTCCTATTTTGTTCCAGAATATCAAGATGGGACTGAAAATGAAGCAAGGAAGTAGATTTATAAGGGAGTTCTTGGTCTATAAAATCTGATTTTATCCCACTAGTTGTATATTAATTTTGATACTAATTTCATATCCTGCTAACTTCCCATCTCCTCTCTTCTGTCAGTTAATATCACCATGTTTTGCATCCCACAAATATGCACAAGCCATTCACAATACATCCCAGTGCACTGAAGCTACACAGAATTATTTATTCCCTTTACCATGGTTTAGTTGGAGTTGTCCCTTCTCTTTGCAGAGGGGTTGAACTAGATTATCTTTAAGGGTCCCTTCCAACCCAAGCAACTGTATGATTTTACCTGGACAGTTCCTAGGTGCTTTTCCTACTAGTGTAAAGAAATTTCTATGCATACATGAAATCCGAAAGAGAAACATCTACTCTTTATATTTTAACAGGGATTGTGTAGAAACATGAGAAAACTCACCATTTCTGAGCATTTATAGAACTGATTGGTTAGCTGTCAAGCACATGCCAGTGAAACTCAGTGACAACTCCATATCAGAGGCAGCCAAAAAGTTTACATCCAAACAACATTTTGTACAATCGGTAGTGGTAAATTTGAAGAGCGTCTCTCCAAGAAGTTATTCAAAAAAGGAGGTTTTTTCTCCCCACCCCCAAAGTTTATGACAGCTTTAAACAATTCTGAAGTCCAACAGCTCCTTGAGAAATTTGAGAAAAAGAACTGGCAGCTTGGAAGAAAAAGACTTTCTGGAACAAATTCTGATCGCCTCATTAGACAAACAGCCACTTGTCACCCACACACCAGATGATGTGTAGTTCTCTGTTTACACTGTAATTGCAAGTGGCAAGATGAGTGTAAGTAATGCCACTGCAGGGTGTTGCTAAGTGTTGTGGAACACCAGTTGTCTCTCGCTTGGTAGAGATAGGGATAGTGTACTAGGCACACTTGTCCCAACAATACTCCAGGTAAAACACATCAATTCACTGAACGACCCTTACACAGTAAGTTATTGTCTGTACGACTCAGGGTTAAATTTTAACTGACGTTTATGGGACAAGACATTCCTGTTCCTCCAACCTTGTTCAGACTGCTTTCCCAGTATTGAAATAGAACCGTGTAAACATAGAAGTGAAATTTACAGTCATCTATGCTATAAAACAATTAAAATACTGCTCAATAAAGTAAATTTAATTATTAAATGCATATAACAATCTCACATAGATACAGAGAACTCAATATAATCATTTACTTATGTTTCTGGTACCCAGTGAAACTTAATTGGATATAGCTGCCACTGAGATTTCAGCTAGATATCCAAACACTTAACACTGTGATGTAAAAATAGATAAATTACTGTTCATAAAAGAAATGTAATTACTAATGTACAAGAAGTAATGAACTGCAGAGTGCGTCCAGTTCAAATAGGATTCTGCACTCTGTATTTCCTGCAAATATCCTGTAACTATTAAAAATATATGATATTTAAAAACATTTTCAAATTACTAACTCCATATACAAGTTTATCTTCTTCCCCAAAGCACTATGTGTTTAATTGAGCCCTTGGGTTCATAATCATTTATAATTTATTACTGATATGTAAAACCAACACACTTCACCAGTGGACAAATGCTTTAAAATGCAATCTACTGATGCACAAACCTGATTTGGTTTATTTACTGTGGAAATTAAAGTAAAATGGAAATGTGTGTATTGCATCACTCGACATTTCAAATTAGCCCAAGCAAAGAAGCTATTTAGAATTATTAGAGGCAATGATTTTGCTTAGGTTAAAGAGCTGGACATGACGATCTATCAACCTTTCCCAACCATAATTTCCATTTACCCAACTTCACGGTCCTTATTGGGTTTGAGTTAATTTAAACTTTTCCCGGGGCAAATTCCCTTTAACTTCAATGAGCTTTTTATTTGAAGAGACAGTGAAATATTTAAAGACCTGGTCCTGGAAGTGTAGGAATAACATCTTTTTCATGTCTATTCTATTCATTCAGGAGCAAGTGAGATATTCAGGGATTCCCAGAGTGCACAAACTCTCCAAGTCTTTCTTGCTTTGTGCCAGCAGAAGATAGAAATCATTAACAGTGAAATAATCACAAGGCACTGAATTTACATAAAAAAAGCATGATGGTGAATAAGCCCACCCAATTCTTCAGTATGGTATTTGTTTCCTCCCCTCCCCCCCAGACTGCAGATATATGTGCCTTCAAGGCTACAGGTCAAACCCCACTACTGGAGCGTACACTCTTCCTCATGGATTTTGGGGAGTAACTGATAAGCCTGATAAAAAGTGAGCTGACAGACATGTTTTGGACTGTGAAGGCTTGACTGGCCTTCTCCCAGATACTGGAAGCAGTTTCTTTGAGCATCTATAATGAGATGCAAAGCAGTTGATGAGAGACTTGTTTGAGTGGGAATTAATCTAAGCCTAACTCTGCTGGCATGAGTACATGGGGGAGGACACTGTCCCCGTGAAAGCACAGTCTAATATCTGGGTAGGCAAACCAGTCCCATAACAAAAAACAGAGTGATCCCAAACTCCACCAACCCACACCAGCATTTATTGCCCAAAAGAAAATGTAGTCATAATGGAAATTGAGGGGAGAAGGAAGGGGAACTGATCTACTGGAACTGTGTGGTTTGGTTTCAGTGACATCTTTCTCATTTTTAACAAAAAAGCACAGCTACTCCCAGAACTATTCATTTCCCTTCTTTCATCCTATCTTCCTTTCAGAGGTACCCTAAGGTAAAGCATTAGATGAGGTCCAGCACTGTGGTATTGTTGGGGGCAGCTCTGAAAGCTGAGCTGTTACCCCCTGTCAGGAGGATCAGGCAGCACATCTGAGTTGCCATGAGCTTTAGCCCCCTGCTTCCCACCCCTCCAGGAGGAGGATCCTGCAACCCCAAGCAAATACAGACATCTTTGGTTTGCACTATGACTGGTATAAGCACTAGTGGTTTGTACCCCACATTTCCTTAGACAGAAATTTCTCCTACAGCATTCTGGGCTGTAGAACTGACAGGAACTGCAGTTGTAAACAAGAAAATTACGATTTTGGTTGGAAGGGATCTTAAAGATCACCCAGTTCTAACCCCCTCTGCCATGGGCAGGGACGCCTTCCACTAGACCAGGTTACTCAAAGCCCCATCCAACCTGGCCTTGGACACTTCCAGAGATGAAGAAATGTGAAAAAAAACCTCTATCTCATCTCAAAATCTACACATACCCAAGCAGCTCCAACCTGCCAGGACTGTTATCTTATCTAGGTGGACATGTCAGTATTACCATCATTGTGGAGTAGGTATAGGGGTAATGGTAGGCCAGGTAACAGACATCATCTTTATGAGGGAACTTGATGCTGAAGGTGAGTGTGTAGTAGAACTTTCCTCTCATGCCTCCTCCTGCAGCTGCCCTGCAGTGATAGTGGTTTCTGGAAGAAGAGAAAGAGGAAGAAAGTAAATATTTTTCACTTCTAGATGCACATTTGGAGCAGCCACGAGAGAACTAAGCATTCAGAGAAGCATCCACCCTGAACGAGCTTTCCTCTCATGCTGTAGGATGGGCTCCAAACTCAGCCAGTCATTGTACAGATTGTACTTATTATTGTACAATAAATCCAATCCCATTAATGAGCAGGTGCAGCCTGTATGAAAGAAAGAAGGTTGGAGAAACCACAGCTCCACTGGACAGAGATCCAAACAGGGTCACCATGGTGAGTAGCACAAATCAAGGTAGTACACCAGCTTCAGGGTGTCCTCTGGGATTTGCAACAGGACACAAAGACCAGCAGGGAGTGAAGAGGCAGAACTGCATGAAGCAGTACAGAGCACTGCCAGTCAGATGCTGCTGATGGATGGGAGCACTCTCACAGGGAAATAACAGTTTGCTTCATTTTGTGAAGATGCAAATAAAGAAGCAGCCAGCTTAATACTAGCTCATATAGCACAATCCAGACATATTTAAACTAATGCATTCAGCTAACACTGCCGTATTTCTTCAGATATCCAAATTATCTTGCTTAGAGATGCAGGTTCCTATTCACAGCTCCGAACAATGCCCTGTGAAAATATTCTGTGAAAAGCCTGGAGATTTAGAAAATATGAATACCCTACCAAGCCAACCATTCAGTTCCACCACAGGAAGAAAAGTGATATTTCAGGCACAAAAATAAATAATAAATAAGACACACATAAAAATATTCCAGATACCATCAAAGGTTCTTTGTTGAGTAGGAAGAGGAGGAGAGAAGGTTTGGGTAGAGACTGAGCATGAAAGAGAAATGACCTCCTAAAGATTTGCAGGTTGTGAGCTACCCAAAAAAAATCCTCTGTTTTGGATCCCTCCTTTTTGAAGACTTGAGCCTCTCCCTCTCAGGGAGCAGTGAGGATCAATTGCTCCCTAAGAGATGAGGAGCTGAGCTTGATGTGGAAGCTGGAAGAGCTCACCAGGCAGGGTCAGCTCCCACAGTAACCGAGCAGGGTATGCCTGGGGACAGCAGATGGGTTCAACTACTGATTCAACCACGCATCCAGATCATCAGACAAATCTATGGTAGTGAGGCAGGTCTGGGTCAAGCCATAAGGTCAGTCGCAGTGTCAGGGTCAGGATCATCAGCACTGATGACCGGGCAAAGCAGGGACACAACAGTGACTGAGCTGGAGCCTCACTACAACAGAGCTCTGGGTGAGGCTGGTCAGCATCACCAAGGTCTAACACGGCGCACAGGTCCTTGACAGTGCCTTCAATAAAACTACAAAATCTTATAGTGAGCTCCTCATCTACTTTCAGGACCAGATCTCTTGCAGGAAATTTGCTCTGATGAAGAGATGACTTCAGGCTGAGGAAGAAAGTTTTCTTTCAGCAGAGATGAAGAGACAAATCATGTACTTTAGGGAGAAGCCTCACAGCAAATTGCATCCATAAGTACATTTCAAACAATATTTTTCCCACATTGCACCAATTATGCTGTTGCTGAACCTTCTGATTCCAAAGGACTGTGAGGTTTCTTTGACAAATGTTATCATCAATGTTGCATTAAAATGCAAAATAGAAGAGGCAACCAAAAGATGCAATTTCAGCTCCTGAATTTTACAATACTAGTTTATTTTGCTGCCATTCATTTTTATTCAAAGGGGAGGAGAGAAAAGATAATTATTCTTGTCAAATTCTCTGAAATAATCAGCTCTTTTTCATAAGGGAGACACAATACAATGCTGCTGGGTTTTCACCTGAATTCAACAGTCAGGAACATGTGTGATGAGTGATACTGGCTGGATCAATAGATAGTGCAGGAACACTGAGCCAGAGTGGCACACTATAAGGCCTATGATTTTATTCTCAGATGAACTTTTAACCCCAACATTTCCTTTGCAAATAAACAACCTTAATGTTGGACAAAGAGAATCAGAGGGGAAAAAAATGCAATGAACCCACAAATATAGAATCATCTACTTATGTAATACATGTGTATTTTGGTAGATCAAGGGTTAGTGTCTAGTCTTTTTTTAAAGTCAGAACAATGAAATTTAATATAGTTCCTGTTAATTTTGACAGTGAAGGATAATAAAGAGCTGTTTCTTATTTAGTGCAGAAGGGAAGTGCTCATATCCATAGCTTCTATTATACTCAGTGTCACTTGGAAGATTAGATGACCTTATTTATAAAGAACTGTCACAAAATGCTGAGTTCTTCCAAGTCCTAACCTCCAAATTCACACTGGGAGGAAGCAGGTTTTGCAGGCAGATACTGCCTAAATATCTTACATACACATTATCCCCACATTGGATGCTCTAGTAAAGGCTTCTCCCTCTGTAATTCTGCAGTCAAAAGTGTCTCTCCTGTCTAAAATGGCCACTTAACCCCGAGGTTTTGCAGCACCAAACACCTCTGACCTTGATGCTACACTGATAGTCAATGGTCCTTACTCCTGACCACTCAGATGACACGATCCCATGGGCGCACAGCATCCTCACAGCACTGCTTAACAGTACATTTCACTCTTGTTCTGAGTATCTCTGCTGTTCCACCTAACTACCCACCCAGAAAAGACATATCCAGGCTATTGAATCACTTCTTGACACCTGCTTCTAGTCCATAGCAAACTATCTGGCAGCAACAGGAAGTTTACAGGTGACTTTGGGAGGCTTCAGCATTCTTCACTCATGCATTAAAAAGAAAAAACCCCTGTGTGTAAGCACTGTAAATGATCATGTACTTTTACTGCATATAATCTGGTCTCCTCACAATCCATTATACAAAGCAATAGCTCTGAATATTTTTAAAAGAAACCTAAAAAAAAAAAAATAGCATTTTTCCTCTTTGCCTCCCTCTCCTCCTACTGCTGTCAAGACAAAATGGCTCTATTGCTTCCTTTTTCCTCCACCAGATTGATGTTTTTTTTGGTCCCTCACCACTTTTTCATCACAACACCCTACAATATCAACACAGAGCCTAAAGCAAAAAGCAAGGAAAAGGAAAGGAAAAAAGACTCTGGCAACACCTGCTTTCCCACTACATTATTTGTCTTTTCCTTCAAAAAAATGTTGGAAGTCTCTCATGCTGTCTAGAAATTAAACACACTGATTTTTGGAAAGAAAAAATAAGGCCAAAGTGTGGTTTTCTCAATGAGCATGCAAGTTATATCTACTGCGCCTTTCAGTCACTTTGTAATAGTGAAATCACTTTTCTTGCTGTTCTCCTTCAGAAAAAATGTACAGGTAGTATGTTTCCAGCATAGCTGTGATGAAAAGTTAATTAATAATAATTACAATGCTACTTATCACTTACTCTGCACAATAATTTTTTGTGCTTAAAAGATCTTTGCAAACATTATCTAATTAAAATGTGCTTCCCATTTATCTATTTCCATTCTTTGGGTGGCAGATAAGTGACTCTAATTTTCCACCCTTTACAGATGGGAAAACAGAGACAGACAGGTGAAGCAGCTTGGACAAAGGCACAGGCAGGAAAGGAGCTGAATTGTAACTGAGGAATTCAAAAGCAGCAAACTATTCAGGAACAGTATTTCTTGGCCATCTCTTCTTCAGACTTCCAATCTGCAGCATTTAGCATGGTAAAAAGCACTGTTGGGTGATGGAGTACAGCATTTATCAGCTTAGACTACAAGAGCTGAAGAAAGTATCAATATTCTACCTTTCTGGGCCATTTCAAAACAAGATGCTTTGAAATGTTTATCACTTCTAACCTGGTGATGCATTCCCTTGGTACAAAATACTTCCCACCTGTGGTTTGGTGTCCTTATTTTAGGTCTCCTGACCTCCTTACATCTTAAGTGTGGCTATTAAGTGCAATATGCTTTAGTAATACCCTCGTTCCTACAATAAAAAGCATTATTTTACAAGTCACTGGGCATAGCTGTTATTTTGGGGTCTGCCACACTGGAAACCGGAAAATGCACAACACAAGTTCCTTTTCAAGGGCCAAATCCATGTTGAGGCATTTTTGTTGTCAAGAGTTCAGGCAGAATCCCAGTGGAATTATAATATTCCCACAGCCATCTTGCTGTTAAGGTGTTCAGTCATATTGCAGAGGCCAGGTGCTCTCAAAATGAGACTGGTGTCTCAGCCCTCTCACAGATCTCATTAGAGCTGAGAGGTGACCTGCTAATGTTATGATGACTATTTCATCTAATGTGATTATTAAGATGCTGAAAAGAGAAGGCCTAGTTCTGACACCACTATGATCACTAAACAGCCAAGTTTTTAGTGGTGATGTGAGAACAAAACACTCCATGTACCTCATTACCGACCATGAACTGACTATTGTCTGAAAAAGCTGGAGGTTAGATAATATGCTTAGAATGAGCCATGAAACCAAAGGCACAAGCACATTGTCACCAATTCAGCATTCAGCTGCCATTGTTCCTTAAATACTTTGCCAGAAAGGAATATTATTCAGTGCGTAAAAGCTGCCAAGACAGCAAGAGAATTAGATGATCTTATAGTAACTGCAACTGTTTATCATGGGTGTATCCTGTCACTTCACAGAGAGACAATAAAATAGGGCACAAGTGTCACTCAGCTTCCTTTTGACAAGAGCTCTGCTAATATTCTCCGTAACATAAAACCTCTTGTGAGACATGTGAGAAAGGTACACGATGACACAGCTGTGCCACAACATTCATCTTTATGAGTGAACTATCCCATCTTCAGGGAAGATGAATGCCAAGGAGAAGACAACCTGCTTCACCCAGAGACATCTCACCAATGAGCCCTTCCTCCCACTGTCCTTCAACTCAGAGGTGTCTCTCAGTGAAGGCCCTGCGGCAAAAGCAATTAAGGGCATCTTTACTTTTGTAAGTATATCACCCTTTTCCTATATTTATGAATAACTCCTGGTTTATGAATAACTCCTGGTAAAAGTAATTAGATGAGGTTCCCATCAAAATATGCGCTTCCACCCCAGGATACCTGTGAACAGGGAGAATGGAAATGAAGTGAGCTTGTTTCCCAAAGCATGATAAATATCTCTATAGCAACCCCATTTCTTCCTCGTCTGAGAAACCCCAAACACCCTCACCCATACAACTCTTCATGTCAGAGAATCTCTTTTATAAACACTGAAATAGAACCATTAGAGTTTGAACAGAGGTGAAAGTGCATATATATATATGTGTATGCACATTCTTCTATACACAAAATATGTGAAAACTTGGACAAACAATGAGAGAAAACACAAGTATAGTTATCCTAGATGATTATGTTGACATATAACTTAATGCACAGCTAGAAAACACAGAATATTCCAAATCAATAAAATCATTCTCTCATATATTTGGAACAAGAATCTAATTACAGGCTTAATTGTACAATCATGGTTTAATCTTGGAAGTCAGCTGCTGTTTAATCACTGCACAATAGCTGCCTTGTTAATGACATGGGAAGCCACTGCTCTGGTATTCAGTGGGTAAAATCTGCACAACCAACAGCTCATACTCAGAGAAGCCAGAGATTACAAGCATCTAAAGAGAGGTCACTGCACCACCCTATATTAGTTTTTGAGGTAGAAAAGGTTAAGATTAGGTGAAGGAAGGTTAGTGAAGAATACCTGAAACAAAATAGCTACTCAAATTGAGATAGACAGATGCCAGGTTGAGAGAGGATAACCTGAGCCTTCAGCCCACCCTCTCAAACTGGTGAATAGGAATCGTGGTAGGAAAAAGTAATCAGAGGAACAAAAGAAAAAGGGGAAAACGTATCACTCAAGCATTCTCAGACCCAGCTTTCGGGTCATGACAGGTACAGCAAGCATAAAATAATTAATTAGCATCAAATGTTTCAGTGTTTGACATGAACTTCACCCATAATGCTCTAACTGTTCATTCTCAACATACAACCTCTTTTTTCCAGTGCAGGTCTTCTTGCTTGCACCACCCCAGGCTACATCATTCCCAGACATCCCACTCACAGGCATTCAACCAAATACACTTACTCATACCTGTAATTTTCCTACTTGTTCTATTCTGTCCCCCAGCCTTCAACTCTGCACATATTTTCTAATCCAAAACGTACCAATTATGCTACTCCTGAAAACCCTTTTCATCGTCATTTTTAAAATAAATAGCGTAGTGGACAACATTTTGGAAGCCTTGAAAAAATAAAGCAGAGTTCATTCAAGCTCCTTAAACACCAAGCTCTGCACTTGTCTCCTTTGACTGTAATAAGCAGGATGAATCAGGGATCAGTTTTCTGCATGGAAATGAGAAACCTGAGTGAGAATGTCTCACATGAGTCAAGCTCCAGCTCAGATACAAATTAAAGATGAGACTGATTGAGTGGTTTTCTTCTAAGGGTCTGGCACACTGCAAAAGCAGCCTGAAACAGGGAACTTGCATAAATATCAGCACTGAGCTTGTGAGGACTCCTTTACACCACTGGTGCCTTGCTCCAGTAGAAAGACAAAACTTCCCATACGATAGTAAGACTAATCCCTACTGTTCCTGCTGTCAGGACAGGGTCTATATGGTGCCAATCAGCATGGTCCACAGATCAATTTGCCTTCTGGGGTGCTTGGAAGGGAAGGGAAGATCATGAAGATAATAAGGTATAGAGATAAATTCACAGACAAAGCTATATTTGTATACGGCTATTTCTTCATATATATTTACATAGGTGTGTATAGTGCATGTACATATACACCCCTTCCCACACAACCCTGTGTATGTCTAACCCCTTCCTTATCTGCTCAGCTCCTACATGTCTTACAAAAGTCAGTGTGTGCAACAGAAAAAAAATTATCCCATACAGCTCAGTCCTTCATGGACAGGGGGAAAAGCCAACTTCACTACTTCAGTGGGTCAACCTTCCTTCTGTTCCTGGCTGCATCAGCAAGGTTTGAGCACTCCCCATTCCCTTTGCACCTCCCTCCTCCTAGGGAAGTGAATTCTGCACATGCCCTCTTTCTCCCCTGGCATCTAATATTGAGATCTCACTGGGAGCTGTTTTCTGAAGGTGGAAGCACGTAACACATTGAGCCAGCACCAATTCAGAGACTTTTGGAACAGGGAGTACTGGTGGTGAGAGGGTCGTGACATCAGTACAGTGAACAGAAGGGAAACAGTGGAGGGAGGAAGGCACAAATTATTCACCAAAAGCACTCTTACTTGTAGTAGCAGATATCATGGCCCGCCCGAATCCAGCGAGGCCTGCCCTGGAGAGCTTCCTTCACTGAGTACATGACCGGCTGCATACCTAAAAAAAACAAGATAGTTTCAATTGACATGACTTCCCTGGCTGGAAGAGACAGAAGTGGGAAGGGAAAGGCTAAACAAGAAGACACATTATTTTGCCAGTGCTTTCTCTGCAGATAGTTTATGCAAAGTAAATACATTCCCAAAGCCCTGTGCTTTGTTCTGATGCAGCTATGTCTGTACAAAAAGCACCTCTTGAAGAAATGAGCTCAATGGAATTTATTAAAAAATAAATTATCCTACTGGCCGCAAAGGAGGACTTCATTCTGTTTACAAACAGAGGAAGGAAAAGGAAAAAAAAGAATAGGAATCAAGGCATCCACAAGATCAGTAGTTTGGGTAGTCCACTATTTTGTGCTTGGCTGCACTAGTATTGAACTCTTAATCCTAACACAGCATTAGAGATCAACAGTGCATCCAACACCCTACCTTCAGAAAACAGCAAGGAAAACTAGAAGGCTTTAAACTTACTATTAGACCTCAATAACCTCTTTGTGCCATAAATGCTGATAACAATAGCATCCATCTTTGTACCATATTACCCCAGAGGATGACTCCTTCCTGACCTCCAAAATTTTGTGCCCCAAGGTAGGAGGCTTTCTCTGATCTGAGCTGTGTATACATTACTCACAGCTCCACGAAGCCAGCCCACCTGCAGGGAGTTTTTTGTATCAAATTCCTTTGCTGTACACACCTTCCTGCTCTTTTACAGGCACGGTGAGGAAGCTGCCCTCACAGCAAAGCTCTGTGCACGTGATGTCCCTGGTGAGGAGCTGAGGCTGCAGAGGTGGCTGCTGCCAGCCAGCTCCAGTGGACCCAGCACAGCCACAGCTGAGCCCAGCAATGATTGCTGGCAGCACTTCTGTGAAAGCATATTTAAGAAAGAGAAAAATGCCCTTTCAAGTATTTTTGCATGTTGATAAGTTGCCCCCTGAGCCTTCTCTTGGCTGCTCTTGTGCTGGGAGGAGGTGATGCTTGAAAATCATTAATACTGATGACATATTTCCATAAGCAGCTATTCAGTTCTTTTCTTCCTTTGGGTTTCTGTGTTAAATTCTCCAATACTTTCAGAGCCAGAAAGTGTGTCAGCAGCAATGCCTTTCCAGCTCTTATTTGGCTGTGCTGTGGGGTGGCACTAACTCACCTACACCCAGGAGTAACCTCTCTATTGCCGCTTCCTGAATCAGTGCCCCGAGTCACACACAAGAACCAACTGTGTTTGGTTCCAGGATATGGACCACAGCAAGTTCTGGGAGTCACAAGGCTGTCCAGATGCCCAGTTTATCAGACAAGAGACATGGGGCTCAGAGTCTGCAGGGCTCTCAACATCCCAAATGCCATCTCCCGCCCTCCTTTCTGAGTCCAAAGGACAGAAACTGGAAACTTCCTCAGAGCAGTGGTTGATACTAGTCTACCATCTCATTTTAATTAAAAAGAAGTAAAATAAATCAGTTTTTCCTCCCCAATCTCCCTATGGCAATGTTCAATTTTAGAAAACAAACTGAAATCAGGCTTTAGATGAAATCCTGTTATTTCCCATGGTAAAGTTAAGTCAGTGAAAAAGAGGGAAGGAGGGAGGTGGAGGCTGCACTCCCTGACTTGCTCTGCTCCTGGCCACAATTATTTCATTAAATATCCTTTTTGCTGGTTTGAAAGTCACACAGTGCCATCTAACCAAAAGCAAAAGGGAAAAATCAAACCAGACAAGTAACCAGGAGTTGCCATCCAGGGCATTTTGCCACTACATCACAACTGGAGGCTTTTAGTAATATAGGGTGGGCATAAGCCCAGGACAAGTGCAGAGGGAATGTGGCAAATAAACAGCATCTCTTACCAATGGACTGTGTAAATGTTATGCATGTGCTGGAAGGGATAGTGAGCCTCGCTCAGCCAAGCCAGAAAAGCTGGAGCTTCACTGCCCGCTCAGAGCAGCAGAAGTAACCCACAGAAGATTTGTTTGATAGCCAATCCCACGTACAAGCCATCCAAAAGTGAGACAGGGCTTAGCCTCCCTCCTTACTCCAGATGGTATTTTCACAATTCTCTTCCAAATATACTTTTCGTTGCATGCTTGAACATGTGAGTCATGTTCAATTTCAGGTACACAAAATGAGATTATAAATGCTGACAACAGCCAAACTAGCAGATAACAAACAACCTTCCACCAGTAATAGCCTGAACCTCTGGCTGTGAAGGTACCAGTGGCTGCATCAGGGATTGTACTGATAGGACATCAACACTCTTCATTTTTAGGCTCCTACCAGACACGCCACTCTGAATGGTTTGGTAATTCAGAGAAGTAGTCTAAGATGACAAAAAGAAATCATTTTTAGTTGAGATCTATATGAATATTTGAACTTCAGCCCTTAGGGTTAAAGAGCAAATGCCTTATAATTCATCATGCCACTCACCCAGCCAGTTTCACATATACAAGTGACAAGTGATTCCAGCTTTTAATGCTATTTGTTTTAGGTACATTGATCTTGAGAGAGTTGTCCTGGTGATGCTAAAAGCTGTAGCCACAGGGCTTCAGAGGAATGCAAAGTCTGATATTATG
>JAWWES010000018.1:7089511-7107780 GCA_035583135.1 Lophotriccus pileatus | reverse complement strand
AACCATGGACTATGACAGGAGCTCAAAGACAGCAAGGAGCAGAATTTTTTATCATCATTAATATCAACAGAAGTTTTATTAGGTTTGAAGTCAGAGATGTCTTTCTGGATAAACCCAAAGAAACATGAATATTTGGTTTGAGGATTATCACATTTACTTAAATCTTAGAAGTACTTCCCAATCCTGTGCTGCTCATTCAGTTCCAACAGATTGTCTTTTTTCCCCACACCTCTCTCAACTCTAGTGTCATTCTTCCTCAGTTCTGGTCTACAAACACAACAGTAACATTTTTTTCCCCCACAAATCCTCTCCCAGGTCTCAATATTCAGTTTGATAGACAAAGGTACTTTGACAAATCTGAAGTGACTTTTTCAGTGTATTTCAGGGCAGATAAGATTAAACTTACAGTCTCCCTTATAGACATGGAAAGTTTAAAACCTTTATGGCATTAAAAAGATATTCTTGTGAACAGAAGACTCTCCCAATTCCCCAAGGACTCATACCATAATTAAACTGGCTATTGAACTTCTCACAGTTGATAATGTTGAAGCGATAGGGAACTGCTAACTTCATGTCACGGACTTCGAAGTAGAACCACTGGTGATGCTGGTTGCTGTTGACATCTGCATTCATAATTAAGTCATACTCAAACCTGTTAAAAAAAATTGGAAAAAATAGTGACCATGAGCACCCCATGTCTGCCGGTGAACATGCTGACAACAGGCTATACAGTCAAATTCATTAATATTTTCTGAGCATCAGAGAACAGCCTTAAACTCACGAAGCCCAAACAGCTTTAAATACTCACACTGTATTAGTCTTGTCAAAATGTTTTGAGCTCTGTTTTCTTACTCCTGTTGCTTTCATGACATTCATGTGTTGGAAGGCATGATTAGCTCCATGTAACCTGTTTCCCTGGCTGGCCCTTTCCAAACCCAGGAGAACACCACCATTCCATGCTGTGGTTGCAGCAGAAAGGCGGGCTGGGGCACGTCTGCTCCAGGTGTACTTACTCACGCACTTGGATGGCTTTGCGAAGGTTTCCCGATTCAAACTTGGAGAAGAAGGTCAGACAACCTGGAGCACCTGGGCTTGAGTGATTGCTGTAAAGCAAAGCAAGGACACCTATAGCAGGCTGCTTCAAAGACAAGCTCTCCCCAGCACATTTTGTATGCTATAATAGGCTTTAATAATTTTCTTTTAATAAGCAGGGTGCTGGGTAGTAGCAAGAGGTGACCAAATCCATAATCCTCCTATCTGATGCACGTTTCCTCTCTACTGTTCCTTGGTAATTCTAAATCACATCTTTCCTTTTCCCAATACTCCTTTTTGTCACAGTTCATGTTTGCTTTCTTTATTCCAACTACTTTCCCACTGGGCTATTCCTCTTAATTCATTAATTGCAGAAGGCAGCTTTATACAATTACTGCACCTTTACTCTTCCCTCATCTATATATTCCTTCTCCTATAACTTAGAAATCTGCAAGTTAAATTCATAACTTTCTCCTACCTCATACTGTCCTTCACCTTTTTGTCATCTAAAGAATATTCTCCAATTCATCCATCCTTCCTCTGAATGCAACTTTGTCATATTTGGGACCCTCTCAACTGCCTTGCACTACACCTCAAAGACCACTATTTGTGACCAGAGCTGAGCACTTCAAGTAGTTCCCAAGGTCAGGTGTGTGGTTTTCAGAAGACTTTTGTGAGTGTCATGCTTAAAAAGCAGAGTACATCTACAGCCCATGACACTGGCTGTGCAGACACTCAGTGGGGAATGCTGCTTAAGGGTGCAGAGAAACCGGTATTATCCCCAGCACCAGTCTGCACGTCTCTGTTCCAAATCACTACATGCAATGCAGACATACCCAGGGACACCATACAGTCTCTTTGATGTATGGATTCTCTTGGTCTGTCTAAAAGTTTTGAGGCTCTCCTGCTCCAGTGACTTCCACAACAAATCCTTTCCCTGGAGTCACGTACAAGGAACCTACTTCTCCTGGATATTTTCTCCCCTGGGGCTTCAGCTCCTGTGTTATTTCTTCTTTACCTCTATCAGAGCTGTACAGACTGAGCTCACCACCCAATCCAGCACTGACAGTGCCCCTGGTTGCAGTGCTCAGTCGAATTTACCCACCTGGGCTCATCCAAATCAAACACAGTTCTGCCGATCACATCACCCGGCTGGATGAGGCGGCGAACATCATCTAGGACTTTGTCCCTAAGAGGAAGAAAGCATTAAATTGTAATGACACTCTGATAAATCTCTATAGTAGATTCTTCTGGAAGTAATATGAAATGTCTTTGGAAATTCTTTTCGAGGACTGGTAAGGAAGGACTTCCATATGCTAATGCCAGGTGAACTTTTTCTTTTCCCACCATGAGAATGCATCTCCGCCATTCCCATTACAAGTTGCCTTTTGGGTTAAATGACTGATTCTGCAAAATTTCTATTCTCTATAGTATTGTGTCAATTTAGATTTGTCCACAGTTCTTCCTAGTCAGTGCCAACCTCCCAAGTGGCCAGTCTTGCCCTGTGAGGAAATATCTGCCATAACTTATAAACCTACTAGCCTGACTCAAAGGGAATCTGGACATCAAGTCAAGCTGATTTCTACTATTTAAACAGAGCTTCTCTAATCCCTAAAGTTGATCAAATGTGGAATACCAGAATTTCTTCCTGACCTTTGAAGCAATCATGTTATGCCCTGAAGCATGTCATGATTAGTCCCATTTCAGCTGTGCAGTTACACATGTTGTTGTAGCCATAAAAGCAAAGCTTTTAGAGCAACAGTGCAAGACAGTAGAGTGATTTTGCCTCTAAATAAGATTTCTAGCTTTTGTATTGTTGCAGAAGGAATCATTCTCTCTAGAGATCAGAAATCAGTGTTCTTCACAAAAGCCATTTGATTAGTGTTGATCAACTCTAAAGTTTAGCATAGAATCCAGTCTCTTTGCTATCTGCTAATAATTCCCTATACCACTAAGAAGAAATGTAAAGTCATTGCACAGAGCCACACATGGAACAAACAAAACTGTGGTATATGAGAGCTTCCTCTCCCAGCACAGCTTCAAAACACAGCTTCCCACTCATCTGAGCACCTAAATAAAATGAGAGGTCTTTCTGAGAGGACAGAAAGGATTTTCCTTCAAAGAGCCAGATGGGACCTAATGCTGCAAGCACTAAAGGTGGCTGGGTAAAGAACAAGATTGAACATAAAAACGTATCCCAAAAGGACACAGAGTCTTCTTCATCTCTAAAATGGGCTTGTTCTCATTTTTGTTCTAACAAGGTCAAGGATTCACAGCATGCTCTGGGTCTTGGTCTGGTTACTTTAATGAAAAGCCACATATCAGAACTTTGAGCAGCTGAGTCCTGTCACAAATATCACTATATCAATGCATTTATCATTAACTGGTTTAATCAATAACAATTTGAAGTACTAGATAGGTGAGTCTTTATGGATGCACAGAAATCATAAAAATCTCTCTCCAGGGTTGCCACTTCCACCTTGATCTGTGAGACAATGAAAGCAACACAGATAGTGCACAGCTCACCCAATGACACAGAGAAAGTCCATGTCAGAGGTAAGGAATAGGCTTGCTGATTCCTAATCCTGTCCCTAATCCAGGAAGATGCCAATTGCCTTTCCTTGGGAGGAAAACCTATATAAGGTCACCCTGCTGTTTGGCCTTGAGACAAATCATTAGGTAGCCAAAAATTTGTTCTATAACTTCCCCAGACATTCGGAAATGTTAGAGTCAAATCCTACATAAGCCAGTTTTGAGCTGGAGAGCTCTCAGTGTGGTAATTATATGAAAGCACAATCACCTTTGAACTCCCTGCTTGCGCTCCAGCATGGGCTTGCTGTGAGGAGGTGGCTGGTGACCCCAGAAATCGGGAAATGCCAAGTCTCTGTAGCCTGGTATGGACTTCACAGATTTGGCCCTGGCTGCATAGAAGTGAGGACTGTGAAACAGGACATCTTCTTGGTGTTTCTCCAGAAGATTTCTCACTATGTCTGAGCTCTCCAGCCTCCCTCCAGGACTAGGATTGATTGAGGCCTCACAATGAGGGTAAAACAGTTGTTTGTACCAAGCAGCATCTTTTGGGAGAGGGCGCAATGCAAGCACACAACTTCTGGCTGCATCTTCCTCTTCACAGAAGTCTGTGTCCCGGGCTGCTTCTGCAATGTCTCTCTTTCCATCATCCTGATCCCATCCGCATTCCTCCTTCTTTCTCCAGCTCTGCGGTGGGACTTTGAAATCCTGTTCCTCTGGATCTGGTCCCATCTCTGTGACACTTTGGTTTCTCCATCTGCAGTTTGGATGTTTCGCAGAAGTAGCACTTGGAATGAAATGAAAAGGAGCAGAGGGAAGATTCTCAGTCCTGTCCTTCAAGCTCTTATCTTCCTCAGACTCCAATTCAAGCTCCTTTAGGTTTAAAAAGCAGAAGGAATTAAAAGAAACTAAAGACAGATTGTGCCTCCTTCTAGAGGAAACCTTTCAAGGAAGAAAAGAGGAAATATTTACACATCTCCCAAAACAGTACTCAACCAATAAAACAACCAGAGCAAAATCAGTGCATGGACCACCTGCCAGCATTTCTCTATCCACAAAGCTGTTTCAACAGAAGCCTTCAGAAACCAAAAGGATCCAGCTAGAGATGACTCACCCAGGTGACTCAACTGAAACCAATTGTTCTAACAAAGAAGGGAAGATATATTACAAGGCATTTTTTTTTAAATATAAATGTTACAGTGGTGTAAAGGCGACTAATCTGTCATGCAAAATTCCACCCTACCTTCATGCAAGAGTATAATTTAATCCCATTTGGCTACTTAAGGTGACAATCAATGTAACAATATTGTGTATACAGGAGATTTATTAAACTAGTGGTCTTTTCCAGACTCATATTTGAATCAGGTTTTTCAGCTCTCCTAAATTCCAATACTTGTAATGAGTGCAGTAGTTCATTTTTTGTCCCAAACTGCAATAGGAAAAATTGTTTGAACTGTTCATTTCACTCAGTGGCAGTGCAATCTTCTCCTCTTCCTTCAAACCACTGGTTGACAGTATTTATTTTCCACATCTCATTCTGATCTTGGTATTGCTGTTGAAATTGCCAGCAAGGATACAAATTATCTGACAGATTTCTCATGTGGCAATTGATTCAACAGTGCTTACTTAATCTATACCCAGACAAATGGGCATCAAACATCATTCCCTTTATCACTCCTGATTCACACCAATAAACTATAGTAAAAAGTCATAATCTTTGGTTTTCCAGTCCTATGAGACTTACAGGTTTCCTGTTGCAATAGCCTTGTCTCGTCATCAATTGTCAATACTCCCTTTCAAGTATTTCTTAAATTCTAGAATATTCATAAATAAAGGAAACGTTACTATTATTGTACCTGAAAATTATGGGAAAGTTCTGGACACACTGCTTCATATTGTCCAAGATCTTCCTCTGGCCGGTCAAGCACTGGCCTTGACCTCAATTTATTCACATCTGTCTCCAAGTCATAGTCCTACAAAAGCAGAATTAGAAAAGCACGTACATCACAAATGCCCCATAAGATGATCTCAACCATCCCCAGTGAATTGGGGATAAGAACAGTATCTGAAACTTTCACAGTTGAAAGTTTCTATGCATTGATTTGCAGTCTCACACATATCAGATATGAGAACCAAGGCCAAGTGTCAAGCATTCAGTCACTGCATTAAAAGAAAAAAACAAACAAACAAAAAAACCCACAAACAAACAAACAAGCAAAACTCACCAAAACAAACAAAGAAAACAAAAAACAAATAAACAAACAAAACCAGGAAAAGATGGGGTAGGAGGGATGGATGGAGACATGGCATTGATGATGGGGCATTACACTACAGCATTATTCAAATAATTCCATGTGTCTTAAAGTATGTCCCACCAAATGCCATCAAAAAAGTGATTTGCTACTGACAAACAGACTAATTTCTGAAGCTGTTACGAAAAGAAAAAGGTAACATTGCCTGAATGCACAAGTGTCCATGGTATTTCAAACCCCAAGCCACACTTGTGTCACAGAGCAGAGTCTGAACTGCTGTTTGGGACGAGCTGAAAAGGCAATGAACGGCGGCAAAGAGCATGAGATCAGGGTAAAAGGATTTTCCATGAACAGCATACTGATGCCTAAGTAGCTTCAAACTTGCTGAAGATTCGAATTGAAAAGAATAGAGGGTTGATGTGGTGATTTTGATTGTCATAGAACTGTCTGAACAACTGATGGAAGCACAAGCTGAGTCTCAGTTTGGTTGCTATTCCTTGCATGCATGGATATGTGTTATTTAGCTGTGAAAGTGTTTGTAAACCACATGAATACCGGAAAACATTGTGCAAAAGATCTTACACAAGAAAAAGTTAAGCTGAAAGTTCATTATCCATTCCATGCTTGCTTTCCCTTTAGCAAGATTTTTCAAGGAAGATATATGACCAGCACACCAGACAAACAGTGTTTAAAACTCCTATCAGAACAAGCTCTTAGGCAAAAAAAAAACCCAAAAAACCAAAATTGCTTACATCTACTTGGTAAATCCTTATGAATAATTAAATAGTTCAGAAGCATGGGAGCTGTTTCTGAATGAATAACTAATTAAAGAAGGAGATAAATTCACCATGAACCTTATTCCTAAAGAACATCTTGACGAGCTCTAATATTCAGATAAAAACAGTCAGACAGGGGACACTCAGCTAATGTGTGGGGGATTTTTTTAACTTCCTTTCTTCATTGGGTGACATCAGTTAATACTTGAGGAGAAAAAGACAGGACAGTAATGAGAACACCCTTTCACAGAAGTCTCAATCATATCTAATTAGACTGTATATGCAACTTCATTTCTTTAATTTGCCTTCCCAAGCCACTTTATGTGTATAAGACTTATTAACAGCATTCAATACTTCACATTTGCATATGAGCCTGTTTGTATTTTCACAACAAAAAAGTTTGCACCCTCATCCTCAGCTGGCAGGGTTTTTTTTGGCAGTGAAGTCACTGCAGGGAGAGTGCTAAGGAAGAATTTAGGGAAGTATGGAATAATTCATTTAATTATTTGTCTCTGTAGGGCAGCAAATAAAGAAGGAATATAGGTTCAAATGCCCCAGTTGTGGCTTAAAATAGTTAACCTTTTCCTTAGTGTAGGTGCACAGCCCAAATATGATCTGATATGGGAAGAAAGAGAGGGTTAGTCTTTCCTAGGTGATAAATCAATTTTTCCTAAGTCCCATTTTTCTGTCATGCAGCTAGAGGAATCAAAGATCTACCATTTATCCCTGACTGTGTATGTGATTCCAATAGTTGCTGGTCAGTCTCTCTGCAGGAACAGAGAAGTCACCAAATCTACACCATCCTGGGTGGCAAGATGGCAATTAATAAAATAAATGCAGGGGAACTCTAATGAAAATCTGTGCTTTGTCTTCTTTCAAGTATCCTTCTATTATTCATGTAGTGTGTTCATGTGGGACCACATTCACATCTACATTCTCTGCTTAGATAGTCTTTCAGGGTGGCAAAATGGACAATGAAAACTTTTACTTTCCATCATGGAAACTATGGTTCATATACCTACTTCCTCCTTACTCTCCCCATCCTCATTATCCAGATCTTTTTCAGCCTCTTCCTCTCCATCACTTTCATAGTCACCTGTAGGAATAAGAAAAAGAGGTAGAGGCAAAGGTGTTCAACCCAATATCCCTCTCATGCCCTGCAGAGAAGTACATGTAACCTCTTTTGAGTGTGCCCCACACACTCTGTAACCCACCACAACCCTGATTAAAGCAGATCCCATTTGTTAATCTCGCATAAATGAATTTGGCACTAAATCACGCAGTTCTTAAAGCTCTGTTCTCTTGGGCTCAAGCATTGCCTTTCAAAACCATGACAAATGTCCCCATGGTATGGATCCAACTCATTTTAAAAAGCAATACAGAGATTTTCTGCTTGGCTGCAATGATAATACAGGATTCTCTTAATCTATATTATCTAGATTAGAGTGTTTTACTGCTATGATTGTTATAGTATTTGAGCATCTTCCACGTGAAACTGAATGCAACAGAAATTGCTTGTGTATCATGGAGCCTGCTGTTTCTCCTTTTCTGTGGAGTAGCTATCCTGCCTGTGCTTGAGTTCTGCTTTTCAGCAAGAGCTCACATCTTCTACTCATGGAGCATGACTGCTACCTACTTTTATTTTAGAAAGTGAAAAGGATAATAATTCCTGCAATTCTTTACTGAAAAAGCTGCTGGGCAGTCCCCCCTCTCGCAAACAACCATGCACAGCCACAGTTGTGTCCCACTCTGTTGCTGTGGAGCAGCGGCACTTCCAGCCTCTGCTATGCCCACTCTGCTCCATTTCTTTTTTTTTTTTTTTGATAAAAGAAGAATCTCCTTTTTTATTTTCTTGCTCCTTTTAGTCTTCTTTAATTTATTCTCCAAACAGGCTCTCCCAGCTTCAAGAAGACCTGGGAGTAATTTATTCTCTATTGAATGACTCTGTAGACCATCCGATTAATTTTAACTGTAAACCCCAGGACTATGACACCAAGTCTCCCTTCCCCAGATCCCACACTGAATTCTCATTTCATGGTCCTTTTCTTCCTATTGAACTCAATCTTCAGCCATTTACCTTCAGATCCCGCACATGAAGGTTCAGCCTTGGCATTCCCAGGAAGACGGAAGGAATAGGAACTTCTTACTGTCACCACAGGCAGATGCTCTTTGGGGTAGCACTTTCTCAGAATCTGAATTGCAGTGGTTATAATGGGATCCAGATTTTTACAAGATAAGCAGTCCTAGGAACAAAAGGAGAACAACATTAAGAATGGCCTCTTACAACTATCCTGCCTGTTTCACACGGTCCCCCGAGCAGTGCTGGGTTAATGGTTGGATTCAATCTTAAAGGTCTTTTCCAATCTAAATGATTCCACGATTCTAAAGTACTTTATTGGAGTCAGGAACAGGAAAATTACTGTATTGGGTTTTTTTTTTTTTGGTTGTAGAAGATTTTACTCTGTTTTCTTATGTATGATTGAACGGCATTATAAGATTCAGTGGGATTAACCAGGATTCCTGTAGGGAGGCTGGGAAAAAATCATCTAAAGCTGACATGCTTACAAGACTCACTACAAGAATCTTAATATGTATTTCTAGATCTCTGGCTGTTTGGAACAAGGGGGAGAGAAAAGACAATTTTGAAAGCATCTCCAAGGAAAGTTTTATTATGGGTAGAGCAAAGACCAAGGAGAACTGGTTTCTATTTCTGTTTCAATTTATGCACTCTTTCACATGGTTTCCCTTGTTTGCTTGTTATTAAAGGAAAGATTAGGAAAGCTTGTCTCCATGTAGTAACAGGGTAACATTCTTGAAGAGTCTTACTGTAGTTTAGTTTACAAAAACTGTTCTGTTTTCACTAGAACAGTGAACACAGGACTGTTTAATTGCCTGCCTTGGGACAGCCAACTTAATTCACTGCCAAGTGAATTTAAATAGTCAAGAACAAGGCATATTCATCCAGTCAATGAATTTCCACACATGGAGTTACTCAATGATGCCATTTGAAAGTCATATTTTTCTTTACAGCAAATTAGCTTACAAGTGCAAACAAGCCTTCAGATACCTTGCAGGGAATTTGTGGGACTGTTTGGATTAGTGCTCATAAAGTGCTCTCAGATTACAAGATAATACAGTTTACAAGTGACTGAAAAATATTACAACACTGTGTTGGAAAAGCCCTTTTTACTGACACCTGAGAAATAGGCAGGAGACTGCTTTGTATGTGTGGAAGCTACCCCACTTATTTTGTGGTGGTATAATGTGAACGAGGGAGGAGTGAATCCTTAGCTCAGAAAACTCATATAAAGCTTCCCTGAATTCAGGAGATCTGCTTTTTAGTCTCCACACTCAATCTTTTTTCTACTGAATCTGGAATAGTCCAGATATTACAGTATGGGATATATACAAAAAAAAAGGAGGTTTCAAATACGACAGGAAGACAAAAGATAGTGATGCTAATGGATGCTACTACTGGAACACGGAGAGTGGAGTATAAGATGATATTATCCTAGAGTAGTACAGGAAAAGAAACCAGGCAAGCTTAAGACATCAGATGGAAAAGTGATAAAATAGCAAAATAACATTCCATGCAGCAATCTCTCCTAAAGCAGATACCAACCTGTTTTTTTGTCTCAGAGCAGGCAGCTCTATCACTGCACACAAAACCAGCCAGTGTTAATGTGAATATACCATTTAAGTGTCAGGAAAGCCTAACTGCAGCTAGGAAAAAGCAATGGGAACAGAAGGTATTTCCTTTCCACAAATGATTTCATTATCTAAAATTATTTTTCATTCCAGGTAGAAGTAGAACTCAAAATATCTCTAAATTCCCCTAAAATATCTCTAAACTCTCCTCAAATAAAGTAGCAGTCATTTCTAATCTGTGTAAGGTGACAGACTTCGAACTATTGGCTCTTTCTGTAAAGACATAAGCTTAAGGGCTATTAAAAGCTCAGGTATTTCATCTGTCCATCAGCCCAGACAATGGGCAGCCAGAGAGATTCCAATTGAAAGTCATCCTTGTAAATAGGATATCCACTGGAATTTAAAACAAACCTGTCTTGGTAAAACTGTTTTCATTTCAATAGATAAAAAAAAGAAAAAAAAAAAAGGTTTAAAAAAGTTTCAGCAGAACTTTTCTATCCAGCTTTTAATACCTTCAAAATCTCACTAACTGCTCAGAGTTTGGTCAAGGTTAATCACCACAGCCAGCAAATTCCTAAAGACACCAAAATACTGTCTACAGGAAAAGAGCCATTGCCTTCCCAATCTGGACTGGGAAGCACTTCCAAGGCTTGGTGTCTTGGAGAGACACTGTGAGACTGACAATATCCCAAAGAAGCACTGAGGGAAGAGACTGAGCTTTGAGTTTATTAACCTTGGTAATTTCTTATCCAAGGTCTCCCTAACAGTGCACATCAGAATAAAGCAAACTGGAGGCCCCTGGAGCTGTCGTTTCCGCTCCACTTCTAACCTTTGGAAGGATTAGCATTATCAGTGTTTGCTGCAGCCTTGGTATGTCATTTCCTCTTTGCTCACCCAAGGTGACCCCATGCTTGCACTTCCCATGGAGTTGCTCCCAGGCTGAGCTATCAGGAGATGTTAGCTCAGAAAGCTGCATGGGCTGCAGGAGGCTCTGGAGAGGCAACGAGCTGACATCTACCCTCAAGTAGCTGTTTCCATCCATCCTATTAAAGTTTCTCCAGACCAGGGACTTCTCATTAACAGAGTCCATAGGCCCTCAGAAGGTCTGCCAGTTCTGGCCACCTCATCCCACCTAAAGAAATGGTCAATTCTTCCTGAGGAAAATGAAGTTAAATAGTTCCAGAAGTCTCCTGTATACTGTTAGTTAAAAATGTCTTTCAGTCACAGAAAAATCGTTCATGGCAGTGATGGCAAAGGGGAAGAAAGTAGACACATGGGATCACAGGGCAATGGATTTTCTAAAGGAGAAGGGGACAGGTTTTTCTTTCTGTTTGTGATGATCCTAGAATGAGATAATGCCAGTAAGAATGATAATTGAAACACTTCTGTGGAATCAGGTCTACAGCGGAGGGATTCTCGCTGTCACTTCTCCACAGCAGGCTAAGGAAGCGTGTTGCTGAGAGGCTGAGGAAACTGTCACTGCTCTGTACCTGCCTTTTCTATACCTTACAGGGATCCCATCCACTGGCATCTTTCTTGAACCCCCGTTAATGTTTCACAAGTTTAAAATTTAGCCTCCTGAAAAACTGTTAATGGATGTTTCTCATTATAAAAGGTGCAGCTAAATGAGCTGATTGAGTGGAATTGTCTGGATACCGTAAAGGAAGAATCTCATGAAACACCTAAGCAATTCCTCTATAGATATATTGCATTATTCTTAGGAGAGGAAGACCAAGCAGACAGCAGGATGCACAGGGGAAGGAGAAAAAAAACATTAAACGGCTGAACTGGAACTCCCATGAGGCTTGTAGAAACTAAGATTTCAGCTTTTCTGAATTACTAACTCCGTAAAAGTCAATACTTCTTAACATTATCATTTTTTTTCATCTGTATGTCCTATCCTGAATTTATATAAGTATGGAATTTCCTGCACTGTGAGGTAAAACCCAGCACTAACTACCTCATTTAAACACAAAAAGCACCATTTACCTGCACACTTGTGAAGAGGATCTCCATTCCTTTGGAACCAAGAAAAGTCTCCCTGCCCAGCTGGATGTTGGTAATGTGCTTTAGGCAGAGCAGGAGACCCCTTCGAATGTAAATGTAGTTGTTGGAGACATCATGGCGATGCCAGTCTTGGTAGAGCCTCAGCAATCCACCCAGGTATCCCCTGTTCACTGCCCGGCGGCTGTTGGACTCTGAAAGCAGAGAGAAAAGGCTGAATTAAACTCTTTCCTGTTTGAAAACAACGTGGCAACTCAGTGCTCAAACTCAGACTTTAGCACCTGCTCATTCTTGCTTGATGGTCTTCATTTAAAAAAACAAATTTTTTTTAACTTTTTAAAAATATTATTATTTAGGGTGTTATTTGCTAACCATGCCCTAGGTCCTTGGAATCATACATGAAAAAAAGAAGCAGTCTGTCTCCTGTCTATCTGCAAGCAGCTGCTCCAGAACCCTCCAGGTGAACCAAACCATGAGTAGGGAATGGGCAGAGCCCATAGCTTCTTCCAAGTGCTGACAAATTTCATTCCAGTTGCAGCACCACAAGATTTCCTGAAACTGCAGAAGCTCTTGAGGAGTGAGAAAAGCTAAAGAACAGTAATATTAGTCAACAACAGGTCATAAAATCTTCACATAGTGCTGTACTTTAGTCCTGAAAGAAAACCTTGCTGAGATCAACAGATTCAGAAGCCTTATGGCTGTACAGGCCTGTCACAGACAGAGAAATTATGTTTAACTTCTAAATGTATTCCCACACATTCCTGTACAGTGAAGGTCATGAATAAAATGATTCTGGGAACCCACAGTACTTAAAAATTAACAAAACACTAACATGAGCAATAGCATTTTGGGATTCTTTTCTGTTGCTTTCTTGCTCCAAGATTTTAAAAGTCATATTCAGGTAATGTTTAAAGACTTTACTGCATAGGCAAGAAAATTTTAAAAATATTTTAAAAAATAAACTATATAAAAATATAGGAGGATAGCTGCAATGTAGCTCCCTTAAACATGTAGCTCCAGGATATCAGACTGAAAAGAGAAGACTATAAAACTTGTGATAAAAAATAAATTCTGCTGAATATTCTAAAACACATCCCTTCACCCACTGCGTTCCATCTTGTCTGTCAGGGCAAACATGAAGCCCTACCAAACTCCAGGCTCCCTCCCTTCAAACCAACCCTGCCTAAACATATTTTCCTGACTGGCCCTGACATTCTTTGCTGTGACACACATTAGAAGCTGTCAGGAGCTCAGCAATCAACGGAGGGTCCAGGTAGCATACGTAAGACAGGAACTCAGCTCCCTGAATCCCAATCAGCATCTACAGCTCACAACAGATGGCTCTTGGTACGGGTTCTCCAGAGCTACTAGGCTCCAATCCATTTCCAGTTCATTAAGCAAAGTGCCAGAGCCTCTCACACCTGGAACTTTAAAGTCACCAGTGGGGATTCACAGGACAGGAGAAGAAGCTAGAGATTAAGAGAGAGAACAGAAAGATGCTCAAGTAACAAGGGAAGCCATGGAAGGAGTAAGCAGGAAGCAGCATGGGCAGCAACCTCAGTCCTAGCAAAGAAGCAGATGGAGACATTGGAGAGGGCTAAAGTTGTCTCAGTCTGCTCTCTGTAGTACCTTAGCAAACTCTTAGCTGGAGAAGGGATTGGAGGGCTATTCTGCTACCTGGCCTGGAATTTTATTTACCATTGTCACCACAGGGCTGGCAACACACAGCACCCCCAGACCAGTCTGCCAGTCATTTTAATCCTGCTCTGCATCTTCACACCACCCTGGTAACATGCCCCTGCACTGACCTGCTGGTCCCACAGCTATTCCGGTGCTACACAGCTCTGGCCAGGCTCTACACCTTGGCCTGCAGTTCTCTAGCACTGTATCCCCTTGCTGTTAACCATCTCACACTGACTCTGCCAGTACATCTTGTATTTCGAGGCTGAGTCGTTGTCAGCATGTAGAAGGTCATCCTCCTCCTTTGACCTTCACTCTGTATTTCTGTTTTCTATTTGACTTTCTGCAAGAAAACTTTAATTGCTTGAGAATCCCTTATCAATCCCAATGATTTTATTCATGATTTCCTGTTAATCCTCAACCAGCTGTCATGTTTACTAACCTGCAGGATGCCTAACCCCTTAAATCAGTCAATCTTCCCTGAAGAATTACTCAGGAAGCCCTGTAAAAGTCAATAAGTATATAAAACATGACAAGAAGAAGAGAGTCAGGGAGTGTAAGGTAGGGACAATTTAGATCAGACTCAGAGCTTCCCTGAACTGTTCAGGGACAGATGAAATTGGACTAGATCTAGAGTTTTATAGCCTCTAGCACTCAGTGCTTGAAGTCTAAGCTTTGTGTGTCAGTGCCGATAGGAAGAGGGAAAACTGGAAAGTGCTGTGTGTAGAGCTTCTTGGGGAATTTACTTAAAACAACAAAAAAAATCTCATAAAATATGATTTTTTTTCGCCTCACATCTTCTCAAGACAGATTTCCACATTTGAATCCCAGCTCCATAGGGACCAGAACACACAACTGTCCTGTGTCTCAGTTTTAATACTCGATGAAAAGCATGGAGGAAGCTGAGCAGAATAACTTTGCTGTTTCCTCTGTGGTAAGTCAGGATCAAAACAGTTGCTTTGAAAAGTGAAGCTAAGATAGCCTGTTCTGTGAGAAAGAGATGGAGAGGCAGGACTACAGTTTCCCCAGCTCTTTGATCAGAAGCAATGAGAATTAATTGCTGAAGGGGCAAAAAACACATTCATTTTGTTTCTGCTGTCTGATTTCATTGATTCTCCTCTGCTCTCCTGCGCTGTCAGTGTTTTTCTTAATTTTTTCTTTCATTTTTTTCAGTTCTATAGTCAATAAACTAGTGAATAAATGAAGGAGAAAGCATGCCAAGATCTCCAGAAGGCAGAATGGAAAAAGGAGGCCTCCCCACCTGTCTGTGTCTGTTGGTCTCTCCATCTAGGGATGCACCAGCATGGATATCTATCTATATTTTGGCACAAATACAGATGGTGGAAATGAATCATACAGGTACAAGCAGCACTGCACAGATTTTTAGGCAGCAAGAACCCATCCCTCCTGGAACGGGTATGTAGGATCTGTGTGGTAAAGTGGCAAAATGTCCTATGTCTTTTGACCCTCTTACTGTTAATCTTTAGTTAGTCCCTTCCATTCTCCCTGGGTATGGTCAGTGTCCAATGGAAAGGGAAGTTCTCCTCCCACGCAGCTTTCAGAAGTGCCCAGGGGTGGTGCTTCCTATTCTGAGTGAACTTAATGACTCTTATTGTGTGAGGCCATCAGTGGGAACTCAGCACCAAACCCAACCAAAACTCTTTTGGCTAAAGACTGGGCTGATAAGTTGGAAAACTGAATTAAGAGCAAAAATCTGACTATATATGAACCACTTTATGCTATAAATATCTGCAGCCATCAGGGCCTCCCTCTGGAGCAGCTGCCCGTGTGGCAGTGGCCTCGCCTTGGGTAGGGATGTCTCTCAAGAGTACCCCTCAAGGCTGAGGGATCCTTTACCTGACACAAGACATTGATATGTTGGTAAGTGATATTTTTGCTTTCATAAGATACATGTAGTAAGCCTACATGATAATATTTGTATCCCATACCAACCCTAAGTGTAGTAAATAGTAGAATATTGCCCACCAGTCCATCTGTACTTATGAAATATTTTACATACCCAGATTTACTCATTAAAACCAAACTAGTTACTAGGTCAGGTCTGCCTGAGCAATCTCTGGCTCTTATCCTGTGAAAGTCTGACTTCATAGTCTTATTCTGACATCTCTGACAGGGGAGCACTGTCTTCACCACCATCCCCAAACCAGTCCCTAGCATGCTATTTTCTCTGCAAGAGTTTCAGTTCTGCCTGCTGAGGCTGGGCTAGGTGATAAGGGAATGCTCAACAACTTAGTTTCCCACATTTCTACAACTGCCTCTCCATTTGTGGTTTCCAAGGCAGTGCTGTTAGTCAGTGAAAGTTTAAGCACTGCAGCACAGAACACGTGGCCTGGATCACCTGTGCAGTTAGCCAGAAATGCAGAAGCCTCAAATGGTTAAAGATGCATCTGAATTATCAGGGGGATCACACTAGAAAGAAATCCCTGGTTTTGACACAATTCTCGTTTCATGTTAGGGGACGAGAGACAAGGACAGACCCTAAAGTCAGGTTTTCAGTTTAGAAGATAAAAGTCTCATGACCACCAGTGCTCCTGTGGACATTTCTGAAGCCATCCTCACAATCCAGTCCCCTTTGAAGTGTCTGGCAAGAACACAGGGACCACTGGAAAACATGCAGCAATATTTAATCACAAAACTGTGTTACAGTCAACCTGAAATGTGATGAGCAATGCACTGCTTACCAGGCAGAACAAGGAGATATTTATCTTTCCCTCTATCTGCTTGAATCTCTTTACTGATGCCACTCAGCTGATTCATTATGCCAAGAACATACATTCCTATGGTTTGGAGATAAGAATGCTCTGCTAAATTAACCCTATGGCCCCTAAAGCAGTGAAAGGAACAAGAAAATCTCCAACTTCCCCACTCTGCTCTAGTGATTGCCTCATGGGAATGAAAGATGCAAGACATCTCCTAAAGCAGAGAGAATACAGCTATTTTATTCGGTCACTGAGAGGTCATTTTTGCTAGAGAAAAGCACAAGGATCCTCTATAGAAACAAAATTGTCCCCATGGAGAAACAGTCACACACGAAGTGCTGGGATGAGCTCAGACACAGAGTTCCAGCAAGAAGCTGGTATTAGCTCAATTCTTGTTGGAAGCCAGAAGATTGGGCTATACTTGTGCCCTGTAAACTTCAGAATCCAGGCATTTATTTAAGCACTTAGGATAGACAAAAACACTGGCACAAAACTAGGGAACACAGACAGGATTTTCTAGCAACTACAAATGCCACGTTTCCCTCCTACATGAGGAATCAGCCACAAGCTTAGCTTCAGTACAAGAATAGCTCATTCTTTGTACTCCAAAATATTTGTTTTAGTTCCAGGTGTTGTTCAGTTCAGTGGTAGTCATACAAACTGTATCATGATACAGGGATTATTCTCTACTTTGCTTTTGTTTCATTGTTAATATTATTAAATGTTAACTTAAGTGTGAAATTACAGAAAAACCATACTCTTCTGAACTAACATCAGAAGGAAACTGATTTAAAAAAAAAAGTTTCCTTTTTCTCCTTTACTTTTCAGTTTCACAAAATCTTCTGTTTGCAACTCATCAGAAAGCCACAAATCAAATAAAAAAATACCATTGCACAAAATTTCCAGTGTGATTTTTCTGACTGAAGTGGTTTGAAAGAGTTCAAATAAGGATGCCAGAATTTGGAAGACTTCCTCAAATTCAGGCACTGATTTTCTGAAGCCAGACATCACTGGAGGCACAAACACTGCCCATGTCAAGACGAAGCAGTAAGCAATCACTATTAAGAATATCAACAGAGAATAATGCAACTCCTCGACACAGGTTTCATTATACCCACCCTGAGGAGCAAAACAGGAGGACGTTGCCATGTCCCAGGAGATGAACACAACCTTTTTCTTTGGAGCACCAAGTTACTTTCAGTTTGGAATATGCCTATGAATGAAGTGTCTTTGGGGATGGAACGTGAAGGATATACAAAAATAATTTTCTTTCCCAAAAAGTAGCTCCTCTTAAAGAGAAAAACTTAAAAATATATAGAATCAAGACTACCTGCATTCAGGAAGAAAGGATAGACACAAAGCCTGTTTTAGAAGATTATTATTAATGGAACTATTTGCAAAATTCAATTCTGATCACAATACCCTACAAGTTGTGATTGTGTATTTGAAGCCAGACTGATACTGGTGTTTGAATCCAGAGATGGATAATAAAGTCTTAAACTGATCATGAGAGATGGGTACCTGGCACATTATTAGGAAAATCACAGACATCGTGCTGTTGGCTACAGGAACTGGGATGGTTTAACAATAGGGTATTTTGACTCAAGATCAAAGACCTGCGTCACTGG
>JAWWES010000018.1:7066599-7086976 GCA_035583135.1 Lophotriccus pileatus | reverse complement strand
ACAGCTCTGTGTACAACCATAACCCCCCTGATCACTTTGGGCTGAAGCACTCAAGGATAGAACAGCCCTACAGGGATGCCCCCAAGAGTGGCCATGTTCTTGTCCTATCCATCTTACAGCCTTTAGCACCAGCAAAATACAACATCCCCAGCGTTTCCCAGCAAGCAGGTCACTGCAAGTTTCAAAAAACCTCACAATAATCAGTCTACCAATTAACTCTGTAGCACTTTCCAGTATTCCTGCTTCCCATTTAGTTTGTGTCCCATTTAAACATGCCAAAGGACTTCTGGGTGCTTTGCTGTATACAACTCTATCCCCTTTTTTTTATAAGCAATTTCCAAGTGCTATAGCATTCACCAGATTTGACTTTTAACTTTCCAAGAGCCCCTGCACCATTCAAATGCTCTAAGGTCGTGGCCACAAATAAGTTAATTGTGACAAAGCAAGCTGTCCTGGTGCAATCCTGAAAAAGAATTCATCGCTTTTCCAAACATGGTGAATTTAGCTCAAAGAATCAGAGCTATTTCTCACATCTCCTGACCCATACTTCCCAAAAGACACAACTCGCTCATTTGTATGCAGATACCAGAGCAGTGTACTCCAAAAGCCTGGAGCTTCTCACGTCCTGAACCACAGGACAAGGAGAAAACTGAAAGACATTTTCTTGGCCACTCAGCATCAGACTGCAGAAAGCATCCAAAAACACAGTTCAGGCTGACTTGTGGTCTGTAGTGTTCTGTGTGGTTGCACAGTATCAGCACCACTTCCCAAATTCCAGTCCCATCGCTTTAAAAAAAAAAAATCAGCTGAAAATAGACAATGTGCTACCCTAAAATCACTTCACCATTCGCAACCAAACAACACTGCTGTTATTTGTGTCCTTTTCTCCCTTTCCATGGAAACAGCAACAAATTGGGAAGGGTGTCACAAAATTACTTAGTCACCCGACTTGGTCAAGGTCTGTAACACCCCCGACCAGCTGGTGCAAATGTTAAGCACAGCCTCTCACAGCAGGGTTGTACCCTGGCAATCACCATCTCTCAGCCCTGCCTGCACATTATCAGTCCTGAAAAACTCAAAAAGGGAGAATAAGGTCATCTGTTTCGGACAATAGAAGCTTTCCAAGTCTCTGCCCACAGCATCATTATAACTGGGAAAGTACAGTGGTACAACAGCATCACAAGACAGAGAGACCTGTGGTACAACAGCATCCTGGTCCCACTCTCCTGTGATGCTGGATCAAAGCAATAAGGATTTGTCACTGGATGGAGAAGTTCCCCATTTCTCCCATCGTACTCCCCATGCCCCAGGACAACCACTGCTCCCTAAATACTCACAGTAAGGTCTGGTCTGGCTCCCTTGTCAGCTCGCTCCCTGGCACATAGGGCGCCATCTCCCACACAGCTGGAGCTCCAAGAATCATAACTCACATAGGAAACTACTGGACTACTGTCTCTTTCCTTTGTATTGCTCTGTAGTACCAAGGGAAGAGGCAATACCAAGGGAGAACGAGGTTCAACAGGATCATTCCATCTAACAGCACAGCACAGAAAGTCAGAAAGAATATGAAGAAAAAAGCTTACTTGATTTCAGCAGAGCTGCCAGAGCTCCAATGGCTGCCCTGGGGAAAGAAGAGAGAGGGAGAAATAATGTCAATTTATTCGATAATTTTTGTAACCTTCATCTTCACAGTCTTCTGGGCCACACTTCCCAGATGGTCTAAACCGACAGCTTATGATGGACTT
Source organism: Lophotriccus pileatus (assembly GCA_035583135.1). Lineage (NCBI taxonomy): Eukaryota > Metazoa > Chordata > Aves > Passeriformes > Tyrannidae > Lophotriccus > Lophotriccus pileatus. The sequence goes on along the minus strand of JAWWES010000018.1, from coordinate 7,085,231 downwards.
TGATAGAATTGCAATGTTTTACACCAGTAGAGTATCCAGTCTGTGGAGCTGACTCAGTTATTCTAAAAGACCATTAGCCCTCTAGCTTTACTGTAGCACTGATTTGTAATGACCATTAAAATTTAAAGCAACACCCACACATCCAAAGTAATCTAATAAGCCTTTAAACCACTGCCCCAGAGCTCTTTCTTTGTACCAGAGACTCTGCACATGCCCACTCCAGACACAAGTGCTTCCATCTACATCAGCAGATGATAACTTCTGTATCAACCTGGGATATCAATGTCAGTATTTCCAGCTAAATCCCAGGTTTTTTTTCTATTTTCCCAAAACAAGCTTCACCCTGTCCTCCCTCCCAGCTTTTACTGAAAACAAAATTGAATTTCTTTTTAATTGAAACAATGTCTTATGTTGCAGGAGTATGTCAAGGACCCCACCCAGAGGAGGACTGGTAAGAAAGATGCTAAAGCTCTATAAGTAAGACTGCTTGCAGTGAGTAAGTAACCACAGGGGAGAGACAGACAGGTTTCTGTTGACTTTCTGTGTCATTTCAATGTACAGGTGAGCAAGTTGACCTGCCTGAGCCAGCACAGCACTGGTTTATTTGGGAGCTGGTCACTAATAATTTGAAATGCTGAACTGAGATATCATTGCTCCCCAGCACCCAGAGGCAAGTTCTTTCCTCATGTGATAAAATCTCCATCCCAGTATCACCATGGAAAACTTTCTTTTCCAGTCATGTTCTGCTGGAGCAAGAAGATCTGTGTTCTAACCTGGCTTACTGCTGTGAAGTTTCAAGTGCCCAGAGCTGATTAAATAAATACAAAAACCCTCATGCCCAAGGATTCCTTAAAATGTAATCTCTTTACAAACCAATCCCCAAATAAAATCGTATTAACTTCCATACTGAGCCAATTATCATTCTGCAGCAAATAAATAAATATTTTTTGTCATCAAGCTGCTGTTCCTTGTGTGCTCTAACAGCAGCTGAGACTAAAAGATTCAAGAGAGCTGGTTGTTGCTGATGTTGGGTCAACATCTCTATCTAAACTCATTCTTTCATAATGAATCTGTCAGAGTTCAACAACAGCTTTACAAACTGCAAAGGAAATGCATACAAATACAGACAGAACTGGAAATCAGTAGCTAAAAATTTCACCAGTGGAAGCACAGTTATGCTTTCATTGCTTCTTCAACTCCACCTAAACAGCAATCATTCATCTAGTGGGAGGAATACTGTCACCCACCAGCTATTCAGCCTGCTCAGAAAAGAGATACTCAGTCTTTCCCCGAGTTTAAAGTCTGGGACAAAGTAAACAACTCTAAGCAAGTTAAAATTCCACCCAGAGCATCTCCCGAAGCTCACGCTCCAGTATGTGCCTTGTAAAAAGAGGCTGCATTACATACCAACATTTTACAGCCTTAATGTGATGTCTTATTCACATGGCAGAACAGCAGAGAAAGGAAGGACAACCAGAGTATCTCTGGCTCCAAGCAGAAGACTTCTCAGTATTTCCTGTAGGCATCTGCTTTATTTTCCATGTGCTTACGAGCATTGCTAGGAGTTTCAGGAGAGCTCCACCACTGTCATAAAACCCACACTGCCAGCAATCCTCCCATCTGCTAATAAAACAGCAAATCTGGATCCTCCAATACTTTTGGGGTGGTCTGTGAACCACACTGTATATAGACAACTTCATTCATGCTTAGAGGATCTCAGAACTCCCAGGTCATGTTCTCAGACTGTTATCTCCAATTCCTACTATCTTTGGGTCCAAATTTTCTCCAGTTCCTTATCACACTTACCCCAGAAGACCTAAGCTCTTCCTGGCCATACTGAAGTTGATCCTTCAAAAGTCTTAAGCACTCCTGGTCACTTCTTTCCTCTGGGCTTGGAAGGAGATGATCTACTCCAAGTCAAGGGATAAGAGCTATCTGCAGTTTTGATGTGACCTGGTAGAACAGGTGAGCAACTTGTAAAGCCAAGAAACCCAAAACTACATCAAAATGTAAGTAAATCCCTGCAGAGGGTCTGTGGGTTGGAAAATTCAGACATGTCCTGAAAAAAAAAATTTAATAAATTAAAGGTGGTGTTGCCCAGGTCCCACCACCTCTCAGCAGAAACAGAAATTTTCATAATCACCATCTGCTTCTGAAGCAACATTACAGACTTGCAGCTGCAGCTAAATGGATTTTCCACGTCCCAAGCTAACAGCCTAGACACATCCTTATCTCAGACCATGCCTGTACACAGTACTGCAGTAAAATAAAGCAGAACCAAACCGGCATATTTCATCTCCTCAGGTACTGCAATCCATCACAAGGGGTTTGGCATAGGCAGGATGAAGCATTCTGTGGGTCCTACAGCACCAGCTCTACTCTTAGTCCTAAGTGCAGACCCAAAAGACTGACCTCAGTGATATGCATTGCTTTAGAACAGATTTTAAAAGAAAAAAATAAAAGTCATTAGGGTAAACTGCAAAACAGATAAAACAGATTTAAGGGATAAAATAGACTTAACAAGAGTAGATCAAGCCTGTCTAACTTGGTATCTTTTTTTGATAAGATAACCTTTTTTTTTTCTAGACAAGGGAGATGTGGTAGATCTAATTTATCTGTACTTCAGTACAGTATTTGATATGGTGCCACACTGAAAATTGTTAGGCCAGCTGGAGAACATTATTAGTGTAAGAATTACAACATGGGTAAGGAACTGGTTAAAGAGGCAATGACAGGAGTTGTGCTGAAAGAGGAATTATTAGTCTAGAGGGAAGTTATGTGTGGAAGTCCTCAAGGATCTTTTGAGACTGATCTTATTTCATCTTTTCATTAATGACCTTGGCACAAAAAGTCAGAGTATACTAACAAAATCTGCTGACCGTGTGAAGTCAGGAGCTGCTGCCAATAGCAGGGAGTTCAGAATATCTTTCAGGAGTAACAAGATGTTCTTGAGTTCTGAAGCAATAGAAATGTGATGAAATGTAATAGTCAAAGTGCAAGGTTAAGCATTTAGGGTTTAATAAGAATTACTGTTATGAGCAGGGGCTCATAATTTGGAAATGGGTAGAAGGACACCCTGGATATATGAGCCCATTAAAGGATGAGGACAAGCATGACCAGAAGGGTGACAATCATGAGAAGAACAGGTCAGGTCTCAGGACAGCCACTGGCAGTGGAGAAAGGAAAGCATGAATGTTCTCATGCAAGGCTTCACCTGAGCAGCTGTGTGCAGCACTCAAAAGGATCCATGCAGAAATGTGCCAAGGAAATCACTGTGGTAACAGAGACGTAACTCCTGAGGAGGTTTAAAGATCACAGTTTAGTCACCTTAGCAAAATGATAGTCAAGCGACAACTGGGTTTTTCTCCACAGACACACTGGAACAGTGGAGAAATAAACACTGAGGACAACAGAGCTACTGAGGCTGAAGAACAAATTTGGCACAAGGACGAATGGATAAAAAACGGTCATGAAAAATTTCAACTGGAAAATAAAGGATGGGTTTTAAGCACTGGAAAATGAAGGTCTAAAATATCCTCCTGGCAGCAATGGGACAAACAACCTAATGACTTCGAAAAGACAGTCTGGATTCCTTATAACGAGACTGCTAGGCTCAGTTGCCAGTGAGGAAAGGATCTGAAAAAAACAACCCAGGAATGACTGTAGTCCTATATCCCTACATTTAAACCATAGATATAGTGGCAGTGAAATAAGAAACAGGAATTCTAAGTGCAAAGTTAATTAGCTAGCCCAGAAAAGAGCAGCTGCACCAGCTTAAGCTGGAAGTCCAAATAGTCCAGTGTCCTGTGGTCAACAGTGACCAAGGAGGTCTTGTGTACAAACCACAGCAGAAACACAATGCTAGAACTTGCAGAACAGACTCAAACTCCAGCAATTCAGAGTTCAGTGATACCATAAACTACCAATGGTACCTCTTGGAGAGGTTTTAGCTCTTAGTTGGTTTTTCTTCCAAATATTTGCCTGGACACTTTTGAACTGAAGCAAACTCTTAGTGTTCATAATTATCCTGGGAAAGGAGTTTGCACCTACACTGTGTAGAGAGTTATCTACCAGCATTGGTTTTAAGTTTGGACTTTCAATCAGCATTGTCATTTACACATTAAGCCAGCTGTCAGCAAGTATCCCCAGATTATTACCTGTCATTGATGCTGAATTAATTCAAACATACAAAACACCATATGGGAAACAAATAATAAGTCATAGGAGAGGATGAAAAATAGGCTTACACTGAAAGAAGCAGCAAGACCATTGAAGTATCAATAGGGTAACAGCAAACCAGGCAAATGGTGTTTGTGATAATATCAGCATCCCTCAGCACCATATGGCAAACCAACAGCACCTTTTCTGGCATCAGAAGATATAATGAGATGAGTAAGCCTGGGGCACGAAGACAGAGACAGGAGTTCATAAATTGTGCACAAGAGCAAGGACAGGGCGGGGGGAAGATGGGAACAGGAGGAAAAGTTTAAGAGCACAAGAAAGATGACTTGATGAGCCATATGCCAGACCAGAGAATTTGATAGCATGCCCAGTGCAAATCTCTGCATTTGTCTCAAGAAGGAATGGAGGGAAGACAGGGAATGGGAAGGGGGGGGGGGGGGGGATTAAAACATTAAAAAACCTGCCAAATCTGTCCAGATGTCTTCCTCTGATTTTCTGTTTTCTATGGTAATAGGTTAGCAAAATCTAAGCTGTTTTGTCCAGTCCTGTATCTCAAAGGAGACTCATATATTAAAAAAAAAAAAGAATTACATATAAATAAAGTTGCCCTGTCTTATAAGGCATAATAATAATTGCTGCTCCATAATCAGAAAACATTAAAAACTCCCTGTAGTAGCAGTTGAGACAGCCACTCTGAAGAATGGAAATCTTTGAAGTGTTTCCAAGTCAGCAGCTTGGATATCTGGGCAGGAGTACAACTAGCAGATAGATAGACAAATGCAACTTCCAGATCCTGTGCTTAGGAACCAGCAGCAACAACAAAGAAAAACTCCATGTCCCAAGCCAAAGCACAATTGGATTAGCCAGTAAAACCAGGCTGTTAAAAAGACTGGACAAAGGAGTCCTATGCCTAGGTCACCCTTTCAGATCTGAGCTGCCAGGAGATTTTCTGCTGGAAATCGCTGCAGACAGAGGAGCCTGGAAAATAGAATATCTTTGGTTTTCTTCTGCACTCCAATCTCAGCTCACAGGCTGGAGCACAAGGCAGTATGATGGACAACGATGTACCTCTGTTTCTGTCTCTTAAAGAAATAAGAAGTACTCCTGAAAATGAAAAACCTCACTACAGAAGAGATGCATGGTTGACTACATGAAAGGATTTTAAGATTCATAGGACACATGGTGCTCACACGTTCAGGACTAGCTTGGAACTATGGACAGGGAACAGAAGTGCCAAAGACTGAGCAAAGAAATGAACCAGTAGGGCTCTACAGATCAACCCCCAAGTAATTGAATCATCCTTCCTTCTGAAAAATTGTGTCTTCTACATGCTAAAATACAGAACACCCTCTTCAAATTATTGAATGAAAGCTAATGACTTGGTGCTTCGTTAAATACCTCTTCAGCCTGATGCCTCTTCTAATTCCTCACAGCAATCACACCTGGATGATAAAGACACCAACCACTATTTTTATAGAAGTGTAACACAAGTTGCTCAGCTTCTTTTGCCTTTCACCCTGCTATTTCACATATACTTACTTGTTGCTGTCATATTTATTTATACCACAAGCAGCGTGGGGCAGGGACCCTGAAATATATATTTGTACAGCATCTACCACAATGGAACCCTGACTCAGGGTTCAAGGTATCACAGCTTACAGGCTTAAAGCCCCTAAGCTTCCATAGCCCCTGTCTCCGGGAGGAATTAAATGTCCTTGAGTGTGCACATTATCTGGCTGCATTTTGCCTCCAACCCTTGGGACTTGTACTTAACTACCAGAGTTTATACAGTCACGGAGCCACTTGCTCTAAATTTCACATTCACATTCAACAGCTGAGAGACATTTAGAAATAACACGTAGGCACCACGGCAATGGATGCTTTATAAATCCTACCAGAAAGCAGATCTCATCCAAGGCAGATGCCTTGGATGGTCATTTCCCTCGTGGCCCAGAAATACAGATCTTAAATACTCAGGCACTTGCACAGTGATTTGTTTTTAAAGACTTAAAACCAGCAGCTTCACAAGTCTTGGAAATACGGGTGGGCAAAATCTGCTTATGCTGCCGGTGTCTTTATAGCACTGCTAGTCTAAGACTTATGCAAAAACAGTTGTCACCATGTCCACTTTAATTCCAGCTTGTTAGCCAGGCATTGAAACTTCCACTAAGGGCAAAGTTTGCTTTCAGTCTGCAACGTCCCACACACTGCCCACAGGTGGAGTTTGGAAATCCAGCTGTCATACACAGATGTGCTTTCGGTGTAATGCTGAAGGAAAGGGAATAAAAATCACACACTTCTTCTACTGGATACTTCAAGTCCAGTGACCAGCATGTGTCAGTTCCCAGATTCAGTTCAAAGCCTTCAATGTAGCATCTTCCAAACTTCCCTGCCTGCCCTGGAGCCTGTTAGGTTAAAATCAGTGAAAAGGCATAGCCTTCCAGCCCCTTTCATCTCTGCCTCCCAGAAAGAAGAGTGACTCCAGGCTTATCCTCCAGGCATCCTTACAAGTATCCTACTTTCTCTTGTGTACAAAAAATACAGAAGGCGAGACAGCTGCATCCTAAAAAGTCAACCTATTCTTTACAGCTCTAAATTAAATTAGCTTCAAAGTAGTAACAAAGAAGAACAAGGTACACGAAATACACTCAAATCCTTGCCAAAAAAATGCCCAGGCATTTCTTACAGCACAATGCAGAGCTGGCACTGCCTCCCCAGGCAGAAGCTATACCTCAGAAGATTATGTCAGCTCCCTCTTTAAGGTCAGATGTCACCAATACGGTTGAGGCAGGCTGTGACAACTTGTCATTCATGTCAAGATGAAGGGGCTGGAAGGATCAAAATCAGACAGAATCCTTAAACAATTCATCACCCAGGCAGTTCCAGGCTGACAGTGTGAGAATCCAGGTCTCCCACCCAAGGGAAACATGTAGGGGGACTGGGAAAGGGGCTGAATGCTATCCTTGATTGACTAAGAGTGGTAAGGACACATCTGCTAACAAGCACCAGCAGAGCCCTACAGATCATCTTGTATGCAGTTAAACTGTGTCAGCAAATGAGGTTAAATCCCCTTTCTTTCCCCAGGCAGCTGTCTTCCACTCCCAATCCAGTTACTGCTCAGTTCAGAAAGGGCCTGGTGGTCTATTGGCTCACTCCTTAGCTGTCATTTTTTTTGTAGCTCATCAGTTCTCCATTCCCAGCAGCTTTTGCTCTGGAGACCAGAGGATTGACATGAATGTTGTGCTCACTGGGGAGCACGTACTCCAAGTGTGGGGGAAGAGACCCAGCCCCATTTTGTTCTCAAACTTCTCTGAATGCTATGTACATCCAAAATAAGGGCAGGGAGAGGGACACAACACACATACCCTGCTTAGGGCATGATGAAGTTAAATGGCATTTTTGGTGACATACCAGGGAACCCTCGGCTCAAATCTCAGCAGGGCAACTGTGACTTCTTTCATTAAGAGAAATTGAACTGCAGGTGCTTTGCCACTGGGGAGTCTCTGATGGTGAACTATAAAGGGAAGGTAGAGCTTGGAGGTATCCAGGAGTTTATGATGCCAGAAAATAACCCTGCACATATACCACATCGCTTGCAAACTTCTGCAAGATTTTTGTTTTATGGATGCTATCAATTACTGGCAGTGAAATACTTAAGGGCAGCTTCTGTTACTGACAGTCCAGGCAGTGAGGTATCTAACATGCCACTTCTTGTGCCCAGAGCTATTTGAGAGCATAAAAGGGAGGCTGGTTTCAAAGTAATCAAGGCTAAGAGCTGTAGTTCTCCTTGACTGCTGGTTGGTACAAACCATCTCTAAGGCAGCAGTAATCTCAGGGTACAACATCTTTAAAAAGCACTTTGTAATGAAAGGTGCTCTTGAGCTGTAAAGCAGCGGTGTTTGAAACAGCCACCTTTTCTGCAGGGCTGCTGCGATGGATGGAAAACCTGAGCTTTCATTGCAGCCATTTCTGCAGCTTCTCTGCTTAGGCTTTTGAGGTTTGCTTTGTTTGAGGTTTTTGTTTGGTTTGTCTTTCTAACCAAAGAAATAAACAACTTTCAGAGAAGCTAATTTAAAAAATGTGCACAATAGAAGAAACTTGAAAAGAACATGAAATATGAAGCTGAAGGACTGAGAAAGCACCATCTTCCTTGATCTCTCGCACGAAAGAAGGCTGACTTGCATGTCAGACTTTTCTTTAAGCAAAAGTCAGAGGTTTCAGACTAAAACAAGGAATGACTTATATTGAACACAAGATGAAAAACTGTGTTTGTTCTTTTTAATCTAATGGTACTGTTTCCATATTACAAGGCTCTAGAAATAGATCCATCAGTTTGTGTTTATATTGCACTTCACTTCCCCCCTGGTCCTATTCAGATGAAGCACATCCATAAAGTCCAGTCAAAGAAACTCAAAGTTTAAAATCTCTAGGGTGGTGGTTGTTTTTTTTTAATATGCCAGAGCAAGAAGCTGTTTCATGCAAGGGTAGCTGCTGGAATTGTTCTGCCTGTGCTGCGTGACAAGGTGCAACTTGGATGGCTGGGAATTGGCAATAATGTCATAACATAACCCTACAGCCCCACTGAGCTCTGATCTTGGTGAGTGTGCAGCTACAGCCTGTGGTGCCAAGGCCATGGTTTGAATGTGGGAGCAGCTCCTTGCACAGCAGTTGCAGTTCTGACAGCAGTGTTACACCCACATCTGCAGCAGGGAGCAAGTGCAAAAAGATATCAGCACAATTAATCTTCTTGCATGCAACACATTTATCAATCCCCAGGTGCTTCCCAAGGAGGTAAACATCATTTCCCTTGTTATGCACACAGGTCAGGCAGTTTCTATATATTACTCTTACCTAAATCCCAAAGGATGCTGTTCAGAGTTAGAGCTGCCTGAAAAGCTCATATGCAAGTTGAATTTCAACAAAATATACAGAAGAAAATATGCAGAATCTGTCACCATTTTTTTTTCCTGGTTTCTACCTATTCCCACTTTTCAACCTTTCTAATGACTGTGTTCCTTCAATACATGCATACATAGCCTTTCAGCAGGGAATTTAGAGTGAATTGGTCACTTTACAGTTTGTTGGTCCTAACTGCCAAATAGGAAGATGCTTGGAAATACTGGGCTATTCATTTGTATGCCATGTGTGCACACAATACTGAGCTTAATTGGTACTATTAAATCAGTCTCAAATTGAGAACAACGCATAAACATGCTTGAGAAACACAAAGCAACATCCTCTTACAGATTCACAATAGGCATCTTGATCTGAATTTAAAAGGCATTTTTATGTCTAAACGTGCAGGTAGCACTCAGCAGGATTTTTCAAAGCTCCTTTGTATACTAAGGTCAGAACCACCTTTTAACGGTACAAGTTAATCCATTACCCTGCTGAGAGGTTTTCTGTTATGGTTACATTCCCTTTCATCTTCACACATCTAAATATCTCTGAAAATCTGGACATTCTTTCAGAAAACTTAGGTCTCACCCAAGTCCCTTCAGTCAGTAGCAATAGCCAGTTTTTAATCTTTTATGCTAAACAAATGCCCATTTTACCCACCACACGTTGTTGAAACAGAGGATTGCAAAACAGATGTAGAATGGTGTTAGAAAGGTATAGTAGTGACTAGTTTTGCCACAGGAAAATATAGTAAGCATGAAGTCTTTGGGAAAATAAATGTTGCAATTGCAGTGCAGGGAGAAAAGCTTATTAATTTGCCTGGTATTTTCAATAAAGGTTTAGCAGGAAAAAGCCATCTTGTTCTTCAATTCCCTCTGCAATTCTGTGGTTTCTGCCTTGCTGGGCAGGTGAGGGGGGAATGAGGATACTGCTGCATTGTGTAATATATACTGAGATACATCTCTGCAGGAAAAAGAGCCAAGGTGTGGAAAGCAGACAGCATTCACACTGCCCTGCACATAAGACCTCCAGGCTGCCATAGGGAAGGCCACAGAGTCATCTGAGGATGTGTGATCAGGGTCACACAAAACGAGATAGAGGCTGCAAAGGAGGATGCATCTTCTGCAGAAGCTGTCCCTGCAAGCAGACTGAACCACCACCTCCAACAGCAGCAGAGGCACCACAATCCCAATACCTGCTGTGAACACATCCTTGTCCTGTCCTCACATCCACAGCTCAGGCAGAAGTAGGACATCTTACTGCAGGAGAGGAAACCTGCAGAGTGCAGGTCAGAGATGGGGCTCTCTGCAACCACAGTCCCTCAAGGTATCTAGCACTTCAAAGAACAACAGCATATAGAAGACATAAATGGGAATGGCATGGACAGAGTCCTGAGAAAGAATGAGATGTTTATTTATTTCTCTAGTATGCACAAGAGTCAGAGAAATCAATTTATATGCTGGATCACCCATGTTGTCTTCAACACAGCACTTTACCCAGCCGGTGCCTGAGATTCAATATGCAGGATGCATTCAGACTTGGTGAGGATGGGTTTGAAGACTGCAATGCCAGGGGAAGCCAAAACACAGCCTTAGGTTTCATCCCCACATCTACAAGCAAGGGGATTTGAGAGCAGGCAGGACGCACCAGCCTCAATTGCAGCACAGGTCACTACTCCACCATGGAGAGTGTAAGTTGGGTTGTAAAGCAGCATCTGGCTGCTGTGGCTGATCCAGTCAGCCACAGACGTATGAATTTGTGCAGTTGCACATGTATAATTCCTTATTAAGCAATAATCTGGTCACATCTTAGTGCTGGTGCCTGTTCTTCAAAACATTTAGCCAGAGGATTTAAAAGGAAGCGAAAGTCAGTAAATGTCACAATGCAGCAAATACTGGGTCAAATTCTCTTGATATTTGCTGTTTGAAAGCTGCAGTGTCACACTGGCATAACTGCAGGGGCTTTTTGAAGCAGTAATTTGCAGAAGCTTAAGTAATAAAAGTTAGGGGTTTGTTTTCCTTTCTCCTTCCATTGGAAAGCTTCCATCTGATATATTGAAGCCAAATTCTGGGATCTGAAAACAGACAATATCAAAGCCAAGGCTGGTAGAACTTCAGCTGTATATACCGGAATGAAGTAATAGGGATAAATAATTAAAACACAGTAAAAATTCTGAGCATTATTTGGATGGTTCTTCCTCGTGCCCGTGCTTTTTTCTGCACAGTAAAATCTGGAAAGTGGTGAAAGCTGGAATAACCACACACATGTAAGTGTGATTCAAAACAACAATGAAAAATAAGGAAGAAATTAAGCTTTTGAGCAGACGGTGAGAACTGTTGTGCCATAGCAATGTGTGCTCTATGGTCCTCACAATGTCCGAACTGTATTCCTTTAACATGGGAGTGGAAAGAACACATGGAGTACATGTGCCAAAGATATGGGATAGTTCTCTCTTTTGTGTTCTGCAATAATCTGGCTTTTGCTGAGCCTGACAGTAAAAACTCTGTCTCAGAGGCATGACCTTTCCAAGGTTTACACATCAGGGGGAGTTTCCATTCCCCAGCCCAGAGCTGCAGCCGTATTGGGAATCGGCAGCCCTGTTCTTCCTCACCAGTCACTTCCTCAAGTTTTCAGGTTCTCTCCTTCACGTTCCAAGCCCTGTCTCCAAACACATCCCACATCAGCTCAGCTCTGGGTTTATTTACAGCTTTTACTGGCATTGCTGCCATTCCAAGTGTTGCCCTGCAGATAGAGATTGAGAAGAGCCCTGCCAGTGTTAATGAGCCAGAGCCTCGTGCAGCAGAGCCTTGTGGCATTGCTGTTACAAAACCTCCTCTCCCTAAAAACTCAGTTCACTTGTAAATATTCTAGTATTTACTTTATCTCTTTTATTCTCTATAATTAGTGTTTGATAACTACTCAAAAGAGCCTGAAAAACTGTAAAGACTTTGGAGATCTCTCCCTCTCCCACTGGAAATGAGTCTCTTGCGTTGCCTCTTTCTCTAAAACCAGCTACCCCGCTGCTGCTACAGCTGGTGTGGCTCCAACAGAGCTATCAGGACAGGGAATCCTACTGCAGAAAGGCTGTTGCTAAGGGCTTTGACACTGTGTCATTTAACTCTGCTCAGGGCAGGTCTAATCACTGCTGTGCTTTAAAATCACTGATAGTTCTAGAGACTGGCTTACACTCCACCTGCCAGCATTGCCAGCACTAGTGGAGCTGGAAAAAAGCCTCAGCAACCACAGGAAATTCTTGGGGCTGCTTTCCTTGTAGGGACAGCATGGTACAGAGTGCTGCTGTAGAAGCTCTGCACTCCTGTTTCCTTTCATTGTTTTTTCCAAATTTCCCTTGTCTACTTTTGGACCAAAAGCTTTTGTGGGGAGGACTTCACAGCTGCTTTCTGCCACCTTCATAAGGGCAACAGGCTTCTGGGTGGGAGGAGAAATGGCAATAAACCAAGTGAAAGGCAAAGGAGAAGAGATTCCTGGGCTCTCACACGTGCTGACACTCAAGTGAGTGCTCTCAGCTTTATCTGCTCACTCTGTGGCCTCTATCAGAAATTCACGTCATTACCCAACTCAATGATTTCCTGAGGGGGGATTCTTTCATTGTCTCCTTGACACAGGAAAACAAATGCAGGCAAACAGGGCAGGTTGGGCACCTGTTCCTCACCTCTCCAAGTACATTCAGATAGACTTTGCTAGAAATACCTTTCTGCCAGTCCTCCAGGGCTGCTGGGCTGATGCTTTCTGAAAGCCTTGGCACTTAACATCCACCTCAAACATGTTTACAAGGTCACACAACCGTGTTGCTCAATCCTCTCCTCACTCTGCCAGTTCCACATTCACTCCACAGGCCACTTCAATTGCATCCTGCCTGAGCATAAAACCTCTCACAGATTCACTACTCATTTCTCTTTCCTGTCTCATTTCCCTTCCTGTCTATCTCTGTCTTTACTGAATGCCTCAGACAGAACTCACTGTACCCTCACTACCCTTAGTAAGGCTAAGAAAGTACGAAATGTGAGGATTTAAATGTATGCATTGAGCATATGAAAAGTCTGATCTCGGGTGACTTGCCCACAGTAACACACCATGTCTCACATTAGCACTTCACACTTGAGAGATCTTTTGTCTCCTACCATTAGACTTTTTGCCTTCTTTCCTTTTACAGCCTCACCACCACGGGTACAAAACTTCTCTCTGCACCTCCAGATCAGAAACAGCTTACACACTCCTCATCTCACAGATAATCCTCCAGCTTCCAGAAGTCGTGCCAAACCCTTGATTTCTTCCTAAATTATGAAATATTTTGTAATCTCTCTTGCTGTGATTTCATTTTTTAAAATTTTAATTAATTCCACTCTGTTCTTCCTGTGCTGCTTTTAGTCTTGACCTAACCTTCTATGGGGGCTATCATATCCAGCTGCAAAAAAAACCATTATTAACATTAACAATTCATTCAACTCTGAGAAAAACTCAGAGATGCAACTGATGTATGAAATGAAGTCACACCTCCCATTTGGATGGGACTGACAGAAGTTTCCATGGCTATGTGGAATATACCCCTCAAAGAGGTTCTAAAAGGCAGTGACATTGCAGTGCAGTGAGGCACCCAAGTGTTAGCTTTAATCTAGAACAAAGACCAAGAGCGAGACAGATACAGCAACATGAATAATACTCCCAGACTGGATAATATGTCCTAAGATGCTTGGGTAGCCCACACTGGGGTCTCTGCTGCAAACCTTAGCAGTTGTTAGCACAGTGAGGTAGATTAAAGCTCGGGCAGAGAGAATCTCCCACCCAACAAACTCAGAGCTGCCTGCAGTACAGACATACCCAAAGGCATCACGTGAGGTCAGCCATGAACTGCATCTGCCGTAGCCACTGGGTGTGAAAAGCCAAGAACTTGAAAACAGCAGCGAGTTGCCCTTGTACTATCTTTCCAAATATAACCCACTAGCTCACCAAAGGGAACAAAATAATGGGCAGGCAAAGAAAGACCTTCAGTTGAAAGCATTGTTTCTCTTTCCAACTGTGACCTGAAATAGATGTTAAATATAAGCTATACCTAAAAGAAAAAAGCAAACATCTCTTTCAAAATAATAGCCTTACTAAATGAGTTCCTCCCTTCCCATGACATATCAAGTTAAGCTTAGAAGTGGATTTCTCTTTATATAATGCTCATTCACCAATTTTTTGGTGCCACATAGGCAGGCACATCTGCGGTAAAACTTGCCATACCGAAGGCTACCAAGAGATGGCACCAGGATTTCTGTGTGCCACATGTTTGTCCAGACCTCTGGAACAACCTTGGTGGATGGTATTTCTCTCTGCCTCATCAATTCTTCATCTATTTTCAAATCTAACCTGAAAGCATCTCTTTTTCCTTGCCTCTACTTCTTAATTTTCCAATTTCTCCCATCTACTGCTATTAACAGTACAATGCCAGTAAAATGTAATTCTGAAATGCAACTCTATTTGTTCTGCAAAGCAGCACTGAGATACCATCAGTCTGAAATGAGATTTTGTAACTGATTATTAACATTAGAACAGGTCATTCTTTGAGAGAAACCACACAGACCGTAAAAAGAACAGAAGAGAAGGAACTGCATGAACTGGGACACCTTTGGCTCCAAGATAATTTCTTCTATTACAATGGCTCATTGCATTACATTTGCACACTAGGGTTTATTTACCTATCTTAGTGATGCAACCATCCCCACTTCAAGTTATCTGAGATTTTAGTCAAGTTGAAGAGACACTTCATGTAAAAAAATTTCCAGACAACCCTCTTTCTTTTGTTGCTGGCATCATCCTTTTCAGGATGGTATTTACTAGTTTAATTTAGCAGGAATTCTAGGGTAAATCCTAGGAAGATCAAGGCCAGATGGAATAGCATGTCATTTAGCTGTGACATAGCTCAACAGAAATATTTTGGCCCTTCCTGAGAATTTTCTACAGGGATCAAGTGAACTAAATAGTGTCTGCTTATTCTCAAAGCATTGATTAATTCTGACCACATTCCAATAGAATCATGTGTTACTTTCCAATTAAATATCCAGGCTGCTCAACATGATTAATGGCAAAACACAGACTAACAAGAGGAATTAAGAATGAATTACTTTTGATCTTCTATCAGGAGCTGTTGCCAAATAAACAAAGGCATAAAGATGTATATGGAGCATTCCTCAAAAAGAACCCATCACAGCAACTTCCATATCAGGTTGCAGAGGAACTAATCACCATGTCAGTACATTGAGTTTCTTCTCTTTCTCAAAATCCTGTCTGGCAGTGGCCAGATATGCCAAATATTCTGTGTGAGCAAAGAGCAGCTGAAAGTTTAACCCAATCCAGGGGATGGAATTGCAGTAAACATACACGGTGGTCTACCAGCAAGAAGTTATCCAGGATTAAGGGTAGGGAAAATCTAACTGCCTGCTCTGGGGTTTGGAGCACATTTGTGGTTGGATCTCTTCCATGTGCCTCTCCATCATTCTTAACAGAAGAGATAAGTCTAGTGTTCAGGTCATCCCTACTACACATCTCCTGTCTCTGTCTAAACCAGACATATCCCACTGCTGTTCTGGTTTCTTCTGTCAGTTTTAAGGTCACAGGAGACCACTTGTACAAGCATTTGTTGATGTGGCACCTTGGTCACTTTTCAACACTATGGGCTCAACACTTAAATTTTATCTTGCATCAAAAGCACCAGTTAAGAGAATTTCAGTTGTATGCAAAAAAGTGTTCTAAAAAAGCAGAGTAATATATATATTCCTTTGTTCAAAGCCTAATTTGAAGCTACATACAGCCTCTTAACTTACACCTTCAGAATTTCCAGGGTCTTTGTGTTCTCCTTGGTCAGTCTGGTATAATATCTGATTAAATATGGTTTTTAGCTTTAGATGTGCTCTCCTGATCAGCCTGACATTCCTCTCTTCATTTGCATGAGCTCTGTTTTCTGTACTCCAGTAAAAGTCTTCCTTTCAGCTCACCCTGTGACAGAAGTATGTGATACAGGAACCACCTCATGACCAAAGCAATGGTGCCATCTTCATTCTTGTATGTTTCAGTTTCACAAGTCACTCCCCACCTCAAATCACCCTTGAGCATTTATTAGCACAAAGAAGATGCATAGGTTGTGGTATTCTCCTTCCTCCTGGGTTTTGAGCCCTGGCACCAGTTGGAGAGGACTCCATTTTCCAGATCTCTCTCAGCAACCATCTACCTGACCCAGCCTGAAATGTCCATCATGCTACTTCCAAGTTGCCCAGTCCAGACTCATCCTCCACTTCACAGAGAGAAATAAACATTTTTAAGACATCTCAAGTTTCTGGAGGCAAACACTTGCCACAGGTGAAGAGAATTTGATTCTTTTTCCCTTTAGTATATGAGGGATCCAGATATCCACCTCAGGTGAAATAGAGTTACACTGAAGGATTTCCTCTCTTTAATGAATAGGAAGATTATCAGCAAGCCTCTGAGGAACTGGGACTATCCAATAAGCACCAAACATAGGAAGAATTGTGATCAAATGTCAGAAGTAGTTAATGCTGGACATGAGCAAAGGCAGATAATTTCTGCATATCACATTTTCTAGTGAATTAATTTGGCGCCATTCCCAGACCCTTTTTATTCACTTTCCACTTTTAATTAAGTAGTCAAACTTTACTGGAACAGCCCAGTGCAGAAAGCCAAGTATTGTGAACACTCACAGAAAGAGTTTTTATTTCTGACAAATACTCACTCTTGTTGCAATCTCTCATACAAGGTTTATGCGAACACTTACCATGAGCCACCCTGCTCAGTATGATAAATAGATGTACTCATAGAGCTTTGAGAAATAAAGATGTTTTAAAAGACTCTCCAAATTGCTTTAATAAAACTGCCCACCTATCTTTTAACAGCAGAAAAAGGAAACATAATGGAGGGAACGACTCAGACACTGTCACCCCACCATTTGCCATTTTCTAAAGCACAGGTCCTCTTCATATGAAACGAGAATAAAATCTGGTTCTTTATTTTCAGCCACTTTGATACTTTATCTTCAACTTGAGGAGACCTAGAAGAACCTGCACATCACGTAGGCACAAACACACAGCCTCCAAAGCCATTGGTGAGGAAACTTAATACTTGACAATCTAGAGACAGTCACACGGAAGAGACCCAGATCCTGGTTGACTAGAGAACAAACATCTTCCACTGTCACATTCCATAACACATCCAAACATCTCTCAGAACAAGGAAGTTGGGAAAACAAGCAACAGTGTTGAAAGGGACACTGGAAAGTAGGAGAAGGGTAGAAGTTATGGAACAAATGGGGAGTAATTAAGACGAAAGGTGAAAAGAGCAGTAACCATTACACTGTGTGGGGCATCAGAGATGCTACATTAGAGAAGGTGTTGATGGAGTGAAGATTTGAGTGTCCCACACACACTCATATCAGATATCCCAGCTACCGACATAAACAGAGCTGAGAGCAACAGAACATCATCTGGTTTTATTTTAAACTGTCCCTGTAAAAGGTATCAGAAAACTTTTCCCACAGCACAGCATCACGAGAGATGGGCAAGACAGCCTTGGATTTCATGGTGGTCAACTCAAGAGATCTCTACACCTCAGAGTTTCGTGGGTTTTCCATGTAGCTTTTACCTCAGATATGGGTAGTTCTGGAAAGATCTTCAGTTATGGCACCAGCAACCCGAAGACCTCAAATGCCTAACTAAAGCCCATAAAGTCCATGAGTCACAGTCCCAGGGGAATCAGAGATACTTGGCATGTACCCAGAGAAGGTCAATTGGAACATGGGGAGACTATTTCTAAATACCCCCCAGAGCTTTGCCACTGGGGAAAATAAATAGAACTATGTATCTAGTTTCCACATCTTAGCTGGCTAAATAAATAGCTCTCACAGGGCACTCTCCAGGGCAGATTCTTAAAGTGACCTTGGTGCTGCCACTGCCCAGGACAGGGGAACACGAGTGTACCCACAAGAGAAGTGGTGCATTCCTGGCAGCTGATCAGAGAGCAAGGGTAATCTCAGCTCCCACAGTTGCCAGCTGTTCCTTCCCAGCAAAAAGGCAAACCATGGTGGCATATAGTTATGAAGTGGAGAGAAGGTATCAAGAGCAAATACAAAGGGAGTCTCAGAGGACTTCTGGGACAACATTGGACTTCTCCTCTGTAGGCAGGTTATAGACTTGTGTTCTCTACAAGTTCCATCCTGATACCAAAAAAGAATTAGATGTTTTTGTGAGCAACTAACTACACCAAAATACCCCACTCCAGATTTTAGCACAATCACAACAACTATGGGAAGATCTGCACCAGTGTCAGATTGCCAGGAGCACACACTGGGCTAGACAAAGTACGTGATTCTTTTTATCCTTTCTCCCAATCTCAGAAAACCCACCTATAAGCTCCCTACCCCAGTCATCTCACAAATTTATAGCTAGAGCAACTCAAAATATAGAAGGATAATTTCACATGTACCCACCTCCATTTTCTGATGAACTGTAAAGATGCTTGGGATTTTCATACCATAGCTATCC
>JAWWES010000018.1:7014478-7057352 GCA_035583135.1 Lophotriccus pileatus | reverse complement strand
TGAAATCAAAAGGCTCGGTATTAGGATAGGATTACTGCTCCTTTCAGAGCCAAGACAAACAGAATATGTGGCTTTAATGAAATCCAGTAACTCTTGGTTCACCAAGTATTGCCATCCTCACCTTAGAAGAGTCCAAATTTGTGCTACTGGCTCAAGGGACCACAGAGTGAGTAAAGTCTGCAGGGTCAGAGCAGCTCTGCGTAATGTTTCTTTTAGGTAAGACATATAGTTTTAGTCCCACATTAATCTTCCTAATTCATGTCTTTTTTCATTAGTCCACAGTCCTGAACTAGCTCAGTTGTCCAAGAGCAAACAAAGAGCATTCAAAGCTCTTTTCCCAAGAGTTTCTTGGCATTTTTTAGCATAGGGACTAAATAGTCAGGGACAGGCTGTCAGGAGTGATGAGTACCCATCAAATTTACTGACTCCAGGAAGAGTTAATGTTCTCAGCACCTTTTTAAGTATCAGGATTGGCTAAATCAGACTGTCTTCTGGTTTTGTCTTGCTGCCTCTCAGTATCCCTTTCCTCTGTAGGTGGATGGATTACACATTAAGGTTTCAGTAATGAAGTCTTCATTGATTTATGCTCCTATTACACTGGGTTGTTTATTTTAACTGATTGGATTGTGGGTTCCTAAGCCATTAACACAAATAGTGATGACATAAGATATCCTCTGACTTTCCATGAGCTTTATCCAGGGACTCGGGCGAACAAAGAACTTGAGGGGACATGAAAGATCAACCTTTAAAATGTGAAAGTTAAATCTGGGTTATACTGCCAAATATTTTACCTGAATATTTACTCTTGATATTTTAACACTAAAACTCTCACTCTGTTAGTGCCTCATTGCTTCCCTTTCTCCAGTGCACTAGAGAGGGAGTTGGATGAATTGTGTATTGGCTGAAACAGAGATAAAACAGTGAAACAGTGGATAAAACTCTAGTCCCATTACAAATTCTAATATATTTCCCACTAACTTTATTGACACCACTGAATAACACAGAATACTGCAGAATAACACACCTCCAATTTATAATAGCAAGACAACACAGAAAAAAACAATCCTAAAGTTGCTATTGTCTTGCTAGATGCCTATTGAAAAGAAACAGCTCAGATTTTGATTAATTACCTTGAGGTTTCCAAAGTCATCAAAGATATTTGGACATTGAAATCTATTCAAATCAACTGTTGAAGTTAATACACATACCAAACTGTTTGTGGATGAATTGCCAACAAATTCATTCATAAAAAATATTCAGTAAATCTTTTTGAACAGTAAGTAGAAATGAGAAAATCACAACATGTGCCTGATCTAAAAAAGATGAATAGAGTAATTTCTTTAATGCAAATTTCTTACCCTGCTCCGGTAAAAATAAACACATTACTTATTTTTATTGAAAGAGATGTTTGATGGTTTAAGAACAAACTATAACCAAAGAGAGAAGTAAAATTCCTCTCGCTGAGTATTTTCCATTCCTGCCAGCACTTACGAATGTTACGTACAGCATCTACACGTGTGCGGACTAATGAAGATGCATTCCTTGTATATGGGTGGAATGAGAGCAGAGAAAAGTTTCCAGAGGCTCAAGTCAGATTACAAAACCACTGACCTCCTGCAGGATTCCACTTAAAGGATTTAAAATTAAAGCCAAATTGTTACCTATTAACAACAACCTGTAGTTGCCTTTCACAGTTTGCAGCTGGACAAAGGCGAAAGTAACAAAAAAAATCACTTTAAATATCAAGCATAGCTGTGCTTTTTGGTCAGAGCCCCTCATCTCACTTAGCCTGTAGCAGAGCCTGCTGTCTTTCTCACTCAACTGAGGGTATCACAGGGCTGAGCTCAGATGCATTTAATCAGCTCCCAGCTGATAGCTCCTCTCTGAGCTTTTTCTGGGAACTAATCCCTGAAACACTGAGGTTAGCTTGGCTGGAGCTCCTCAGAGATAAACAGCAGGAGGATGGAGAAAGCCAGGAATAAAAAAATACCCCAGCTCACAGTCACTGATACGTTACAGGCAGCAAATGACTAGTCAGTGACATTGGGTTTGGAGGACAACAGCTCGATCCCAACATCCTTCTGACTGGCAGCTTGGGTTATTTCACTGACCCACTATTACACAGGGAATAGCTCCTGTCTCCTTGTCCTGCTCCTGGGAACATGCCAAGACAAGCTGTTATTTACTCAAGACAAGATTATAAAATTGCAACTAAGCCACAGTAACAGGTAACCTCATTTTGTCAATGTTTTCCACAAGACTTGAAGACCCCACAGTGGTGGGTGTTTCATGTCCCAGCTGAAGTACAGCAGCCATCAGTGCCATTCCCCTTCTAGCACTGCCTTAAAACAAAGACTTCCCATAAACTCAGTCTTTTGGGTTTTTGTGTCTTTTGCCCAAAGGCAAGTATTTCTCCAAATGAGACACAGAAACTACTCAGAGTGTTTGCTGTGAGTCTAAGCATTAATGCTGAAAAAAAACAAAGCAGAAAGAAATCAAACAGCATTAATTTGTGCAGTGCAAGATTTACTAATAAATATTTTATTTGGGGGAAGAAATACAAAGCAGTTATTCCAATCACAAAAATAATGAATGCAAAATGAAAGAAGTCACTCTTGCAAGACAACGCATAACATGATTTCTACCCATACCCCTCTAAAATTAATTGTTGAATAGTCTCACAAAGCTGTGTGACTGCTTAGGAAAAAGAAAAAAGAAAAAAAAAAAAAAAACAAACCACCAACTAAAACCAACCAAATAACAAAAAAAAAAAAAGGTCTGATTTTAAAGAAAAACCATTGCTGCACTGGGCTAAAAAAATTCCAGACCTGTTCGTTTGGGTCTAAGTGAGAGTAAGGAATAGGATGTCCAGTTCCAGAGTTTGTTTGTTTATTTGTTTGTTTGTTTTTAAATAGCTTGTTTCTAAATAGGGAAGCAGGATTTGACATGTTCAAAATACATCCTCCTCCCTCCTCTCACCCTTAATAAATTTGCTCACACAAATAGCAGTCAGCAGCCCAACTGCCTGTGTAATGAGACTTGCATCTGCAAGTCAGATTTCTTACTCTCTGCACTCAAAAGCCTATTGAAGAGAAATTCTGGTGCAAAATTAATACTGGCTAAAATCAAGAGCAGGTTAGAGGATGAGCGGCATTAGTCCTCACTCTCCCTGGAGACCTCTAGAAAATATTGGGTAGCTAATTACTGTATTAATGCTTAGATCAAAGATTGCTCTGCCAGAGAGGCAAAGCTGCCCTACCAGCCCCAACTGCTGGGCACAGCCACTCACCATCGGCATTATGGATTTGCCAGCTGGATATCTCCTTCCCACAGCTGACTTTCCAGCCTTACAATAACTGTGAAGCCAGGTTTGGAGCCTTATGTTCTGTGCTTTGTCAGAGTAAATTGCTTTTTCTAATTTAAGAGGAGCTAAAAATTCGCACTTAAATAAGAGAGCAAAATACCCTGGAGAGTTTCTTGTCTGTGTGTTCCCATCCTCAGCCTCAATATTCAGCCAGCTAACCATGATTTCTTCTTGTTGGAAAGTTATTATCTACAGTGTTTGGTACATGGAGGTTTTAAAAAATAATCATTGTTTCTGAAGAGGGGAAAAAAGGGTTCAAAGACCTCTGAAATATCAGTAGGCAACTGCAAAATAAGGGAGGATTCAAATTAAAGGGACTACAGCCCAAATTTTGTTATAACTGAAAAACCTTATTAATAATACCACCATCATCCAGCTTTAGAAGGATCCCAAGAAGTTACAGTCGAGTTTCCCCAGCTCCCAAAATACCCATCTAAATGTCCTCAGCATCAGCACAGGTGACACCATCCTCTGTGGTAAACAGTAAGTGCATTTCTTTGTCCAAATCTGGATTTCCTCTTCTGAGGAGTCAGATAGGCCTGAGCAAGCCAGGAAACTCAGAGGAGACATGGAAGGAAACGGGGCTATTTAAAGAGTCGGAGATGAGGACCTTGCTGCTCTGGGAGTGTCCTAAGTGACCTCTTTAATCCTGCAAGAAAGGCGTTCGCAGCTGTGGGGGATCACGTAGCCCTCCAACTGTACACAGGGCAGCCAAGGGACCTCCCAGGACAGGGCACATGGCCCAGCAAGTTCTTGCTCCTGTTCCCAAGCCTTAGAGATGAGTCCCTCTCCCTGGACCCAGCCACCCCTGCAAGGCCTGGCCAGCACTCCACTGACCCAAGCACCACCCGTTTTCCTTCCTACTGGTGCTTAACACCAAGCCAAGTTCTGTGCATCAGCCCAAAGCAGAAGTTATGAGAATATAGCAAATATTCGGTAAAAATGTCCCTCCCTCTGGCCTGCTGCAATCAGGTGGGCAGCTTTTTTCATCAATTGCAATGACCTGAAGTTATGTTTTTTTCTCATCCTTGTTTGCACTCAAGTGTGAAAACCTGCAACATTTTTTTTCAACAACACACCAGATCACTTCTGGGGGCGATCATTCCAACACTTCCCAACGGATGGCAGCTCATCCAGGTGACTGGGAAGGAGCAGTGCCTCAAAGCAAACTTCTAAGATGCATTGTACAAGGCTTTGCTCCTATTCACTGAGCTTCGGGACTTCTCAAAGGATAAAGGCTACACCCTGCAGAGATGGGCAAATTCCAAACTCACATCCGAATGTCTTCAAAACACTGAAGGTGTTGAGATGTAACAGCTTGGCTTGAACTGATCTCTAGCCAGAATAACTTGGTGAATAACATGGTGGAAACCATCTGTGCCAAGGAATCTTACTATATTTAATGCAATAAATTTCACTAACATAACACCTTTCATCAGAGGATCACAGATTTCTTCACAAATATTAATTAACACCTACCCCACTACATCCCTCATCAAGAAGACCAGATTAATTGTCCCCTATTTTCCTGGTGGGAAATACCATCCTGTGGTGGGAAATTCACTTAGTCAATATCTACGAGGATCGCTGGCAAAGCCTGCGTAGCTATTACAACAAAGTGAAGCAGAAACACTGTGTGCACAGGAGTACTGTGGCTTTCAATCACACAGTTCCATTTATTTGTGCAGGCTTCAAAAATTTCCTTCCCTGAGATCAGTCTTCTCCTCCTAACTTCCCAGGAGCAAGTGCAGTGGAATAAAACTATCCGCTGCAAGGAATTCTGATGCCAGACTGGGATTAAAAAAGGCTACTCCCCACCAGTGGGGAGATCCATCTTTGCACCGAGGGATGAGGGAGATGCAACATTTAATTAATCCATACAGGAATTAGGAAGCACATAGACCATGTTCTTTCCAAAGAACATTTTACTTTCTGTGTCAGAAAGACTTGAAGGTGTTTCACCCAACTTCAGAGCAAGGTAGTTCATGTCAGTGCCACACCATTACTGTGTCACTGATAAAATATATTCATATCCAGATATCTGCAGGAATTATGTCCTGACAGACTGCAATACCTTGGATACTGTTGCCAAAGTAGACTGCTTTTTTTCTCTCTTTCTTTTTTCATGCCTAAGTTCTCTCTATGTTCTCAAAGAAAAGCTTGTCCTTGTTCAGAAGTTCCTCCTGATACAAAGTTCCTTTGTGTCACTTGCTCCTCTCACTAATGCATCTCTAATAGAGCAATTACTTTATTATGCAGAACCGGTGGTAAAACACATTATTATATAAACCTCAAATGCTTCTGTCAAATTGGAAATGTTAAGAGAATGAGGAAACTTTGAGATAAATCAAAACACGTGATACTCGGCAAAAGGCTTTTAGACTTTCTTTTAAATATTTCTAATGTTCTTTCTGTAATTTCTACTGCAGATAAATTCTCCCAGGTTTCATCTCTTATTTCACAATAAATTACCTATGACACCTAAAGATTTTGACTGGATTTAACGTTATATTATTCACTTTTTTTCTCTTTTTAATCTATTTTTATTTTAATGCCAAGATTATCCTAGCATATGCCTTTCAAACTCTCTTAATAAGTTTCTGTAAGGCATTAACCATTCTTGCACAATAATCTCTGTATGCATGCTAGCACCTACTGTTTATTGCTGTTTCTTGGATTTATTCCTATATTTTATATTACTTTTCCTGTTACAGAACTATTTTAAAATATTAATGTTTCATTCAAATGCCACTCTGTTACAGCTACTTAACACAAGTGCTTCCCAAACTTAATAGGGAGGAATATGTTTTTTTCTGTTCAGCTTGTTCTGTTCCAGTAACAATGAAAGAACAGCATAAACCATGCTACTATCTTTTTTTGGGGGGGAGATTTGATGGGTGTCAGTCCAGAGAACACTCTGTCTTTCAAAGAAGAGGCACATTTGGGAATTGACAAAGTTTTTTACAAGCAATGGCATTTGTCAAAGTACAAGTGTGTCTGGAGATACTTGGAAAATTTCCAGATGTACTGGCTTTTTAATAAAATCAGATTTTTGAATGCTGTAGGAGATGCGAGAAATTCATAGCCATAATGAAGGTGCTGCTATCCTTGCCTTATCTGGGATGTTCCTGCTTGGACCACATGAGAAAGCCCAAGAATCCCGTTGTTTATTCTCCATCTGCCCTGGCACAGGCCTGGAGTGGTGCTGTGATAAGTCCAGGCTTCTCTCTGTATTCAAGTGAAAACACTCCCACTTGCTACACATTAGCCTGACATTGACAGGCGGAAGATAAGGATCACTATAAGGTACATTCTGGTTTAGAAAAACACCAGTCACTTCTCTTGCCAAGACAAGTGTCCTTATGTGTCAATCTACCCCACTTTCAAAAGTGTTTTCTGGAACAGCCACGCAAATGCCTTTAATCAATCACATTTAATAACGATGATTGAGGTATGGGCAGTGGAGACAAACTGCTAATAACTATTGTTAGTCACAGCTTATTTTCTTCAGAGATGGAACCTGAAAGTGAAAATGATGAACCTATTTTTCCCACCCAGTCTAAGTGAAAAATCAAACAACAAACGAAACTCGGCATCCATAATGAATAGCAAACTGTGTTTTGAAATTCTAATGATTTAAAGTAATATCGCTAGTAATGTAAAGCAGAACATCTGTTTAACTGCATTGCTGAGACCCATCTGTCTAGATTTAAACAGTAATCTCTTAAAAGCAAAGCCCTCAGTTCTCTGAAAAGGTTGCCAAGTTTTTAAGAGGTAGGACAGGGGTATGTTGTTTTCTATCCAGAAGGTAACAAAGCTTTCTGTCTTCTTTATCTTCAGTCTACACCCCATGCAAGACACCCAGCAGCAGCAAGCCCATGCCACCATGCTAAAGACAGACATGTTTGGGGCTCTATTCAGCCCTTGTTACTTCAGTTCAGTAGCTCAGAAGCACTTGCAAACTAAGTGTTGGTCAATCAATCTAAAAGGAATTCTATTAGCTCAGTGAAAGAGCTACTGCATTTGTGCTCCAGGAAAACATGACAGGAATTAAATTTAAACATACGAGCTCACAGTCCTCTCAGGAGCTACTGAGCCAAGATCTGGGCTTATGTAGACCAGGGACATTGCAAAGTGAAAGGTGGTTGAGAGCTCTTACTCCTACTGGTGCAGCAAGACTGTGGTGCTTCTGCAGGAGAGAAAACTTAGACATTTTGTGTCTCCACAGGTGTCTGAGGAGCAGCACTGCCCAGCCCATCCTGCTGCCAGAAGGCAAGGAGCACAGTGTCCCCTGATGTGCTGTCCTCTATGCACTGTTTAGCTTCACTCTACTGAAACCCCCTCTGGAGTTCACCAAACCAAACTTCATGGGCTCTCCCTCCTGAGACAGAGAATGGGCTGAATATGCATTGGCAGATGACTATTGCGAAAAGAGGGGACATTTGGCAGGAGCCACATATTGATTGTTCTGTTTCTGGCACTGCAATGGGGAGGGACCTCCAATCTCTGCGTAGGCCCTCACGTGTCCCACTGAGATCTGAGCAAATGCAGTCTTGGTGTCTTGTGCAGTCCTGTGCTGATCTCTCAGAGGATGGTGAATCCTTCAGGGAGCAATATGTCAGATTCTACCTCTGATGCCAGCATGGAGATGTCACCAAAAAGTTTTCGTTGTGTCATATTTTATTTAAGCATGTTTCCAAGGAGACCTGTTGGTGTAATAGTGCCCTACAGGCTTTGTGGGACATAGCAGGGGACCTCAGCTAGGAAGATTTCCAACTGTTTGATCACCCAGTCATGAAGACCTTTTGGACCTTTAGACCAGTTTGCAGTCAGTGAGGTACAGCTGCTGCTGTGAGAGCTTTTGAAACAAGCTGCTAATAAGCATGGTTTTCATCTCAGAGAAAAGTCATTTTAATGCATCTCTGCACCCAGCTGTCCCCTTGAAATCCCCGTGCATCATGGGGAGATCAAATGACCTTAGCCATATTCGAAGAGAAACTGTCAAAGAAAACAGAGCCAGGCACTCATTCTCTTTCTCATTTTTCATCTCCCCCCCTTGCACCACTTTAAAATGGAGCAAGAGGCCTCTCAAATGAAGGAGATTTTCCCAAAGAGAAGGTCAGATAAACCAGGACAGTAATGCTGCTTTCCCCTAGCCTCTCCAGAAACTGTCTCCATATGGATGGTGCTGGTCTATTCCTGGAAAAACGGAGGGTCAAAAGAGGCAGTTCGGATTGTTTCTCTGACTTCATCAGATCAGCATTTTAATCATAGGGAAAGGTCAGGTGGTCCATTCTCCCTCCTCTCTTCCTTTGAAGTGAGACAGGTGGGCATTCACCATGCCAAGCAAACTGCTTATGGGAGGATCTCTCTCTCCCTGTTAATCTCCTGCTTGCCAGGTTAATCCTGAGTAAAATGGAGGGCCAACTGCACCTTCACTGTAAATCCACTGCTTTGGCCTTTCAGCAGGAATCCCATAGAACTCACAGAGGATGGCAGAGGACAACAGGCATTGCTTTGGTTTCACCCACGCTGCATGAGTGTCATCTGCTCAGCAAGCAAGCTGTTCCACCCTCTGATTTGGGAAACAATGTGAGCTAAGATTCCCTTTGCCCTAACTTGACAGATAAACCTTATCTCCATTTACTGTCCAAATGAAGAAAGCTGGAGGCACAGACATTAAATGAGTTTGACGGAGTTTGTAACAGTCCTGACATAAAGCTCAGGACTCCTGCTTTATCCATCAGTACAGCATCACTGTCTCCTTTGAAAGCAAGGGAATAGGTAGCAGAGAGTGCAGTGAGCAGATGGGCCTAGGGGAGAAGAGTCTGTCTCAGTTTACTACAGGGATCAAATCCCCACTGGGCCCAGTGGGAAGCCTCTGCCTGTAAATTAAACCAAAAATTAATGGGCATAAAAGGCTTCTCAGAAGTTGATGGCAGTAAAACACAATGCTTTGGTGCTTCCATGTCAGAAAAAAAAAAAAAAAAGTGTGTTTCAGTTTCAAAGCATCCCTTTTTGAAAGGAAAAAAAAAAAAGCCAGTATTTCTTTGGTAGAGTAGTTATTTTTCCCACAGGACTTCTGTGTTAGAATTACTCAATTTTCTAATAAGAATCATCATGAAAGCTTTGCTGTTCTCATTAATTCCACCTCAACCTACAGCACCTTTTGAAAATAAGGCTGTGTTCTTCCAGAAGAACAGACCTTGTGGAGAAAAAACCCACCCTTGTTCTCTAAACTGCTTAAGGGAAGGAGGTTTAGCTTTGCCCCTGGAATTTCTTATCATGCAGATGTTATTCTATTAGTCAGTAGCTGGTCTAAAGCATTGTTTCTC
Organism: Lophotriccus pileatus; assembly: GCA_035583135.1. Lineage (NCBI taxonomy): Eukaryota > Metazoa > Chordata > Aves > Passeriformes > Tyrannidae > Lophotriccus > Lophotriccus pileatus. Next base: position 7,047,653 of record JAWWES010000018.1, on the reverse strand, counting down.
TGTTTTGTAGCTTTGTAGTGCCTGTGGGCAGAAGAATCTCTACTATGTTATCTTAGTCCTCTCTAGAAGACATCTTATGAATTCAATGGCGAAGTCTTGATTTCTCAGACCTTGATTTCTGAGACCTTGATTTCTGTATAGTGTGATAGGTCATCACTCAGTAAAACAAAAGTCATACCAGCACACAGATCAAAAGGAAATACTCAGGTCACGGAAAAGAATGTGCTGTGTCTCCATCGACCTCTAGAGGAGAATGACCAGACTTCCCTTTATTTTAAGAGGTGTTCTTCATCACATCAGACTTTTCTTCCCAAAACTGCACTAAGGTAAATTGTTTTCCCTGCACAAAAAGGAAAAAAAATGATCCAGTTCTTGGAGACTTCAATCTCCATCCAAAGAATGCACCCAGACTATACTTAGGTCAACTTCTCATAAAGATGAAACAACCAGGGGAAAAAAAAGATATTTTTTTAATAATAGAAAATGTCTACAAATATTTTAGGTGGTTTGGACTCATGTTCTTGCTTCAGAGTCATCTTAAGTTAAACTGCCTTTTCTGAAGATAAACTGCCTCCTCTGAAGCAGCAGCACAGTTGTGCTTCCTGCGGCACACAAAGCCTCCAGGATTGCAGGCACTAGTGACCCACCAGCGTCAACTGGGCTGGACAATGCACTTGTGAAAGAACCTACACATTGTTCCTCCCTAACATTCATTTCCTCCCCTCCTGCTGCAAACTTGGTTTTGCCCATAGAGGGAAGGGAGGCTGCCTGGTGAGACTGCTCTGTACTGCTCCTGGTCTCCCTGGAGAAGGCTGTAGCTCCCTCTCACGGAGAGTCTCACCAATTTCCAGTTCCATTCTGGCCTCGCAGTTCCCTGGGGACTGAAATCAGCCTGTTTGTCCAGGAATCACAGCTCCTCAGCCCGGTACGCAGAACAGCCCCACTGATGGATCAGCGCTTCAATCCTACGGCCCATTGGGCCCTATGGGCAAACAGGTGCAAATAGACTGTCCATGAGACAAGGGCTTATTAAAAGAACAGGGAAAAGCAGGAGGGAATTATTTTCCATCCTGGTATGGTGAGAAGAACATAGTCACGAGGCTGGAGGCTGGCAGAGCCCAACAACGTATGTGGGCACAGGGTATGCGCGTGGATTTAGGATTTTCAAAGCCTGAGGTTCTCAGGTGCAACCAAACCAACCCTGACGCTCACAGGGGAAGGGACACGTCTCCTCAGGATCCTGGCTTGTTCTGTGAGCAGCAAACACTGCCTTACTGCTGTATCCCCACTGATCCTCTTGGAGCCCTGAGGAAAGAGGGGCTTTCACCTGCACTTTTAGAAGCTTAAATCCCCCCCAAATTCCATTGCAAGAGTAATGATGATACGACTTTTGTTACCTATACTGGCACAAACTGGAACAATTCACACAGAGGCAGCATCTTTATGATAACAGCAACTTCAGGAGCAATTTCCAACCCTGCTATGCCAGACCAAGGAACAAAAAATCCCTCCCCACCTTTTAAGCTCACAGTATGTATATGAAACTATTTAACACACATCAATAAAACCCGTGCTGGTGCCAGCAGTCACCGCTGAAGTTAACCATTATCAGTCCATATGTTTTTCAATACAAGCAAAATTTTATGTGCTTTTTGCCGGATGTAATATAATAAACTTTAATTCGAAGATGTCCATGAACACATTTACTACCACAGACATTTATTTTCCTATTATAGATAAAGCCAAGAGGACTGGACAAATACATTGGACAGAAAAATGTGTTGAAAAGATGTCAGAGCCATCACAACAAAATGCAACATAATACACTGAAAATAAGATTATGCCACACAAAGAAACACAAGCAACACCAATTGAAGTAAACACCTCTCTGCATGAAAACATCTTTTCATATATTTCACAGAGGGAAATTATTGAAACCTGAGAATAGGAGAAGGTGGAAGTTTTCCACTGACATAAAAATAGTGATGTAATGTATAAATACATCTGTAGGCATACAAAACACCTATGGAGGTTAGATAACCACAAATAATTGTTCTCAACTTACAAACAGATAAGCAGGTGCATTTGAATACATTGTTACACTTTATGTGAAGGATAAGTAGTTTAAACAAATGCATATACTTCCTTCCATAATGTGGTTTAATGTGTGTTTGTGTCTATAATGCAGTAGTTGTAAAAAATATACAATATTAAGCTGCTTGATATGGTATAATGTGCCATTATATTACATCCAAATAGTCTAAGTTAAACAGCTTGGCCATAAGCACAAAGTCAGGCCCTCAGCAGCCAAGAAGCACCAGTTTTAAAGCATTCCTGATATTTCATTTGGTCCCCTGGAGTAACTGCATTTTTTAATTTCAAATGACAACTTGTTTTATTTCACAAAACCTGTTCTTCAGGATGAGCAGTGCCTGCTGCCTGCAAAATCACCCCATATAACATTTTGTCCTCATCATTTAGCATGTGGTTCTGTGCATTACTTATGGTGCAGAATCCAAGCCCTGCACTGAAAACGAATTATTAATTTACTTCTCGATTTTTTTTTACTGTGTTGTCACCAGAACTTCAGATATTTTTTTCCCAGTCTTCACTGCCTGATGTCTCAAACACTGATGTGAGGCATGGTGGGATTATTCACCATGTTACACACGATTAACTCAGATGAAAAGGGTTATAATCCATTTTTCCAGACCTGCATTCAACTGATTCAGCAACATGGCTATCCTGTCACATTTGCATTGCTGCAGGGAGGGAGAAGGGGATCTGTAGGAAACTTCATGGCACAGTCTCATTTATCCTCAAAGCACAAGCCATCCTAGCCAAGGATGAGGGACAGCAGAAGACAGACTGAACCCCACTTTCCCTGTCTGACATGGGAAGTTCTGCTGAGACTCAGACTGTGACACACTCTTTTGCTCAGCTCAGACATCACTGCTGCTGCTCCAATCGGTCTCTGGGTACATTTTTCACCCTGAGGTCCTGAATTCTCATTAATGCAGTCACAGAAAATTCTGGATAGCCCAGCTGGAGGCATTTCCAGAGGAGCTGGCAGTGTGCTCAGAGAAACAGCTGAGCCCAGCCCCGGGACAGCTCAGTTGGTGGAAGGGTTTCAGCAGAGTCCAAGACCTGTCTCAGCTTCCTCTGAGGGCTTTTAGTGCTCTGCACTGATTCCTAAGAGTCACAAACCTCAATATTTCTTCTGTGGCCTGGCAGGAATTTGAGATTAATGTATGGATGTTAGACTTCTTTCTCCTTTCTTGCTTAGCAGAGCCCCATGGTGGTCAGCCAAGAATTGTAGGGAAAAGCTCTGGGATATGGGTTCTCCTTGGACAGGGAGGAGATGAGAGTTGAGGTGGAAAGAACAAGCAGAGACCCTGAAAGCTATAATGGGGGCCTGCATTACCTCTGTAGCATTGTTTGTAGAGAATTATTCCTTTTCTTCCCTGGTTAAAGCAGAAAACAGACTCATGCAGCCTAAGTGGCAATGGCTGTAGCAACACAGAAAAGCCGCTGGAAACACCCAGTGTTTCCCCCTGAACTCTACACACAAGTGGTCTCCCTGTCCTAACTGTACTTCTTCTGATGCTCTAAAGCTAGAATATTTTTTGTAGGGAAAAGGGGGATACTAAGTCAGCTGCTGCTCACTTTAGGTGCAACAGTCTCAGTAAAACTCAGTTAATGAATCACATAAAAATGACCATCTGGTTTTGCGTTGATTTTTGTTCCCTCTAAGGCTATTCCAGTAAACCCTGACTGCCATGCTGCCTCCCAAAAACACAGATCCAAACTTTGAGCTCCTCCATCCCCAGCCCAAACCAATGGGCATTCTGCTTGCTGAGCAGTTCCTGGGATTTTTTGCATCTATGTTTTCTCAAAGCCGGGAATCTCAGCAGCTCTGCTGACAAAGTAAGTGCAAGGATGCAGAGGAGACAAAAGCATTTTGCAAAATGCATTTCTATTCGTTGCCACTGGAGCAGCACAGATATCTTCCCACTTGTCCTAAGGATAACAATAGCTCTGCCTTGTCAGCCAGCCAGCACAACAGCGCGGAAGAGGCAGCGCAAAGGAGCCGAGAGGTTGAAGTGAGCAAACAACAGATCCTGTGTCTGTTCTGCTGGACACTGTGGCCACTCAGAGACCAATCCCTTTACACGAACAACATCCACCATTGATACATAAGATTTTTCACCTTTTCCTGTCAAACCATAGCATTTGGGAACCTGTGAAGTCCCACATAGTAGGGACACAGTTTGAGCCAAAGATCTGCCAATGGCCCCAGGGGTTGCCAGCTTTGCAGAATATGTGAACAGGGACTGTGGCTTTGGGAAACATGTGAAAACCATGCCAAGAGCCAACAGGAAATCTGGGACTCCTCAGGCAACACGATGTACTCTGCCATGGAATAAGGAGATGTTCTCAGGGGTAACTAAGGCACGCTTGCATCTGGGCCTGGGCAGCAAGGAGGAGAGCAGGGAAAAAGGAGGAGAAGAATCAAAATACCTCTTATTTGCCTAAATGGTTAGTAGGTACAGTGAGAAGAGGGTCAGGAGAACCAGGAGGGGGAATTAGAATGCTCTACAGTCTCAAGGGATTCAGTAGTCTGGGTCACAATGAAAGATACTGGCTCGAGTTTCCTATTGTTCTTCTTAGCAATTACCAATTGTTTTTAACTAATACCCAGATACCTCCTCCTGGCATTAAAGTAAACAAGAGATTTAGTTCCAGATTTCTCTGGGATTTTGCACTGGGGAGACTGCTCAAAAACCATACATAGAGAAGGTATTTATTTCTGCCATACTGTGGCCATGAAGTAGGATGACAAGTGTCAACCAGCCCAGCCTTGATCTGCACTGTCCACGTGTGAAAGACAGAGCAGGGCTGGATGAGAGGTGAGGAACTCGATGTCATTCAGCAAGAGATGGGAACAGAAAAAAGTAACACTATCCAGGCCAGAGGGATGGGAGGTGATAATTGCAGGAGCACGTTGGAGGGGGAGAATCAAGAAGAGACAGCAAAGAAGAGGGTAGCAGGGTTAGAAGCAAAATGAGAAATGACAGTAAAATCCTCAGAGCTCAGCTCTGCCATGCTGACACAAAACCTGTGAGACAGAGAGAAGATTTTCTTAAATCTGAAATTCACGTTTTAAAGCTGCACATTGTAAGCAGTGAAACACTTTTTACCTAGAGATCTGAAATGTCACATCTTCCCTGCAGTGACATTTGGGTGACAAAATGCAGCTGCGCTTTGAAAGGAGTTTTTGCTGTTCCCCTTGTTACTTTGCAGAACATCTGTAACACGTTGCACTTCCAGGGGTTTGAGCTGCCTTTGGAGGATCACATTCCTTCATAGCACTGGGAAAAGTTCTGAAGAACTCAAAAAATATGTTTCTTTCCTTGACTAGAGCAGTTGTTCAGTTACAAAATGCACAGCGTTATGGTTTTGTTCTGCTTGATACTGTCCTCACCAACACCAGGCTGTGAGAGTAAAAACGACTAAAACATAGACAAGTAAAACTGTCTATGCCATTAGGAGATGGGGTAGATCCCTCCCTCAGCTGAAGGTGACAGACCCTATCTCATGGGGGGACATTGCTCCAACTGGGAATAAGAAATCTGTGCCAGTGCTTGGAAGGGAGGTAGAAATTCAGTCCTGTGTGAGTGACTGAAGGAGAAAGGATGTTTTTATTCTGACTTGATAGAAAGTGGCTTGGTGGCTGAATGTTCCCTCATTCTTCACCTGAAAACTTTGTGCATACAAAGCAATAATAGGTACTAACAGAAATGGAAAATACCCAGTAATACCCTGCAGAATAGCCTGCTGTATGCAGCAGACATGTTCTTCGTGCCCAATCCAGCACAACACGAAAACAAAGCAATCATGTTTTGGACAGCTGTTGCAGAATATAACAAAGTGTGGAGAGATGTTATTAGCAAAGGCAAACATCAACCAAAGTCATTATTTCCCAGGCCAGTGCTTTCCAGCTGTGTCAAGTAAAGATCTTTTTTATCACCCAATTTTTGTGGCAGAAATAGGTGCTGGAATTACAGAATTAGGCTGGTAATTTTTTGGCGGAAAGTAGGGGAAGGAGGTGAATCAGAACAGGTAATTGTCATCAACCAACTTACTTTCCACCCTTCAGCATTCAAACCTCTGCATTAAATTGAATATATAACAAGAAAGCCTTTTGCTCTTCCCTAAGTGAATACAGAATTCTTGGAAACAAAGGTTCTGTACCACGGTGAGATTTTGTAGTGCTGGGAATGAAGGCTGTGCTACCTTGTGGTTTTACCAATATGACCTGTGCAGTGCTTCTAACTCTTTCTACTCTAGCCTTCCATGTAGCTTTGTCAATGAATTGCATATGCAATTTTAAACTACAGGTTCCAATTTAATCCTGGGTTTTGTCCAGTTCTGTTCCCAGATTATGCAGAGAGCACCAGGACTGTTAAAATTAGAGAGCATAAGAAAAACACAGATGTGCATTCAGCTCTCAATTATCCAAAGTAAGAGGGAAAGGACTATAACCCAGATACAGCAAAAACATGATCTAATACAAAATATGAATTAAATAAGCTCTAACAACATAAGGCAAACAAGTTACGCTGCCAAAACACAAAAACACAGAAGGACAATTTTCTTCAGCATGCCAGTTTACCTGCAGAACTCACTGCCATGAGGTGCTACAGAGGGCACACCAGGGTTTGATATGAGAAATAAAAGATGTTGATAGTTACATAAGCTTGGATAAATATGCCAAGGCTGACCAGCCCCCACAATTATAGTTTCAAAGCCCACTGCGTATCATCAAGTTTTATAACCTCCTCTACACACTTGCAGCTGGTTACAGGAGGCTTCCAAGACACAGGCCTGGGAGACCTTGGGCTGATCCAGGTGGGTAAGTCTGTTTTGCACACATTTTCTGCATCTGCAGTATCTGAGGCTTTTGACAATATATGTAGCAGTCAAAAGATGCTACTGCCTCAGACATGAAACTCCTGGGAAGTGAAGGCAGCTGGCATTTCACCAGGACTGTCTAAGAGCTGCTTTTATGCAAGCAGCTTGTCTTGGCAAAGGAGTTCCCACCCATCCCTCATGACAAAATGAGGCTCATGAAGACATGGATTCCCTCCCAAATGCACTCCCCACTTCATAAGGTAGCTCATGCTTCAGCCTAGGCATCTTCTCCTGCGAGGCCAGGAGGAGTGCATCCATGCTGCGGGAAAAGAGAATGGAGAGGACCACCTACAGAGATTCCTCTCCTTTATCCCACGGCCAGGCTTGTCCATCAAGTATGATCCTGGACTGGGACACTTGCCTCTGGTCCTTGGGAGCATTCACAGAGCACACCCAACGCCAACACCTCACCCATCTCAGCCTCAAGAGTTTTTGTCACTTCCCTGTGAGTGCTTAAGGGTCCTGGTGCAGACAATTTGACAGGGAGGAACTTGCTACTTGTAGGCAGATCTGTTTACTCGTCCCCCCCAGCCCTCAGACTCTCGGAGCTCAGACTGACAGCGCTGTCACGTCCCATTCATTGCTCGGCAGCCGATGCCTCACACCTCCTTGCTCCCCTGCTGAACGCAGCAAGACCTCGGGAGCCGAGGCTCTGCCCTCAGATGGGGCTCAGTGATTGATGCATCACAGTAATCACCAGCACTCATCGCTGAGTAGTGAAACTTCACTTCATAAAGGCTTTTTAGGGCGGGAGGTGCAGGTCAGGGCTCCCGCACACTGATGCTTTCAGAGCACAGCCAGCTGGGCGCTTGTACCAACAGCCTCAGCCCAACAGGTCACTGCTGGTGAATTAGCGGAAAACAAGCCCAAGAGCCTCTCTTGTTAGTCCAAGCTGTTCTTACCTGGAGGGTGGAGAGAAGGACTTGCAAGCCACTGGCTTCTTGTTCTGCCATGCTGCTCCCCACTTACACTCCCTCCTTCTAGCAGCAGACACAAAGCAGCTCGAAAGCGAAGCTGCCAACTTGCCTTGCTGCTCCCCTGCGCCGTTTAAGAAATGAAGAAGCTAAACACAGATCCCCAGACACATGCACACTGCTACCACCAATAATCACAGCAATGCAACTCTAGACCTCAGCAGGAGAGATAAATGTACCCCCTCCCTCCCAGCTCTCCCACTGTGACGAGAAGATTAATTCCTATATAAAGAATCCCGGGGATTAAGTAAAGTGCCCAGGAAAGGTCTTGGTGCTTGATGCGTGGCAGGGGGAGTGTGGGGAGGGTGGCAATAGCAACAAGAAAGCAGAAGAGCTACAAACCTCAAAGAAAGCCAGGGAGAAGGGAGAGAGCGCGCTGGCTGCCTGACAGGCATTCCCAGCTGACCTGCTGATCCATTCCAGACCCTGCGTGGACTCGTCTCCGTTTGACTCCGTTCCAGTGAAACCGGAGACATGGAGAAGGCAGAGCGAGAGAGAGAGATGCCCTCGGTCTTAACGAGCGCTGACAACGAACGGAAGATACACCCGGCATGAGGGACAGGTGGAGCCGGTTCACCAAGGCTCACAGAGCGCTATTGGCTTCCAACCCCGATGATTGTCCCAAGTCACAGCTGCTGTGGCCACAGGCAGCGCCCCATGGGACAGGAGTGACCGCAGAGGGACATCTGCACAGCAAAGGCACCTCTTCAAGGTGCAGTTTGGGGGGGGAGTTTGCTCCAAGGGCCACTGCAGTGATCCACATGTACCTATATCTCTATACAAGCACAGCAACTCGGAGCCTGGTTCGCTCCCTGGTGCACAAGACATGCTGTAGTACAGTTGTAGTTGTAGCTCGAATTCCTAGGAGGGCACAGAGTCCACTTTTAGCTTCAGCCGAATGATATCAAAGGACTTGGTAAACAAGAAGGAGCAGATAAAGAAGTTCAGTTGAGGGTTAGGTGAGGATTTTCCAGCAAAATATTTTCAATGTGAAAAGGTCAATTAGTCCCACACAAGCATTTTTTCAGCTTCCTTATAACACCAGAATGACATTTTTGGTCCTGAGAGACATCACTCCAGGACGGTTAGAAGGCTGACAGTTGATATAATTGCTATTATGCAGAGGACAAAGATTAGATCTTGTCTTTCCAATCTGGGGACACAAATTTCAGTCTTTTACCTCTAGACTAAGTACTTTATTCTGGTGTGTGTCTTTTTAGTCCTTCCAATAGGAGTTTTTCCCCTTTGAAAGAATAACTAAGGATTTTTAGAGCAGTAACATCAACCTTGGTCTCCGGGTACAAAGCAGATTCTTACAGAACTCAATACCACACAAAGCCTTACCAAAGAGACAATGTGCACACACTTTCCTTTGCTGATGTCAGTATAAAACCCTGATCTTCTGAGAAGCAGTTAAATGAAAAATAAAACACTCTACTCTTGGCCAAGGACAATTTTTGTGTGATAAACCTTCATTGATCAAGTGTTTTAGGAAAATAGAAAGACAAATCCTCCCCAACTCATCCCAGCAATGTGCGAACAAGTGGCACAAGCATGACATTCCTCAGTTTCTGTGTGTGCCAGCAGGGTCCCAGGGTGTCACTACCAAGTTGTAAAATAAACCAGATTAAAATACACATCGGTCCCTTCAGAGAGAATGCCTTGAGGACCATTCATTGATGAACAAGACACTCTACAGACAACTAGGCAGAATAAGACAAGAAATTTCCTTTCCTATGGAAATTCACGTTCAAGAACTTTAGTTTTCTTAAAAACATGTTTTATTTCAATTTAAAAAGAAAATGTATTGCTCTCCATGAAGTACCATATTTTAGATAGAGAACTGATGTTCAGTGATGAGAACACTGAATTTTTGGCCATTTTGGGTAAGCTCTATCAAACATAGAGGAAGCTTCTAGAAGCTTCTCACAGAAGTCATGTGTGTAGCCAGCCACTACCAAAACCTTGTCACACAGAGCCCATACAGCTTTGGGGATCCTTTCACATCAGCAGGACCTAGTAACGGACCAAAATAAGGAAGGGAGAGAACCGAGGCACTGCAGGCACAGTGTCATCAAATGTGCTGGGTGGGAGGAAGGTGGATAACGGGCTTTGAGAGCAGTGCCAACACACTATCTCTTTTGCAAATTAGTGCGCTGACAGAAAACGACTTCAGAGCTAATTAGGAGCTGTTTAAAGAAGCTCTTCCACATTGTCGCTTCGTTCTCTTTCTTGTGAAAATTGTACCTGTCACTGGAGCTGCGTGGAACTATTAATTCCCGCTGTGTGGATTTTCAGAAGACAGTGAGAGCTGATGGATGCAAGCAGGCAATGGTTGCAGGCAGCCTGGATGCCCTGATCCCCTCCCACATCACAGAACCTGATCCCCCAGCCCTCTTGCACTAGAATGGATCATAAACCACATGGTGATCACCTCCCCCTGTTGTATCTTAAGGTATTGGGTGAGTATTTAGCTTTCTTCCCTACCTGCAACAGAAGATTGGCCTCTGTTAGGAGGTTCTTCCTCTCTGTGAGAAGAAGCTTTATAAATGATTGCAAAAATTTCACTGCAAATAAGCCAACCCAAGAGGAAAACAACACCAACATCAAAGCTTGGGGTGGAAAATTCTCTTATGCTCTTTAAATTTTTGGGGTAGTTGTCTTGGTTGTGCCCAGAGATTAAAAGAAAGCCTCATACATCAGAAAGCTCTGGAGATTTGAAAGCAAGACAAAATGAGAAGAGTGATTAAAAAATAAAACACTCATGCAAGACCCCAGCAGTGACAGTGATGTTCACATTGATCTACAGTGTACAGCAAAACCCCTTTGAAACCAAATTCTCAGCTATAAATCACAGCGGCTTCTAATTATTCACCATTCCCAAGCCATTTCTTCCAGATTTTGTTGAATTTGCAGTGTTATTTCTGGTTTCTAAGAATAGGAGGTCCCCCACCTCAACAAGCCAAATAAATTAGGAAACCTGCACAGAGCTAAATGCCAGAATTAAAGCATACGGATTCTCCCTCTCCATTCATATTACACTGCCAACACAGTTTGAAGATTAGCTTGTTAGTTTATATCGATGTCATTGTTGTTTCCCCTGTGCCCTTAGGATTATGTGATCCTTAAACAAAATGAAAATTAAACTCATGGCTCCAGCTTCCTACTAGTGCCAGAGTTAATGTTCTTGTGGGGAGGACAGAAGGGATTAGAAGCACAAAGGCAGAACCTCTGGGCTCTCTGCAGGTGCTGCACAGGCTCAGACCAGTAATTTTCTTTTCTTGTGCTCCAGGGCTCAGGCACACAAACAAGTTAGAGATGTCATCTGATCTCCAGTAAATATGTGTACATACATTTAGCCCATAGCAAAGGGAAGATAATTCAGGATCATTTTACCTGCGTTAAAAGAGCACTCAGTCCAATTATTTCACATTTTATGAGCATATACAGAAACCATTACCATGGATCAGCTGACACTAAGTAATACATTAACCACAGAAACTTGTTCCTGTGACTAAACCGATGTTTTCTCTACCTGTGAAAGTCTGAAGTTTTCCTCATGGAGATGTTTTATAGATAGAAAATTGGCAAGCTTTCATCCAGAAGCATTTTTTTTTCAGCTATAGCATTGCATTAGAATTGTATAAGGTTAAAAATCTCCCTGGATGAGATAATCTGGAAATTTTCCTTGTGAACAGGGTGATGAGAGAAAGACAAAAATCCTCTGTCGGGTATCTAGCAAACATAGTGTAATTGATCTGATATTTATTGAAAGTGGGAAGCCCATACAAGAACTTAACGTATTTAAATAACATTTTACTCTGTTATTATCACTTTTCCACTTATTCCATCACCTCCAAACCAGAATTCGTCAGGTTTTTATCCACCTGCAGGAATGCACTTGAAAGTAGTTTACAGGCTAAATCAAAATTAGCTCAAAGTCTTAAACTCTGGAAAAACAGCACTAGAATCAATATTACTAGAATAAAGTGACCAGCCACAGTCAAGTTCCACAATTCCTGTCCAGAGTCTATACCAACAAACTGCAGAACTCATTCAATTTTTGGATATTAGCATTAAATGAAGTCCAAATACCAAAATCAGCTTGGAAACCTGCGATTAACCTGACGATATTTTCCTCCTTATTCTCAAAAAATTGACAGCATTTTTGCACTCACATTGCACACCTGGTTTCTAATAGGATTATTTCAATTTTTAAACCAGTGAGATAGATAAGAGAACAGCCAGGTTCTGTTAAAAATGGGAAGGGAAAAAAAAGTCTAATTGGATAAATTATTCATTCTGAAGCCAGCCTGGGTTTTATGAAATGCAATTGAAATATCACTGTGTAAAATACCCAGTTAACTGTCTATATTTCATTTATATTAAATAGAGGATAGACTTCCCCTGTCAGAATTATGTGTAGCCAAAAAATGTATATATTTCAATAAAGGGAGATTGCTTTTTCTGTTTGGATGCTTTTCTCTCTAACAAACCCTTCATTTTCACTGTCTTTCATTCAAGCACAATGCTTATCATAAGTGATTGCCAAAACAAATTTAATATATTTGTATGTGGAGGAGTGATGATCTTCCATTTGTGAATGACTATGCAGAGGTTTACCCCTCTGAATAATGTCATGTTTTGTCTCCCCCAAAATAATGAAGCAAAAGTGCTAAAATCAAAGTGAAAACACAAGTCATGACACTGAAATTGATTTTCAGATGCTGCTGGAAGTGTCTCAGGGCTCCTGCAGACCCTGGTTGTGAAGATAACATCTGGGTCTCAAACAGACCACTGAAGACTCCTGATGTTACTGGTTTAATGTGTGGCTGGTACTGTAGAGAGCACCAGGGGCAGAGAGAAGAACAGGCAGGCTTAGCCAGAGCTTTGTTTCTCTGGCCATCCTGGCTTTCATTTTGTTGCTGCACAATGGCATGGCCTGGGGAGGGACTTTTGACAAGGGCATAGAGTGATAGGACAAGGGATGATAATAGATTTAAACTGAAAAAGAGTAGGTTTAGGCTAGATTTAAGGAAGAAATTCTTCCCTATGAGGGTGGTGAGGCACTGGAATAGATTGCCCAGAGAAGCTGTGGGTGCTCCACCCCTGGAATTGTTCAAGGGATGGAAGGGGCTTTGAGCAACGTGTTTTAGTACAAGGTGTCCCTGCCCATGGCTGGGATATTGGAACTAGGAGATCTTTAAAGTCCCTTGCAACTCAAACCATTCTGTGATTCCATGAAAAGCCAGTCATATCTTAAATACACATACACAACTTACCTTGAGAAAGATGTACTTAATCACTGAACTGCTGTGAGATGTTCCCACTTGTTCCCTACAGAACCCCTTGCGTGTTCTTGAATGCTTCAGATACAACAGGTGGAAAACAGCTGCTCTTCTGCTGAATGCCACAAGTATGTTCCAGTCAGCTCTACCTCTTGTGTTACTGACTGCACCCAGTCCCCTGGCAGAGGAGAGACCTGCTATTCCTGTGAATCTGTGAGACACAGGCAGGTAAACCCTCGCTGGGCTGCTGCGTCTTCTGGCTGTGACAGAGCATGCCCAGCATGAGGCTGACTATCCTGCCTCCGGCTAAATAGCCCAAATGCCACTCTCCTGTTGAAGGGTAACAGTAGAGATGTTTTAAAGAAGCAGGGGAGGAGGATGAAATTATAGCAAAACAGTTAAATTAACAGCTTTGATGCTTTAATCCTCTTTGGCCGGTCCCTTGGCAGCAGCACAAGGCAAAGCCCCCTTGTCCTGATGCTCAGTAAAGGTTTCTGCTGGACAAAATATCCTCCCCATTTTCCCACAGACATAACTATATCAAGCTTTCCTATTGCTTATAAAAGGAAACCATTCTTTTTCCTACCTTGACAACCTTTCTTTGTCACATGTGTCATCAATTTTTTCCTTCTTAAAATACCTCTGTTCTAATTTAGAAGTACGTGACACTCATATTGGAAAAGTGTGAGCACAGGCATAGGTGCAAGACAGGGAAGAATCTGGTTTGTTGAGTATTTAAGGGAATGAACTTTATGCCAGCCAGACACAGCAGTACACAAAGCTTTCCCATTAGCAGAACAAATTGTGTTCTATCTGTCTTTTCTGTTTGTCTCACGTTTAGCATCTCTGACACATACAGTATGCCAAGGTGCCAGAAAAAGAGGTGGCTCTGAAGGGTAAGGAAAAAAGAAAAAGGAGAGAACTCAACATAAATAAGCAATCTCATGGGTTAAGCAATTTAATGAGCCCAGCAGATGGAGTAGAAGATAGAAAGTTCAGCTTTTATAGGTGATACTGTATCAGGACATAGAGAATTAACTCCAAAAGGGATTAACCACTGCAGTTTTTTTTTTAGAAACCCACCCTGTTTTGCAGCACATCATCATTTTTATTTTGCTTTGAGGTGTGATGAGTATCAGTCATCTTCCAGTTCAATACAGCGGTGAACTGGAAGAGCAAGAACGCCCATAAAAACACAAAAAGCAGAGAAAAAGCAAAATGCAGGAGGTACTGGCTTGCACAGATCCCTGAAGTCTGGTGATGCTGCACTAATAGGTCATATTTACTGCAATGCAAACTATCTTGGCTAAGGAAATAGCTGAAGTGCATTTTCAAGGGATTTTGAAAGAGAAAGCACCTATGGAAACAAGAAAGCATTTTAGATCACTAGACCTCGAAATCTGACCTTCACAGAAACAAGGGTGGAAGAATTCTTATCCTATTTCCCCTGGGTCCACCAGACCTGGGTTTTTCTAATGCTGGAACTGAATTCTCCAAATCTGGAAGAGTCTCAGTACATACACTGAGATTTGGCTAAGACGGAATTTGAATAATAGTTTTTGACCTAATAAATTTATCAGCACTGAAGAGGCCTTGGAAGGAACTGTCATCATTGAGGGCTGCATGAGAAACTCAGTTGGAACTGAAGATGGCCCATCATTTACAATGCTTCACCATTAAGATCTTCTCCATCCTGAATGATGAACAGGTCTCTCGCGAATAGGAACGTGAGAAAATTTGAAATGCAGGGAAATTTGTGCTGTGGGGAAGGAAATCATCTCAGAGACAAAGAAGATGTAAGACTGAGGGACAGCATTTGTCTACATTTTGCTTTGACAGACTGAAAGCAGGCAGGGTTCCCAATGAGTTGGCTCTGGAAGCAGTTCAAGACGATCTCAGAAGGAGAGGTCCTTCCGACTTCCCTCAGAAATAGGAATATCCATTCTCAGCCCTTTGGTGGTGCAGAACAGTGGCTTCTTGCAAACACTCCAAGAAGGAAGCAGTTCAAAAGAGCTGGCTCAGCTTCCCACATCCATGAACACCATGGAGACACCCACTACTGACATGCCCACAGATCCCATCTGTGGTTCCAGGTTCTGCTTCCTCTCCTCATCATAGGGCCTTTGTCCCTACTCTGATTTCATTTGGCTTCCTGGAGGAACCCCTGCAGACCTGCTGAAGAAGATGATTTGGTACAATTTCAGAAGAACTTTATGCTTCTGGTGGAAGCATAAACCCTGTGGAAATCACCCTGGGCAAAAGTTATTTCTGGAAGCAATAGAGTTACTGAAGCTTGGCTTCCTATCGAATGCAGTTTCACAGCCGTCCAGCTGTGGCTGAGAGCACAAGCTTTCCAACTGAAGTGCTTGGGGCAATCTTTTCCACACTTTCCTGGTCCACAGAGCCTCCAGAGTCTACTAGAAAAGCCTTTTCCTCATCAGTGGCCCATAGCACATGTCTCACTTATACCCAAACACCTATTTTTCCTAAAATCCCAGGAACTACATTATCTTTGAGGTTTCTGCTTCTCTGTAAAACTCATTTTGGAATAGGCCAATGAGCTTGTAAGAATTTAGGACGGGGGAACAAAATGAAAAAGGGCAAGATTTCATCAATCATGTTTCCAAAGGAAACTAAATTGTAGGACAGATGATAGAATAATAATCATTCAATGCCCTTTTCACATAATCTCTGAGCACATCAATAATGTCAACTACCGTTACAGGTACATTCTGGACCCCTGCTGCTCAGACCTATGGTGGTTGCTATGAACATGACACAATTGCTAACAATCCCCAGAGTAGTCCTCTTGTTAAATCTGTGGCAGCTCCTCCTTTTAGCCGTGGATGTGCCTGGTAGACTCCCTGGTGTGCCTATCAATAGCTCTTGACATGTGCAAAATGCAGTAAATATTAATCCATCAAGCCTCACAACTCCCTCTCGGGGAGTTAAACAATTTTTTTTCCAGCTTACACTTTGCAAAGCTGAGGAAGAGTCTCTCAAGGACACACACAGTATTGGTGACAGAGGGAGGAGGACAGAATGGGTCATGTGGCCCCCAGTGCCACCATGGGGAATCTTAAAGCAGTAGTACCTGGGAGAGAAAGGAAAAAACGTTGTCACCTCTTCAGCTGTTGTATTTTTCTCCCAAAAGTCAAGGAGGCTGTGTCCAGGTGCACATTTTTCAGCGTTTCAAGCAGGCAGCCCTTATTACTGATGCCTGAGTGTTCATTTGAACATCTGCACCCTTTTGTCCTTTGGGCAGCATTTGGCAAGCCTTTGTTTTGTCCCAGCAAGCTCATATGTGCATCTGCCTTGTTCTGGAGACAGGCTCGGTGAAATCATGAGGTTCTTTGACTCATTTCTAATGAAAACTTGCCTCAGAGACCAGCTTCAATTAAGAGTGGCCACAAAGGTTCATATCTCCACCTTTCTCACTGCAACTTGGAGCCAAGTGTTGATTGTTCCAGGACGTGTCCCTGGGACAGTGCTGGCATCAGCAAGGACTTGGCCTCTCAGGTAGAAGTCAAAACCCTGTGAATACAGGCTTATCCTGGGGGAAGCAGGGAGACACAGAGCCAGGCAGAGCCATAGGAAACAAACTGCCTTGCATCTTCATTATCATAAGTGATTCTTGTTCAGCTCATTACATGAAACTAGTTCTCCATGTATTTCCTCCAAAATTTGTTAGGGGAGGGGAGCCCCGTGGCTTGATATATCCACTTCGCCTCCCTCCTCCAACTGAAAACTCATCAATCACTGCTGACTCCTTTTCAGTAAAACCTTCATTTCATTAAAATTTAATTATTGGTTTAATTAAAATAGGCAAGCAGCAGCGTGAGATGTGTATGTTTTTTTATGGCTGAAGGAGATTGTAAAGTCCTCATTCATTTCCCAAAGTAGCTTCCTCTAAAAATTGGGCTGCCTTTTTATAGGCCAATTCTCAATGCTGCTTTCAAATGGATCCCACAGCCATTCATACAGATTAATTCGGGCAGTGAATCAGATCCTGCTTATTGGCTGCCTTTCAGAACATACTGATGGTGCTCTGGGAGCCCTGTGGTAGAGCCCTGAGAGCTCATGGGTCTCTCCAAATGATTAATTAATCCTCATCCAGGCATTTTTCAGTTCCGTCTTAATTTATTCACATTGCAAAACAAATTTAGTCTTGGTGAAATGGGCCAGATTGACAAGCCTTGTGTGACTGACAACTGCTCTGTTATTCCCACAGAAAGTGTAACAGGGGAAGGTTCTCCTATACAGTAGAAACTTGTGCTGTGACATGGGAGAGAGCCTCAAAGGAAACTCACCCCCCCTCAATTGATAGCTAGAGGTGTGGCTCACTTTAGGGCAACCTTTGGCCCCAGCAAGATTTAGAGGTAAACTCTTATTATTTAAAAAAAAAAAAAAAAACAAAAAAACAATAAACAAACAAAAGCACAAAACAAAACAAGAATACAATGGGGGTTGTCTTTTCTCTCAATGGCTTCTCCAGCATCCCTGTCCCCTTACCCAGCATCTCAGGAACACATCTACACACAGTGAGAAGTCAGCACAAAGCAGACAACACACAAAAACTTGGCTTGGGCCACCATGCAAGGAAGTGTCCAGTTGTCCCGTGGAAAAGCTGAGGAAGGGATGGTGACACACTGGAGTGGGTGGGTGTATTTCTAGGGCTGGAGAAGCACCATAGTTGGACTAGCATGAGACATCTGAGTGCAGCCGCAGTCTCCCTGAGAAACAAGTCCATTAGTTGTTAATGATTTTCGAGTAGTAAAAGTGATTTTGACCTCGCAACAGAGACAAGAATCTTTAGACTCTCTTGAATCCCCAACCATCTGCTCTTTGGATTTGTTTTAATCACTCTTCTCTTTGCACCAGTGAATTGAGTTTCAAAGAGCGGTGTAGCTCTTTGTAAGTGCTGGTTACAAAATAATCACAAGAAGAAGGGGAATACTGAAACTTTCAAATATTTTCAGCTCATGCTTCTAAGCAGTGCTGGGCTGCCTTCCCAGGGCTTTGCAAACTTCAGATCTCTTCGGCCATAGTCCAGAAGGAAATGAGAGAAGTAGCCTTTCATTTTGAAGCAACCCTCCAGACACTTTTGCAAGTACCTGCAATGACCTTCAGTTACCTAACCCTCTCCAGGAACACTAGCCGAGAATGCAAGTACAGGGCTGGGAACAGAGTGTGCTGTTTCAAAAAGCTTTTACATCCCTTTGTGCTTGCTGGAAATCTACTCTCATCATTCGTCATTTTAAATATCTTCCTATATTTGCCTGAAGGTTGAGGATCTCTTTTTATAACAAAAAGCATGGATCAATCTGCAGGTAGAGGTCTAATTTTCAGCACTGTCGATGCATTCCTGGGGAGTCTGGAAACACCTCAGAAAATCAGGTAGCAATGCTGGCACCCCTCTATCTTTCTCCTAAAGGTAAGAGTATTGTATGATGGTGAAATGGAAGGACTTCTGCCTTCTTTTCTTCTCCACATTGCTTGACTGAGCAATACCTCATTAACTCCCTGCTGTCAATGCTAAAATGATACCTGGCTCCATGGATCCTATTGGATATTAAAGAATACATTAATAGGTCCATAGATCCTATTCTAGTTATTGATATAATAAAAAACAGCTACAGTTTAGAAAAAATATAGCCAGTAATTGGCTATAGGTTTGAAGAAAATAGTTCTTATGGTATCAGAAAGGGTCTTGTACCAGTGTGCCTACAGGAGAAACAACACTGGGTTAGACACGCTTTCATCTGAGAGAGTAGAGCCACAGGACACAGCTTTATGGTGTAATGTTCAACCTCTTTGGGGTCTCTTGTCTTCCTCAATAGCATTAGACTCACATCACAAGGTCTTGTGAGGCTTTGCAGCTTTGAGCTCCTCAGCTGAAAGGAGCCATGTGTGTGTGAACATAATTGTATCTTATTGAGGAATGCTGCTGTAATAAACAGTCTCTATTACCAACTGTCCAGCTGTAATATTTGTGTTTATGTCAGCACTTAAAAATCATTGATCTGCAATAAACTCGGTGTGGGGAAAAGAATCTGATCCAAAGGTCAGAGAAGAGAAATGCAATTTTTCCTTATCAGAGCCTGAGAGAGCAAAGCTGGAGAGCTCAGCCAGGGAAAGTGGGGCTGTACAAAGCTTCTCTGCTGTTCCCTTCCCCACTGCTAGAACGGTGCTCAGGGAGATGACCCAAGATCAAAGCTGCTTGCAGCAGCAGTCGGATTGCAAGACTAATCATTGTTAATCTGCTTGGGCTGCCAGGTTGCAGGTAACCACCCACCGGGGCGTGTGCTGCCCTGCCAGCTCTGCACAGGCACTTTTCAAAGCAAGAATGAGTCTCCCCACCACCCTGTGTGTGGCAGCAGCAGGGTGAGCTCTGTGGATGTTACTGACAGGTTTTGCTCCACACAGAGACTTTGAATTAGGAACTGCCTCATTCATTTCATCTGGGAAGAGGAGGGTTGCTGAACAACGGGTATTATGGAGAGCAGTAGCCCAGGTGGAGCCTGCCCACCATTGAAGGCACAGCAGTGTAAAACTCTCTAAGTGCAGGATGTTACACACTTTAGCCCCTGAATGTGTGTCTCTCCACAAAGGCAGACACAACATCTTCTCTTAAGAGAAACCTGAAAATCTCCTCCTCAGGCAGCTCCCAGTGTGTTCCCCTGCCCATCAGTACAATCCTGACCCTCCAAATGATCTGGGATTCTCCTTTCTCCTCTCTCCTGCAAGACACTTTCCTGCTTACTCTTCTTCCTTCAGTGAGTGATCCAGGAATCTGGTCCTTGACTCCCCTGTCACCATGCATCCCAACTGCCCACTCAATATGACTGTGTCCTCCTATCCCAGAAAGGACCCATTCTATTCCTTGCCTTCCTTCTATGACCTTTTTTTTCTCTCACTTTGCCCATCCTTGTTCTTGAAGGCATTACACCACCTAGAAGGGATGCCATGTCCCAGTAGCTGGGCACTTTGCAAATAGGATCTCTGGAGTACAGCATGTTCCTCCCATCTGATCTCCCTGGTCCGTGCTTTGCCACCTCCCTTCCATGCGTGCTGCAGGGAATTTGCACTGGGGCTCAGACAGAGGGGAGCAGAGCAGAAGGCAGGAACTGCTCACTGGCTCTGTGGCAGCTTCAAGATTGCTCAAGGGTGAGCAAATCTACACTCAGATGTGGAGGAACCAGCAAGTGCTCTCTGTGTTTCCACTGGCAGGCTAAAAGGAACGAGATGAGTGAAGTTGGTCTCTTGCTGGTCCTAGCTCATTACAGGGAAAATAAAAAAAATAGAGAAAAGTAGACTGACCATGCCCTTTCCATGCTCCAAGGCCTGAGAGAAAAATAGATGATGCAAGGGCAGAGGGCTGGTGGTGATGAGAAACAGGGCTAACAGAGGGCACTAGGGCTGGCTTCAGTGATAAAGCACTAGTAAAACAGCACAGTATCATCACCTGCCAGGTCCTTCCTTTAATCCTCCTGAGTCTGCACATCCATAATTGGGGACTTGTCTCTACCATCTAGGGCACTTGGCAGCCCGCAGCTCTCCTCCCTAGAAGCAAGATCTGTGATCAGATTAAAGCCCATTTCATGTTCCCCTGCTCAGGTCCTTGTCAGCTCACTGCTCCCCCGATGTTTACCCAGGACGGGTGACTCATTTCCACATGAAGAGCTGACATTTCCCTCTCAAACCCGGCACAGGGGTCACGGGTTGCTGTGTTAAAGGGAAAAACTACAATGAAGAGACTTTTCTAATCATTGCATCAGATTACAAAGGGATGTAAATCACTGAGCAGTGTTTTTTGTTAGAAGCAGAGCAAGGTTACTTCAGGTAGTTCTCAAGAGCATTTTGATATCTCACACGATACTCCCACGTGCCAAAGCTCACACACACACACACACACAGGAGCACGGCTGTCGCTGGAATCTTTTAGGAGAAGTTCATCCTGGCATGAGAAAGGAAGATGTTCTGATATTGAGAAGTGCCTCCACCTTGTCCTGCACCCCAGAGCTCCCACCTCATCTCCACAGGGTCACTTTTTGCTCTGTGCCTCTTTCTGACACCTGATAAACAGGGGTAATGTCCAATCTTGGCAAAGACAAGCATGTCAAAAATACAGCAACTCAGAGGAAGCATAGAAGGAGACAAAGCAGATATGGGACATATTACCATAAGCTAGGAGCAGATTTATCTGCAGGTGTTATAATATGGTTATTCACAGAGGTGTCACTGTGGACTTACAAAAACATCACGTGGGAAGCTGTGGATGCCCCATCCCTGGAAGTGTTCAAGGCCAGGTTGGATGGGGCTGTGAGCAACCTTATGTAGTGGGAGGTATCCCTGGCAATGGCAAGGGGGTTGGAACTATATGATTTAAGTTCCTTCCAATCCAAACCATTCCGTAATTCTAAGATGTAAGCTCAATTTTGTCCTCTTCCCCCTAATGAAACTGAGATATTTCAAGGGAAGATGGGGAGTAAACAAACCAGTAAAAGGATATAGCAAAATTGTTTCTCTTTTGTGACAAGTGTTGGAGATGGTGGAAAAAAAGGGTAAAAATTATCCTAGCCTGGAGCAACCAGAAAAGGCCTTTCAGGTGTTACAGACACTGCCTGCAATGCTCTTGCAATAAAGATGGTGAATACATTTTGTCTGTCTCAGTCTTTTCCGTGATATTTGAAGAACCTTCTGTGAACCACCTGCTAAAGTCCTGCTTCAGAAAAAGTATGATAAACGTGAAAGGCATTTAAATGCGACCTGAAGCCCACTAAAATGCTCCAAAGGGGTCTCTACACAGTCCTCCTTCAGCCCTTTGTGTCTCAAATGAAGATACAGTGGGGACAGAGAAGTGGAGGACAGATGGGAACTGCCTCTCTGCCAGCCAGCAAACTGCCACCCAAATCAGGCAGCACCGTCAAGGAAAAAAAAAAATAATAAAAGAAAAAAAAAGCAGGAGCCCATAATCATTTTATGATTCTAATTTAACTTTTATGAACATGTTTTGAGCTCCCCTAGTCAGACTCTGGTATTGATCTTTTCAGTATTGTTAACTCATAACCAGACCATATTTGAAGACATAAACTTTAAGAGGTATAATAAAGAAAAGCCAGACTGCACTGGCTTTATTCTTCTCAGCACAGGGATTGGGAGCTGTAAATCCTGCTGGAATCGGTGAAATTATGCAAGTGGAGGTGAACTCCAGGCTGTGTCAATTTTTTAGATATTGGGCACCAGTAACATCAGTCTTTATTTCTTCTTCAAAGTGTAATTGTCTTGGGATATAAAGCAATGGGAGAGTAAGAAGCTAAACAGTGGAAAAGAGCACTGACTTACTGACTTCTCTCTGTCTGTGTGCTTTTGAGAGATGGGCCAAATTGCATCATTTTGGCCCACCTCTGAACCAGCTGCAGATTCTCTCCAAATTACTCATTTCTTAGATTCAGTCTCCTCCTTCCAACTCCCTTCAAGATTTGAGCTAAGCAGGAGCATTTAGATCTTGCAAATGCTTTAAGGGTGAGCTGACTCGAGCATTAGCACAAGGTGATGGATCTCCTGACTTTGCTGTACTACGTGTCCACCCTGTGTTTTAGGTCAGGGAGGTTCATGTAGCTTATCCTCTGCTTCTGACTGATAACATGAAAAGCCTAAATAACAATGTTAATGGGATTTTTTTCTCTCCATGGTAACAATACAAGAAGGACAGTTTTTTCCAGCCTCTGTCTGCTTCTTGAAAAAAAAGAACATGAAAATACATGATAGAAATAAATTAAATAAACATGGGACATATTTATTTCCTTGATTTCCACGCTGCATAAGCAAAACATGGAAGGTGTTCTCAGTCTGAGTAGCAGGCTGAAAAACCTGCAGTTGAAACTTAAAGAATTCCTCTGAGGTCTAACCTGATATTTGAGTTTACAGTGCAGGCTGGTAAACTGCCAAGTTTAAGTGTGAATCTGCATCTGTTTGCTGATGGACTGAGTGGTCCTTGTGCAGATCTTACCCAGCCACATCCTGCAGGGAACTAAGCACTGAATCTCACAGATTAAAGGTGATGGTAAAGTCTCGAGAATTTGGTGATGCATTTTTGTGAAAAAAAAAAGATCCACAGCTCTCAGATTTCAGTTCTGAACAATGCCCTGAAACAGGTGAGTTATTATAACTTCAGGTCTTATTGCAAATACTTGAAATAGCACAACTCTCTTCCTGCTCAGCATCTCCAACCCCCTCGATCCCTGCATCTCTCCAAGCTTAAGGTTGGAACACATCCCACAGCCCTAATTCTGCATTTCCCATGACTCACACCAACCAGTATCTCCATGTTGTCTCCTGCCAGTTGGAATTAAAGTACAAAGGGGCTCTTCAAAAAAAATAAAAGGCTGTGAGGTGTGTCCTGCCAACAGATTGGAGGTAGCTCAATGAAGAGTGACCGGAATGATCAGGGTACTCAAGGCAGTGACTTTTGAGGAAAGATTAACATTTCTAAAAATAGTGCACATGGGTAACTAATGACTAGCAGGGTGTGTGATGAAAGTCCCTGTGCATTGAGGGGTATAAATAATCAAGGATGGAATTAGAGTACTTAGATGGCACAGAGAGCAACTACCGAGTGCACTATTAGGAGTGATGGTGTTAAATAAGGAAAGTATGGGAAACAAAGTAAGGACATCACCTTCTCTCTCTTTGACTGAGCTCTGTTTAACCAGATTTGGAGCTAGAGACTACTGCAGTCCCTGGATATTTCCCTCCAGCACAGCAGTACCCACTGCAAGAAGGTGTAATTCTAATTTACAATAATCTTATTGTTTTCTTAAAGGCACATGCAATCCACATGCCCCTCTGACTGGGCATCCCTCAGTGGCCTGTTTGACCTGCAAAACTGACAGGGTCTGTTTGGAGCCAGATCCTGCTCTCCTTATCCAGAAGCAGCACCTCACTGCAGCTGACAGAGTTACAGCAGAAGGGTATTTTAGTTTAGTGTGACTCAGGGTGTGACCCACAGTCTTTCCATGCTGCATCTGTTTCCTTGGGCAGGACAGGTACATATATCACTGAACAGAATGAACACTGCCTTTGCTGCTACTCCTTTCTCTGTGTGTCCTTAGAGTTACCATGGTACCAGCACAAAATTACTACTGTGAGCTCTAGATTTGACTCAGAGGGGGAGAGATCTGCTTGTCCCTTCTTCACTCATTTCTCCCCATCCCTCAGGCACCCCCCCCCCTCTGGAATGCATCCACACGTTTCTGTGCAAGGCAATTCCCTCTTGCATTGAGATCCATTCTGCAGTTTTCCTTCACTGTTGGTGTATTACCAGACAAGGACTATGTGTATGTGTTAAAAAAATCATAGTAAGTTATTCTGTCCTTCCAGGGTAAGAGACCATGTACCTAAGCAGACATGGGAGCTATGCTGTATTTTGGCTTTCTAAGGTTTTAACTGTCACTGCTCATGATAAACTTAAGAAACATACTCATATATTTTGTGAAGAGCTGTTTGGAAAGCTGTATCCAGAGTAATAAATGGTTCATTGTTAGACTAGCAGAGTATGCCTTGTGGAGGATTTACGTGGTGCCTCTTAGTTCTGGTGCTGCTCAATATTTTCATTAATATCCCAAATGATAAAATAGAAGCTAAACTTATTAAATTTAGTCACAACATTTCTATTCAGAGCAACTAAATTCACTCTGGAGGACAGGCTTAAAATTCAGCACAGAAGAGATAAGCAGGGATGGTCAACAATATAAATACAGAGTGGAAACAACTGGTTAAATAACTGTATGAAAGGGGATCTACAGTTACCACTAAGCTGAAAAAGAGGCAAAAATGTCATACTGCTGAGAAAGGGACAAACCATGCTGGGATACAAACAGCAGTAAGGCCTATGGGATAAAAAAAATCAGCTTTTTGTTGGCTTTGGGCTGGTGTGGGCTCAGCTGAGAACTGCAGCCTGTTACAGGCACCACACGGATCAGCAGGGGGAGAGCAGTGAAACATGACCTACGAGGAGCCAGTGAAGGAGATGGGGCTGCTTGACTCACAGAGAACAAGATAGGAAGAGAAAGAAAAACCTATTGTCATGCTCAGTACATAAGCTGGTGGGGTGGGGGAGATGAGCAAGTGCCTGCGTGGTGTTTAGTTGCCAGCTGGGGTTAAACCACAACTCTACCCTCTGTAACTCTGCTGGGTAGTCCCCTTCATCTGTGCTTGAGACCTGACTGAAAACTCAGGCTCCTCTTCAGTTTCTAGTGAGATGACACTGGAGCTCAATCAGGAATTTTTGGGATGCTGGTTTGTTTTATTTGCACTGAGACCGTATTTATTTTATTTCATTTGACAGCTGTTTTAGACCATTTCACTCTGCTGGAAGCATGATCAGGTCTGAAATGTGGGTTGTAAACAGCTGGGAAAACTGCACATTTAAGTCTAATTTTATGTGTAGCATCTTTTATTAATGTTACAACATTTATTGTGCATTTTAAGTCATCATTGATTTTTATTAAAAGAAGATATTTTTATTGTATGTGCATGCTGCCAGCAAAATAAAATATTATGTTTTTCTCCTCTCAGTACAAATTCTGATTTATCTTCTCTAAGTGCATAAGAAAGTAAGAAGCCAGCTCTCTAAGTTCAAGGCAGCATCAATGCTTAAGCTCTATGGCTGAGACACTGTCATGTATTCATTCCACCGGGATGCAGAAGAGCAGCTTGATTGCATAAACCAGCATTTGTAAGGTGGGGGATGAGGCAAGAAAACACTCCCCTGTGACTTATTACATTTTGGACTAATTAGTGCTGTTATTACACAGTTAAGATTCAGAAGAGAGAGATAAAACAGCCAGTGAGGCCATGGAAAGATTTTTAAGGTGTGCAGGCCAGTGGGAGCTGTGGGTAAGGCCAGGTATGGGAAAATAACTGCATTTTGCACTCAGTCCTGATGCTTTCTCAAGTCAAGCTTTATTGGGCCTCAGTGATGACACAAAGGTTTTCCAGCAGTATAGCAGTGCATGCTGAAAAGAACCCAGACCCTGCAAGAAGCCTCATTCATTAAGAGTTTTGCTACCTAGCATCAGTAAATATGTAATGGGTACAATGGATTTTGTTTGATTTTCAGCTAGATTGGGTAATGTAGCTTTGCGTTAATTGAGAGCTTCACTCTGACCTTGCATTAACTGGGGAGCAGACTATAAGGGTAGGGTTGCTAATTAGACTGGAATGCAGGTAAACCAGATCTCAGACAGTTTTGGTTCTGGGCATTTTGATAAGACACCTGCAAGCATCAGCTTTAATAATAATGAAGCCATGACAGTGGGGTTAATGCAAACACGGCACAAATACAAATGAGTAAGTGCTGTAACTGAAAATGGGGTATAAGAATGTGTACAATTAAGGAAATTAGTATGTAAAGTAGATACATAGGGTATGAAAGAGCACACAGAGGTCCCTAAAACTCTTTTCCCTAAGACACTGGCTTCAGCACTGGGGGATCACTGTGTCATGCCCCACCAAGGACCTGTGAGCACGTGAAAGACAGAAGTGCCTGCTGGCTGATTTTGTGTGTTGGAGCATTGCTTTGATTTCAGTGATAAAGAGGGCTCCTTTACCTCTCATTTATCTTTTACAATGCAGGTGTGCAAAAATCAAAGTGCTAATTTCAGGTACCTGTTCAGACACATGAGCCTGCGAAGGGAGGCCACCTGGCCCAGATGCATCCAACCATTTGCAGTCACAACCATCTCCCTCAGCATCACCTCACACCAAGGTGCTGGCAGTATCAGGATTGTGTGGGCCTAGCTGGGAACACCAGATCTATGAGAAAACTGTCTCCATTTCCCTCTCAGGAAATCGTCCTCAAAACAGTGGCTTATTTCTGAGCTTACCTTCTCCCAGGCACATCCCAACACCTGGGGAGCATCCATCAAGGAGGTAGAGGTGCTGTTCCAGATGCCATCAAATGCTCCACAGAGGCAGGGCACACCCTCCCTAAACGTTTTAAGGCTCAATGGCTTTTTAGTCTTTTCCTAGTCATCACAATTAGGGCCCTGTAATCAGCTGTTCGATCCTGCAATCAGCCCCAGCAATCAGCCTCCTGCCTCTGCCACTGATGAATTCCTGCAAGGGACCTCGGCATCAAGAAACTAATTGACCACTATGTTAGAAAAACAACACAACAAAAAGAGGAGAGGGTGGAAGTGCATTTAGGACCCCAGATCTGGGGGCTGAAGAAGGAGGCTGGTACCTTGCTGGCGCCTTCAAAGCTAGTCTGAATTTGCCAGTTGCTCTGTATTTGTTGTGAAAAAGGCTGTAGAAGTGTGCAGGCTCATGACACCCAAGAGACCGATCTGATCTAACTGCATCAGCCTGAAATCAGGGGAGACTGATGCATGTGTTGCTCTGGATGTTACCACAGGTTATATGTGCTACTGAACTGTATCAAAACTACTGTCAGAACTCTCTCTCAATTCAACATTTGTTAAAGGACCCATCTCAAACATTCAATCAATGGGCAACCCTTTCTTTCTTTTTACCAGTTTAGGTTTGGCAAGGTAGAAATAAATCGGATTACTGAGGTCCTGTTAAATATTTATTATACGTATTTTCATGGTTCTTAAAGTCCAAGATGGGAAATGGGTATCTGCTTTGTATCCAAAAGAGAAAACAGACATGCAATGAAGGCCTTTTGCATATGAATCACCCTGGCTTCACCAAGTTACTCTCCATTTTACCCTGTCTTAATACACGCAGCTCACTGATGGTGATTTCTTTGCCCAAAGCTCCATGACAGAGGCAGATGAGAAGCATTTGAGAGGCAGAGGGGCTTTGGTCCTGCTGTATTTCATCCAGATCGTGGCTGGAAATTGGCAGTGTTCCTGCCTGAGAAATCATCTCCACCTCAGAAATCACCTTTGGAAAGGAAAGATTTGTTCTTGTGTTTCAGATGCATCACTCGTTTTGTTTATTGACCCATTAATTTTGCTCTGTGTCTTTTGATGGTCAGGGCAGAGCAGCAAACTGGGATGATTGTTCCAGTGTGACTCGAGAGAGATAGAATTAGCGAAGCTGTTCAGGCCAGTCACTGTAACAAGGTTATAATGTAAAGCACTGAACAATTAGCTGGGAGATTTACCTCCCTGTCTTAAAAGCGTTTTTATTACTTAATCAATCACAAGCAATTTATAAACAAGGCTGAAGTTTTACATGGAGCCATAAACCTGTCTTATTTGCTTCCACGACAAAGCAGGAAAAACAGACTCAAAGTTTCAAAAGACATTTGATCAATTAAAAAAAAATAAATAAATAAAAGCAGAACTACCTCAAAAGAAGATAAATGATTTTTCAAAGGGAGGAGGGACTTTAGCAGAGGCTGAAGGAAAAGAAGTCCATCTGTCTGTTTATTTGCTAGTCTATAACATAATCCATTACAGTGGCTTGAAGTAGTAGCGTTGTAAAGTGAAAATGTGAACCATTTGAGGCAGAGACTTTGTTTGTCTGTGCATGCCTTCCTCAAGCTGGATTGCAGCCACTAAATGCCAGCAGTGTGTAATTGCAAAATAAAAGCATTAAGAATGCTGAGTCGACAACATCAGGTGTGCTCCAGATGCCCTTTTTGCTTTTAGAGCTTCTGACTCAGTGCTGGGACAGGGCTGCATTAAGAACCTGTTAGGTAGAGACAGGATACTCCAAGGAGAGTTTCTCCAAGCCACAAAGTGCTCAGACCCTCCTCATTTTCTCTTTTGATTTGTCTTGTCATTAGAATGGGTTCCTGGCAGCAACTCAGAGGCAGGATTTCTGCAGACAGAAGTAGCTGACAACAGGGTGCACCACAGATGTACACAAAGATGCCCCAGTTTGAATCCTTCCTCAGCCACTGGGGCCAGGAGGCTCTTTTACATCCTTATTCCACCACTCTCCCAGCATAGACTGGTTGGACCAGTTAGATTTCCATACTGGGCTGTTACCTGGATTATAGATGGAATCAGCAGTTGCTGGCTGAGTGTGTTTTAGTTGGTTTGGCAGAAATCCCAGTTCTGCCAGTCCCTCTACCTCTGACATTCAGTGTCTCAGCAATACTGCTGACTTCTGCGAAACTGGGGCACAGACACAGACATGAAAGTCCTGCTTAAGGGAGAGCTACTGAAGAGCTCTACACTGCACTACACGCAAGAGCTAAACTGGAGGCTGAATTCACCTCACTTTGCAGAGATCTAATTGTTCCAGAATCAGCTTTTTTCTGCTTTTGACTGCTCTTATCTCACATCTCCCAGTCTTGATTCTTCTGCCAATTGCCACCCACCTGTCAGCTCTTGATTTGCACCATTCCAAAGCAGAAATATACTGATTCGATTCAGAAGAGTGTTATTTCTATACAACCCTTACTTCTAGTAACTACCCAAGAGGCAGATGGATGGAAAAGCAAGGGGCTTTCTGGTAGTGTGATTTTGGAGGAATAAATGGAGTGGATGCACTTGTGTTTGCAGTGTTGGGAGTCCTAGGCAGGCTCACCTCAGAGAACAGGGGGAGCTTCACCCGAGCCCACCTGGCCACATTTGCAACTGAGGAGATACATAAATCCATGCTGCTCCCCATCCCAGAACAGCCACACCCCACCATGGGGAACAACACCCTTCCTCTTCCTAAGGGCAGTGACAGGACCTCAAAATGCCCTGACAGGCAGTCACTTCTGCCCTGTACTCCTTGCAGGACCACCCTTGTACCACCACCCACCTCAAACTCCAGGCTCAGACCTTGCTTGGGTATGTGATGACAACATGAAGCACTTCAGGGAGACGCTTTGGACTTTACAGGTTTTCTCAAACTGTCTCAGACCCTTTCCAGGTTCATCTGTGTGGGAAGCAGCAGCAATTCTCTATAGCTCCATGGTGACAGGAAAGAAAAGCTGCCTAATGAATAGATATGTTTCCAAGGTTTTCCTGATTGAGATTTCCTCTCTCTAAACCAGGTGGGAGTCTCCCATGTTGGGTGGGCTCTTTGCAATTGCAGTATCTCTGTTGGCAGTGCTGTGGCTGAGCCCCCAGGACTGCTGGGTGACATCAGGCTGAGCTGCAGGGTGGCATCGCTCGTGGGTCTCGCATTTCAAGACCTAGTAGGAACAAATGTCTTATCCCATTGTTCAGTAATTTAACATCTCTGGGTGTTTTTTGGCAAATAGGAGCTTCCTGGTTTCAATGCATACACTTTTATTGCAGATAATGAAAGTCAGATGCTCGCTAGTTCAGCACTGAGGTCTTGCGTAGCTGCAGCCCAGCTTTTGCCAAGAGTCATGGGAAAAGTCACAGTCAGAAACTGTCACCCCTTCACCTTTGGGGTACAGATTCCTGCCCCATTCTGAGGTTTAAGAATATATTTAACACAAGAAATGTACCATAAAAATGTAGCAAAATATTTTAAAATTAAGAGAGGAGGAAATGTTGATCCGTCTGATCATTCCCACCATAACAGTCACAAATAATTGCTGCACATAGTTCCCTAAAGCTTATATAGCATGGAATTATCATTGGATGATTTAGTGTCCCAGCTCACCGTACTTGCACAAAATAAATACCTCTAATTGGTAATGAAAATGCAGGATAGGTTTCAGTGCATCCTGGCACTTATCATCAACATTATTTATTATTGATCAAGTACTGACAAATGCTTTCTATGTTCTACAAACATAAGGAGATAAAGACTCTGTCCCATTAAATATACAAACAGTGTTTAACTGAAGACCACCAAGAAACCCATTAAAGTCAACACTCATTTATCTTCTCAGGGGAGTATCCGTAGACAGATGAATTTGGACATGTGAAATTCTCCTCTTGAAGGCCAGATACAATGTGGTGGGAAGGAGACTGTCCCCAATACTGTGTTTCATCACAGCTTTTTCTTCTATGTGGCTATACTGGGATTTAACACAGAGAAGAAGAAAGAAGCAGGTGATGTGTAGCAACATCCACGTTCTGATAAATACTCTGGAAGACAAGGCAACGAGTGGAGACAACAGGACCTCAGTATCTAAACAATCTGAATAATATGCTTTGCTGCTCCAAAAAGCCCTGGCTGCTCATGCCAAAGAGAGAAATGTGGATATTGTTTCGCTAGATAGACTCTGGAAAGCCTCTAACCTATTCCTATTCCAGAGCACACAGTAACTAATGGGTCCACAGCAGCCGTGGGAGGTTTCTTTTAAAGTTTGTTCTAAAGAAACATCAGCTAACTAGAAATTCATAGCCAACACAGATTATTTAATTTCTTTAAAAATTAAAGCGGTTTCAGTTGAGCAGTCTGAAAGCAGACTTTCTAGTGATATTCACAGGAATCTTCAATTATGTGCTAAAAAGTGCTGTAAGAGTAACCTATTATGGCATCTCAGCATTCGTGAGTCCAATTCTTCTGGACACTAAAAGTGAACTTGACTTCACTGAATATATCACAATACCCAGGAGGATTTGAGGTGGATTTCGCTGAAAATTCATGAACCTCTTTGACTTAGCCACCCCATTTCCTGCACTGCTGCTGCAAAGACTGGCTGGATCAGCAGAGGGTGAATTTTGCCATTGTGTGCTGCTTCCAGACACGCAGATTTTTGAGGCCTCTTCAGATTGCAGGGCTTGCATTTTACTTCTGCAGATGTTTAAAATTGCATGCGGGATCTAAAAAGAAATATTCTGTTTATTTACGTGCACCTGCACTTTGACATTTCATGAGATACTGAAATCAGGCTGCATGGCAGGCTTTATTTATTTCCATTTTTTAATAGGATAAATGTACCTTGTACTTTTCTCTGTTTCTAACCCCCAGATTGGCTTCAGCAGTGATGCACATCCACTTGGAGTCTTTCAAATGCTGAAATTTAGATGCATTTACTTCCCATTCTACTTCTGCCATTTTTCTGAGTTGCAGGCCATTGATTAATACAATAAGCCTCATCAACTACAAATTCAGTACAGCAGTTATTGAGCTAATCTATCTTATTTCTAAGGAGTTTTTTATCATGTAATTATTGTAATTACTTTAACAGACAAAAAACTTTAAGTACTGGGAGCTTTCTTCTCCACTCAAGCCAGAAATTAGCAAAAGAGCTTTTCTCTTGTTTATTTAAGCACCAGAGGAAGTATGGAATTTTCAAAAGAAAAAGAGGATATCACAAGTTTTACAGCTTCTGAACAAGGATTAGCTTTAAACTGTGGAAGAAGATGACTGAAATAAGGGGTAGGCAGAATAGCAGTTGCCATATCTAGGATGGATATCTCATCTCCAACTTGTAAAGAGCAAATACGACCAGTGGATTTTTGCTCTCGACTTTTACGAACAAAATTGGAGAGTGTTTTATGAGAGTGAGGGTGAAAACCAATGCTGTGGAAACTATTACAGAATCATAGAGTGGTTTAGATTGGAAAAGAAACTTTGAGTCCAACAATTAACCCAGCACTGCCAAGAACATCACTAAACCATGTCCCTAAGTGCCATATCTAGACATCTTTTAAATATCTCCAGGAATGGTGAATCCACCACTTCTCTGGGCATCTTATTCCAATGCCTGACAACACTTTTGGTGAGGAAATTTTTCCTAATACCCAATCTAAACCTTCTTAGGCCATTTTTCTTACAATGTTCATATGAGGCTAAACAGGAGGTGGTAAAAAACAGAGAAAACAAACTCACACATGATGTTACTCTTATTCAGCAGATTGCTGAAAAAATAATAATATTGCAAACAATATTTTTATTCCTGGGAACATAGTTTCATTTATTTGGGTTTTTTAAATGAAGATTCTATATGAAACATTCAGTTTTAATATTCCTCACTTTCCCTTTTCCCTCATTTTTTTTTCTGATGTATTTTCCCTCGTGTTTCTTTTTTCCCCCCTGTTCATCACAGAAAAAGAAGCTCAAAATAGGAATAAACAACATATATGGAAAGACTTA
>JAWWES010000018.1:6943361-7014378 GCA_035583135.1 Lophotriccus pileatus | reverse complement strand
TGTTTCTTTTTTCCCCCCTGTTCATCACAGAAAAAGAAGCTCAAAATAGGAATAAACAACATATATGGAAAGACTTAATTGACTCAAATATTCACATATAGAAGAAAGAAATTCAGTCAGTTCAACAGATATTATCAACAAAAAATCCACTAGTTCTCTGGGAAGGAATTAACTATCAAATGTAAATAATGAGCACCCTTTGGCAAGTGTCTTCTTACTTCTGCCCTTACCTCAAACATATCATAAACCTGCACAGCTGTGAAAAGCTCTCTGGGGACTGTCAGTTTAATTGCCAGAGCTTTTCTCCTCAATACCAGCTTTGCAAATGCTGTAAAATACCTGCCTGAAGCCTTTCTGTGCAGCATTACTTTGCAGCACTCAGTGTTGCCAGGTACTGAAGAACCACTTGGCTATTTCCAGCTCTGTGGTTCTGTGATCCACAATCAGGATTTGATCTTTTCGTGACTTAAAAAGTCTCTGGGCTCCACTCTCTGGGGTTACTGAGGATGCAGGAATGAGTGATGTGGCTGGGCATTGCCCCTCCACCCTCAGCACATGCTCGCCCTTGAGCTTATCAACGAGCCAGGACTGAAGTTTCTCATTACTAGTGAAAGGTAGTGGAGCATGGCAGGGGGGGTTCAAACTAGAAGATCCTCACAAGGACTCTTTGACCCAAACCATCACATGATTTTATGTTGATGATTCTATGATCACACCCTTTCCTGCATCTGCTCTGCAAAGATTAAATCCCTTCCAAATAGGTTCGCAGTTTGACCTTCGGTCAACGTAGTTTCACTCTTTTTCGCTGTTCAAGTCTTCTCCGCTCTCTGGACAAGGGCAGAGAGCAAAGCAAAGGAACCAGACACTACAGTATGAACAGCAGAAATACTCAGGGAGGCTTGCTGCCCTCCCTGACACCTGCTCTCTTGGAGGTACGTTTTACCCTATATATCATCTCTAAATGGGACAGGCATAGTTGTGCCCACATATTTCTGCCTTTCAATGCCCGTTGCACCTGTAGAAATCATGCCTTTTATGCCATGGGGCTAGTTAGCCCAGCTAGCCAGCGGATCAGGGAGATCCTGGGAAAGCACACCTCGCGCTCGTAAATTAGGCGCCGGCAACTTTGGAAATTGGCCCTTGTCATCTCAAAGCACGTTCCCTTCCACACCACTGCTGCAGACCTGTTACGAGATTCACCAGGGCGAGAAGCACTTCCAGAGACTCTGTGAGGCAGCACCAAATGCACATTGGTGTACCTTGCATAAAAAATATGAACTTTCAGTGTGCAGGAACTTGTTATGCCAACTTCGTTAGAGGTGGTTTCCTCTCCTTGCACCTTGCTAGACTTTCTTTCGGAGCAGGAGCTGTGATGTTCCCGCAACCTGGAAGGATCAGGCTCATCTCTCCCTGCCTCATCAGCTCTTCAGTTCTTTTCAACATTCATTTTAAAATTAATTTTCCCTCTTCTCCTTGCATCTATCTCTTAATTTGACTCATACCCTGTTATGAGTTTTCTGACAAATTTATTCACCAGACAATGCCTTTATGACTGCTTTGCCTCATTTAATTCTAAAAAATACTTTGCAATCCAGTTTCTCTAGCAGTCTCCTTACAAAATAACTTTTTGTTTTATGTTATGAGTAAAATCTGCAAAACTCTTAGATTGCTGCATGCAGGACATTAATTCCAGTTTGTGAACATGTTTCTCTGGAATCCTGCAGCTCTATAAGTGGAATTACTTTGATGAGTAAACTGCTAAATCAACACTTGTCTCACTCTCTTTAAAGAATGATTAAATCAACCCTCCTTCACCTGCCACTGAAACAAACAGAAAACAGACAGATCCCTTGTTGTGACTCAACATTTTCAGCAGTTACCAAGTGCTGTCATGATTACTTTTTTTCTCTTCTGTGAATAGTTTTAAATTCACATTTTATGGCAGAAGTAATAGAGGTAACATTTCCATTTTCTTCCCACTTTCATGTGTTTCTGCTACTTGAAAAGATTTCAGAAACCGCAGAAACGGCTGGATTAGCATTGAGAATGGGACAGAGGTGACAGATAAAGCTGGGTCACTGTGCAGCCCCACTCTGCACAGATGGAATAGCACTGCTATCTGGTGGTTGCTCCATGACTCATGGAAAATGCCTTGGTTGTCTCAGGCCTCTATTTGGAGGCCAGGTATACATAGCACAGAGGTTTGCCACCACAGCTGATCCCAGCAAAGAAGCCAAGGATTAGCCAGGCTGCTGAGCTTAAACTCACTTTGACTGACAGGAAAAAAAAAAAAAAAGAAAGGAAAAAAAAAAAAGGTAAAGAGCAGTGGAGAGGGGTGAAATGGGGAGAATGTTTTTGTCAGATTGCTGGGGGACATGGGGACATGGAAAGGTTTGCAAAAAGTTGTTTCCAATGTGACAGTTTCCTGATTGTCATCAGATTTCATTCTGCAAAAAATGAAACAGATAATATCAGCATGTCCCACTTGTAACAGTCACGGAATCGAAAGCTGTCATGTTGTTGCTCAAAACATGCTTCTGAAAAGAAAATGGATGTTTCTTTTGTTAAAAAAAAAATATTGTTTTAAAGAGCTGACATCTGAACTAAATGTTTCAATCATGTTGAAGTGTTAGACTTTGACCACAATAGGAACGTGGGATGTGGGGAAGGTTCATTTAAAACAGTATTTCCAGTCCTTTCAGTTCTATCTTAGTCTGGTGGCAAAATCAGATTAAAAAAAAAAAAAATTTATTTTCAAGCAGAACACCAGGATCCCAGCCAGATTTTGTCAAGAAAGTACTTTGGAAGAAAACAGTTCAGTTAGAAACAATGCAGACCGTCACAGCAATTTAGGTTTTGTCTATACAGAAGTGAGTCAGCCATGGGTTCTGGATCCAGAGGGATGCCCATGAGTGGGGCTGTTCCCAACAAAAGAGCCTGTGGCAGGCCAAAAGCATCCATCCAGGCTGAGGATCTGCAATTCTGTGTCGATGGCAAAAGATGTGCCACAGAGAGGTCTGGACCTGCGAGCTGAAGCTGTTAATTACAACAGACCCTCACCTCACCGTGAGTCTGACCGTCAGAATAAACAGTGGGGGTGGCTGAGGTGAAATGAAGCAGCGAAATCCATTCTGCAGAGGTTGTTCAGGGACTTTCAGGCCCATCTAAGGAAGTCTTGCTTTCTCCTTGACAGTTTAAAGACCAGCCGGGAACAACTGCGGCTGTGACTTGCTGCTCTAAATATAGAATAACACAAATTATCACATGCTGACAGGCTTCAGTTCCATGGATGAGTCTGCCAGGAAGGCCTTGAAAGCATCTCCACTCGGCCGCCTGCAGATAAACCCACTGGGAATAACATGGTGAAACCAGTCATTTTCTTCATTCCATAGACCAGCTCATCTCATGCTCTCACTCGTCCCTCTTAGGTTAAACTCGGTCTACATGAGCACCCTACTCCTTCTTGTCACAATAGAGATACTTTCTCATTGACATAACTCCATGGGGGGGGAATGACACCCCTGCATTAGACAACGCCTGATTTTTCTGATTGCAACAGCAATAAATCTGTGCCTGGCACTCTATTCTGTACGTAAATCTGGCCCTGCAGACCACCAGCCAATGTATTTTCCTACTTCTCACGCAATTAAGGGTGCCAAAGCGTTTTTCCCCTCTTAAGTCACACTTCTGACAATTTTACTGAAACAGTATTAAGGAGTGAAAGAGTCAGCATCAGACCAGCAAGTTGTGAAATGTAACAGTGTTGAGATGTTTTGCTTTCATGCAATTAACCTTCTTAATGCAAATTTATTACAGCTTTTGAAAAAAACCCAAACAATTTTTTGAATTTAAAAAAAAAAAAAAAAAAAAGACATTTGCAGCAACTGTTAGAAAAAAAAGCATTCCAACTATTTCAGTGCTATTCCTCAAAACATTAGTTGGGAGATTTGTGGTAAAATGATTCGTGTGATCTCTATGTACAAATTGCACCCATTGTCTGGGAAATGCACCTTGTACTCAGCTCACCCGTTACAAAAGAGGACTGTCATTATGATTCATCAATGAGTAGACACATTTAGTCCTCAAAAACAGTAGAATTAGTCCTTTTCTCCTCTTTTCCTACAAAGCCAGATCTAACTGAGATTTTCCCTTAAGGAGCACTAACTCAAAAGCTGTTAAAAGTACTTGAAGGACTCATCAAGCAACAGAGATGAGCAATGGGTTTGTGTTTCCATAGCTCTGGGGATGGCACCTAGCTGTGGGACCAGCCAGAATAAAAGGAAACTGAGTTTCAGGAGGATGCAGGGGGCAAAAAAGGTGGTGATTTAAAAAAAAAAAAAAAAAAAAAAGCCACATATGCAAAGCAGACTCTCAGGACTCAGAAAGACTCTGACCAAACACCCCGTGACAAGGAAAACAGAACACGCAAATGCAGACAGGGTTTGTCCTTCTGGGACGGGGTGGTTTGTATTCTACTCATAAAGTTACTGCTAACGCCTGGAAAATCCTGGGCTGTTTATTTTATTATCATGTGTCCCTGGAGATGTAACTGCAAACCCCGAGGGAGCGATTCATACCACCAAAGTCTTATCACCTGTCCAGATAATCATGGAAAAGAGAAAGGGCATTTCAGCTTGCTTAGGATACGAATTACACTCCAGAAGTGCTTATCTGTCACCACTGGTTTATGGGGAGCCTGGGGCGATCAGAGCAGAGTGGAGTGAATCTCCTGATCCCTGTGGACCACAGGGTAGGGCTGTGGGAAAGAGCAAGAGCATGCTCAAAACGTGGGAGAGCAATTGGACCACAGGCCCTCTTTCTGTGATGGCAAAGGACCCTCTGCCCAAAATTGTGCCACAGCAGGGCACTCCCAAACCTGTCTGGGATGTAGAATACACATCTTTGACTTACCATGGGCTGACCTTTTCCAATGTGAAATTATTCAGCCAGCAAACTTTCAACCAGCAACATCCAAATCCCCTACCCAGAACGCAGCAAGCCCCAAAGGGTTTTTTCTCTCCTCATGGTGTTTCATCTCCTGAGAGAATCAGCATTGCAACAGGGAACAGTTTATTCTGTTCCCTTGATCCTCTCCCTGCTGATGCCTTATATCCTTTACTTACATGGCTCCATTAATGCCTTGCTTTGAGGACATGAATGCGGGTATTTTGAGAATCTCCTTCGCTCCAGGGACTGGGATAACTCCTTATTCAGGATGGAAAAGCACATAAACAGAATATTTAATGAAATTACTTTAAGCAGTCAGTTATACCTGAACAAAGAACTGCAAATGGCCCTGTAATGTGCTTTATACCTGCTTCTTCTCTCAGATTGCACTACAGGCTATTTATGATTCACATTCCACATACCCCTGCATCTGAAATGTCTTTCTTTTTCACTTACTTGCTGATTAAGTGACAGAGTCTAATCTCAGCACAGCCTCCAAAGTCGCATCAAACACAAATCTTCCCGGAGATAACTGAAAGAGCTGTTTTATTTATTTCCATTCTTTTGCAACTCATTATTTGCATATTAGAGTGGCTATTGGGGAGAGAACAGTCGTGGATGCAAATCTGACATTCAGATGTCAGCTTCTCCATAAATAAGGTCAACTGTGATGAGGACACTTGCTAGGCTCCAATTATAGGTCTCCTAATGCGTAAATAACACTAATGAATGGCATCTGCCATAGAGCACAACTCATAAAGAAGATGCTAATCGAAGCCAACCCAGCTGAAATTTGCCCCTCTTGCTGTTTCAAGGCCTTTTGATTCACAGGAGATTAAGACATTGACTTGAGAGCAGCTTGAATCACTGGTCTTACATAGCTGGGCTCTGCCCATCCCTCCTGGATCAAAATGTGTCCCCTGTCACCTTCTCCCTTCCCCGGGCACCCTTCCCAGACCAGAGCAAAGAGTGGCCTAATTTTACAAACTAGGGCGAACCCAGCTCAGGTTCCAGCCCAGGCGCTACCACCTGCAACTCAATCCCTGTGGAAAGAGAATCTTGGTCCTCTCCAAAGAGAACACCGGCTCCTGCTGCGAGGACAAGTTTTCTCAGCCCATCTTCAGGAGCTGACGGGGTAGATGAGACTTCAGGTAGTTTAGCGCCTTGGAGAGACGGGGCTAACACTGACACTGCTTGAGCCTGGCAGGAGTGCCAACGTTCGACCTCTTGCTGTATTTTCTCAGGCAAATTCCTCCCTGCAGGGCTGTACGCTTCCGACTGCATAGCACTTGTAGCTGGAGATAATTGGTGACTCCTTTTTATCACCTCTCCAGTATCATCTGGATAAACTGGCTCTATCGCTCTACAGCCCCAGAAACGTGAGTAGGGTAACAGGCTGAAGATGAGAACACAGGGCTGGCTGCCAAATGCTTCTGGGGCATGTCCTTCAGGCATCTGGGTTGCTCGCTAATACTTTTATCCTCTCCCCCCATAAATCTCTGTTTGCAACAGGTTGGTATTTTTTGCTTTTTTTAGAGCAGTGCCCTGGCAGTTCCCCAAGTTGGAACCCCTGGTGCAACCTCCAAACAGAAAGCGAAAGGCTCTCACGACCAACAAGGCAGTAGTGGTGCAGGCAGCAACATGCACGGGAGCTGCTGAACACCAGGGCTCTTTACCTGCTTTTGCCTTGGCTTTCAGAGGAACCCAGTTAAGCTTTCTATGTCTCAGGAACGGCTTGCAACCATCGTCGTCAAATACTTGAAAGCTTTGTGGAAAGAAAATACAGAGCAGCAAGGACTTGCTAAAATCTGGACACGATATTTTGTCTTCCTCAGATCAGGGCAATAAAGTACCGATGCAAAGAGAAAGGCAGCAACAGTTAACACTACGAAAGAATTGACTTCCATCTGGTACAATAACTTCCTTTGGGCTTTTCTCCAGCTCCACCTCAATAATCTCCCTTTTATTACCCTTTATATGAGTTTCAAATTCCCTGGCTGCAGAGGCTGGCAGAGAGAGAGGTGGAGCTGCTCTTCTGAGACAACTCTCTTGGCTTTCTCCGACCTGGTGACTGTAAGCTGGAGCTCAGAGCAAAAGCTGTGGTGAGAAATGTGGGCAAAGAGCAAGCCAAAAAAGCCCAATGCTCTCCAACCTCCATGTTCCTCTGTGTAGCAGGAACATGCAGCCGTAAGCCTGGAATTACCCAAATGCATTTGTTGGGGCTACTCCGGGGTTGAAGAGGAAGATTAGCAGGTGAGAGGGCAAAGGGTAGCAAGAGTAGAGGGCAAAGGAAAGGCAGGAGCTACCTGCAGCTGAATGCTAATGCTAAGCACTTGCAAAGCTTTGTTTACATGCAGAATGAAAAAAAGCTGTGGATTAAAAACAGTCTTTGGAGTAGCGATAAGAGAGCAGCACCGCTGTGAAAGCTGGTGGCTCCCAGCATCAGCACGAGCCTTTCAGTCTTTTCCTGGCCTCACCAGTAAGGGGTTTATTTCAGTTTCTTAAGAGGACAGAGATGAGAGGTGCCTGGATAGGGAAGGAGTGGTCACAGGGAAAGGCAGAAATTTTCTCCCTTTTTAAGCAGCATCATCAAGCTGTGAACTCGAGCATCAGGCATCCTTGTTTCCCTGTAAGGGCTTCCCCCAGCACTCATGCAAAACAATCCGTGGAGGTGCCCCTCCTGCCAGGGAGAGCATCTTTCCCTCCATGCAATCAGGCATGTACAGAGCTCAAGGGAAAACAAGACCCAAGCCTGATGAAGTTACTGCATCACCACCAGACCTTGTGTTACTGATGAAGTTAGTGCAAAAGTCTAGGAATTTGGTTTAAGAACTTTTTTAATTCAAGCTAGCAGATAACCATTCAGACAGGTCAATGATTTCAGTCTCTAAGACCTTTCTTCATTACTGCATTTAACAAAAAGTTTTTAAAATACTCACATCCATCAGCCTAAAAACAATAAAGAAGAACAGCTCACACTCAGGCAGCAAAGTTTGGCTCTGGGGGTTGCCTATGACCTCAGTCTCTTGCTTTATTCTGGAGATCGTTTTATTAACAGGAATTCAACAGCACAAAAGGAATTGCTAACAACTTTTGGATCACAAAATTTCCCCTTTGTATTCAGTGCAAATGGGGAAAAGCAGCCATACAATACAAAATTTGCTAATATACTATCATCTGCTCATATATTATAAGACTTGCTTATCGCTCTGGTGATTGATTTATTTTTAGTATGCAAGAAGCTGAGCATCATGTGCCTTCCAACTGCTTGAGCACAATTATTGTATTGATTTGATGTGACAGTAGCTCTGTGTTTAAGGTGGTTTATGTTTTTTAATTTGCAATTAAATAAAAGGATGTCTGCTCCCCAAGATGGCTGACGGTTGTTTATACCCTGCAGTAGTTGATGAAGCAAACTTTTATTTAGCTTCATAAAATACACTTGTTCTGTCACCCTGAAGCACATTAGATAGAGTTTTGAGAGTGGTTTCTTACCTAGCAAAAGATAAAACTAAACTCCAATCTATTTTAAAGTAGGCAAGGTAACAACATCAATGTTGCAATGGGACTATAATGAAGTAAGTGAGCTGGCAATATTATACTATTGATAAAAGTAATGGTGATAATATATTTCTATAGTACCTTTCATCCTGAAATGCTTTGGGTATTCATGTGTTCCTTTGCTCTCTCCCCTATTTCTCCTTTCTCCTCTTTCACTGTATGTAAATAAGTATGCTTATATATACATATACTTTATTTAAACACTCCTCTTCTTCCATGGATTATATCTTTTCACCTTTGCAGAAGGGAGGAACCTTGACAGCTACTTAAAATCAGGTACTGTACAAGAGTTACTGAGCTATAGATGAGATTGCTCCATTGTCCATGACCCGAAGGGAATAACACTCCTATGGAAGATCCACAATGCCTCACCCAGAAGCAGGTATCTCTTTATGTTCATGCTGCTTGACTACATCACAAATCTGAGGTACAGCACAAAAAATGGAAAGATAACATTCTCTCTCTGAAAAACACACACTGAGGCTCTGCAGCTCACAGTCAGAGAAGGAGCCATAAATGTGAATCTGTGGGTCCATCTCTTCTCCACCCACCATATGTGACAATGGTGGAAGATGATTGATCTTCCTCCCACACATACCATAACCTCATCTCAAATATCCCACTCTTAAACATGGAAAATTTCCTCTATCAGGGCTGCCCAAAAGAGAGGAAAATTATCACTGAGTGTTCCCCTGAAAGCTTGATTCATTATCTCTTGAAAATCACAGAATATTGTCTACCATCTCCAGTGGCTTCGAATTGTTCCCAATTCAGTACAGAGGCAGTGGGTATTTGCCAGCACCAGATAGTTCAGCTTGGAGGGTCTATCAGCCCTTGCTGCTCTGGTGCCTGCCGAGCTAAATAGTTAAATTGACTGGAGGACATTTAAAACCAGCACATGTTTCAAGTATGGATAAGGCCTGGTTGGGCTGACCTCCATCCAGCTGGCCTTTGCCCAGAGCTATAACCTCCAAGTGATGCCATTGCCATCTCTCCATTACCTTCGTCATTCCGGAGATTCCTCCTCACATGAATGTGGCATGCAGAAACACAAAACACCAGCAGGATCAAATGTTTCCAAATATTGTATAGCACATCTCTCCGGCCTTGGGTGGGCCTTCAAAAAATTCCACAAATTCTGGGCTATCCATTTATCAACCTAAGTTGTGTTCTCGTGTTTGTCGTGCCATAAGAAACATGTGTTGATGATCAGATGATGTACTATAGCATATATACAGCAGAATTACTGTGTCACCCTGTGCTTGTTCAGACAGAAACAGGGTGACACAGTAATCCTGCTGTATATAGGACCTGAAAATTGATTTGTTTTGACTGCAGCAGTCCCGCTTTTGCATGAATATTCCAGCAAGCAATTATACCAGGAATGCAGTAGAGGCTAATATTATTGAATACTCCCCTCAAGGAGACTATTAAAATAGTCTTCATGTCATCATTTGCCATTATTTAGTCCAGAGATCTGACATAAGGACTTGCATTCATCCATTGTAGGAACCAATTTGTGCCACGTGATCTCAACATCTACCTCAAACAACCAAAGGAATAAATTATGAATATCAAGGACAGCAAACACTGTTGATAGCCAACATTTATAAGCAGCCTACATGCTAAAGTGTGCATCCCATTGTCTGATCAATTTTTAGGGCAGACAGGACAATTACATCATCCAGCTACTAAGCAGGAGAGGCCATTATATTTCAGTTTATCAACTTTAAATAACATGACACAGACTATCATCCTGGTGCAAAGCATTGTTGAGATACTGGAGCACAGACCCCAAACAAGTTTTAGTAGTAGTTGAAGGCAGATGCAGTGTTAGTTTCCAACAGACAGATGCATTTCTGGCAAGTTCTGCCATGAATGAAAGTGAGATTTAACACCAGATTGGTTCCACAAAGGGATGAAGGGGGACAGAAAGCTCAGGACATTTACACAGCAAGAGAAACTCTGATTACAGGAGAATTCTGTAATGCATTAGTTATTGTGTGTGTCATTTCTGAACTTCATCCTTCATCCCAAATCTTCTAATTTTGTAAGGAGAAGAGACAGCACATGAAGAACAAATATATGGCACACAATATGAAGAGAACTAGTATTGCAGAGTAAAAGAATTAAAAATCTATTTTTCTTCCATCATATATAAAGCCTTTATTGCAAAATTTCTTTAACACCACATATAATAATAACCTCTTATTTAACCATGGGTGATGTTTCTAAGTGACTGATTTTAGAGCTATTCATTTTCCAACACCTTTACATTGCTCTCAGTTTAAAACATATTTAAAGAAACACTTTAAGGTTTTGAATCATTTTAAAAAGCATTTTCGAAAAAGCTCAGCATATAAATTTATTATTCCTTTCTTAAAAGAAAACAGGTTATCAGGAGACTGCAATTTACATAGATGTGAAATTCCCTGAGTAAAAACCTCCAAAGTTAATGGATGAATATAGAAGAACCAGAAGAAATTTTTTGAAAACAAGGAAGCTCACATTAGCCCTCTGAAATGCCCTCATCTAGTTACACCTCCTTCCTCTGACTTCAGGGGAACTGTGCTGTCCTACAGCAGCTGCAGGTGTGGCCACGTGTTAACTGAAACAGACCCACTGAAAACTAAGTGTCACATAGACTTCAAAAAAAACACAGCTTTTTTTCCCCAGGATTTTTGATCTGACAAACAAACTTATAAAAATAAGAAAGGCCACTTAGAGAGAATTATTTATTTCATGCTATGCATATATCTGAGAGAGTTATGTGGTGCTTGGATTAATAATGACACAGTCTGTCCTGTGTGAAGAAATGATGTGTTAAGAACAAGCAAATTTCCACCTTGCTTACTTAAGTCTGAGCATTTTCCTTCTGTGGAAATGCATGTGGCAGTCTCAGGTACAGGACCTGACTCCGAACCTTTCAGCAGACCTCTGGCAAACTGCTCCAGGGCACTGCTTCCCATATAATTGTTGGCAGGAACCACA
The DNA here is from genome assembly GCA_035583135.1 of Lophotriccus pileatus. Taxonomy (NCBI): domain Eukaryota; kingdom Metazoa; phylum Chordata; class Aves; order Passeriformes; family Tyrannidae; genus Lophotriccus; species Lophotriccus pileatus. The sequence continues at coordinate 7,002,879 of JAWWES010000018.1, read as the reverse complement.
TAACTATAGTTTCTGAGTGCAGGTTTAGGTTAGATATTAGGAAGAAATTCTTCACTGTGAGGGCAGTGAGGCACTGGAACAGGTTGCCCAGAGAAGCTGTGGATGTCCCATCCCTGAAAGTGTTCAAGGCCTGTTCTAGTGGAAGGTGTCACTGCACAAAGAATCATAGAATCACAGAATGGTTTGAGTTGTAAGGGACCTCAAAAATGATCTAGTTTCAACCCCACTGCCATGGGTAGGGACCCCTTCCACTAGACCAGTTTGCTCAAAGTCCCGTCTAACCAGCGCTTGAACCATAGATGGGAGGTTGGACTAGATCTTGAAACGGCTTTCCAACCCAAATCGTTCTGTGGTTCTGTGTTTATAAACTGCTTTGTGACACAGACCAGACTCGGATGTCCCACTCTAGGCAGAGGGGATCAGAGAGCACCTTAAATATCACTGTGTCTCCCCGCAGGAGTTTAGGACTACAGCAAGGGCTTATGTAAACACAGCTCTTCACACACCACATGTCCCAGAAGTGCCAACAAGATCCCATCATCCTCCTGTTCTTCGCACATTACTCTGTTTCAGCGCTGAAAGCAGGACCCAGAACTCAGAGCCTGCTGGGAACAAAGCCACCCTGATACTGTTGTGTTTTGCTGCTCAAAACAGAAGACTTCAACTCAGCATCAGTGCATTGTTGTAGTCATACTGTGAGATTTAAGACCACAAACAACAGGCACAGGCAAACTCTTTCCAATCCCGCAGACAAATTTCTAGAACTACAAAGCTGTTCTTATTCCACACTGGAGAAAAAAACAAAGCCTTTTGAAGATTTTTGATGCCACAAGAAGCCTAGTCCACATCTGATTCAGTGACTTGCCTGTGCTGTACACTGCTTCTGAAATCAGAAGCATACCCATATCAGTTTGATTCCCAGACTAATGACTGTTTTTTAAAGAGGATTATTGCTGAGCAGTGCAGGCATATGGTGCTGGGAACCCCAGTGGTATGGTACGGTGCTGTGCTGGATACATGCACAAGCATATGTGGGTGCCTCTGCTTCAGCCAGCACAGTGCACTAGCCATGATACATTTCCTAAACCTAGTTTACCATCCAGATCAGAAAATGATTTGCTGTTTTAAGGAAACTGCAACTCTCTCTCCTGCTATTTTTCTCTCTGTCCCTCTCAGAGATCTTTTACTCAAAACTGATCCTAACAAGCCAGCTCTGAATGCTACAGTGAATATGCCTGTGAATATTTCAATTTCCTTGCACAATGTAATTTATGCTGTGAACCTTCAATTTTTATTGTATCTTATAGCACCAAAAGTAGTCACCTAATTCTGTGCAAAGAAAGAATCTCCATTTCAAGGAGCTGGCTAACAAAATACATGAGAGAAGTAATTTCCTTCTTGTTGACAGAAAAGCTTACTAATTATACACACCCCTTTAGATCGTGGGCACAAGCACTGCATTTATTTACTGGAATTATTTTAAGGCTTTATCCTCTGAGAGGGTCAACTGAGCCCTTTCCAGACAGTCAGGGATGGTCAGTGTGTTTGAGTGGTAGTACCACACGTGGGGACCCTCCAGGGGTTGGTGACCATCCTGTGCCCATTCTTTCAGGGACAGCATCTGCTGCTTTGAGCTCTGTCTTACCTTTACTTCACCCAAACACAGATTTCAGCAGCCAAGAGTTGCATGCCCTCTCTCCCTTGGACAGGCATAGGAGTCACCAGAGGTAACCCAATGAAGAATTCTGAGTACAAGCCCAGAGGGAAGAAGAGCAGCAAAGAAATGGGAGATGTTTTCTGGGTGTGCCGTGCACTGAGAGTGCATCTCCAAACACACGGGCCCCGCAGCACACAGACAGATTGCAGCCAGATTTTTGTGGCAGTTCCTCTGGGAGCAGAAGCTTCTATTTGTGAAGAGTTCACAAAGGCTGGGAGTGATTTTAACCTAGAAAAGACACGTGTAAAAAGATGAAGCTGTTCCCACTGCAGTAACTAGGTGTTTTATCTTTAATTTTAATGATTTTAAAAGATTGTGAACTGGAGGCTTGGTAGTTAAGAAAGAAAATGAACTCTATGCTGAATCCTGACCTAATGCTCCTCTTCCCCCCTCCTCCTAGAGTGGGTGGATAATTTTTATTAAGCTAAAAGGCACATAATTTGGAAATCAGGAGAAGAAAGCTGTTATATTTTTAAGCACAGTGCAGACACCCTATGGAATTAGCTATTGCAGCAGGTCAACAAGTCAAATAGTTTGTAAGGATTCAGACTGACTCAGATAGTCTTATGAAGACAGATAACCACTGGCATGAGCACAACATCCAGCTGAAGGAGACAGGGAGAAAATCAAGCTGCCTTCTTCTTCAGACCCAGCTTGCTGGCCAATCTTACCTACAGAAAAGAAGAAGGAATGGCCACTGATGCAACAACACAGGAGGAACAGCCTCAGAGAAGGATGAGGAATCTATTACAAAGTGCTACTAAATCTTACCCACTGCGTCTGTTCTCCTCTCCCGCCTCAGGATGCTGAAATAACTCTCTTCATCAGCTCCTGCTCTCACCCTCATGGCTTGACAGAGCTCTTTAGGAGACAGTAATCTCATCTGTGGGAAATATTTTCAGACAAAAAAAAAATGCCAAATCAAGTTACATTTGGAAGGACTAAACGAATTGTTTCCACACATCACATAAGGCTGCCTCTACATTAGCATTTTGCTTCAAAGCAGGAGTGGGATTTTGAAGTAAATCTCCCAGTCATCAATTCACCATGCACTGGCTCTGTTTGCAGAGCTGTTTTGATGCCCAGGAACTAGATTCCTTTTGGAGAAAATTAAACCAGAAGCTCCACTCCAAATGTGTAGCAAATGTGCTACAAACCCTGAGGCAGACACAAGACATAATGACCAAGTTGATGTCTGGTCCTCCAGACAGCTTTGGGTCACGTGTGCAATGGACACATTTGCTCCATGGGACCAGACTAGGTCTAGCCAGAAGCAAAACTCCCAAGCTTCATGTAGCCAGCAGAAGTGCCCCAGCACGAGCTGCTTCACACCATTCTTCCACTCCTACTCCTCTGGCTTGCTTGCTGATCTGATACAACCTATAAATTAGGGGTAGGTATACACATACAGCTTTCCCCCTCTAAGTCAAGGGAAGAGAAATTAAGAGAAATCCAAACAAATAGAAGGATTTCTGGCATCCCAGGATAAATAATGAAGGTCAATAGGGGCAATTTCTGCCTGGAAAGGAAATGTCTGTCTTTCTGTGTCAAGAAGTGATGGGGCTGACACCACAGGCATTTTCTCGAGGTCGAAGCCATGCCCAGACTTCAGTCCTTTTTGTTTCCTCTTGAAGAAAATCCCTAGACTAACAGTTAAGTCATAAACCCACAAACATTCCACCAGATAACAAACACATTAATGAGAGGCAGTTCCAGACACAAACTTAAGACACTTCATTTCAGCATTGGATACAGGAGAAAAATGCCAACCCTGGGCTTTTTGAAAAGAAAAGCCTGAATCCATGGGCAAAATAAATTTACTTTTTAACTAAAATATTTCTTATGTCAGCCTGATATATTTAAGCCTTCATTCTTACATTCCTTTGGGTTATTTCAAAACTTTAAAGGGAAGACAAATGATAGAAGTCAAAAGATCTTTTTTATTTTTTAAGATCCAACAGCAAACTAAATGTTAATCTTACATGTTTTTCTAGACTCAGGTCAAATCCATCATCTTTAATCCTTGGGGATCATCGTCCTCTGATTTTTTCACTCAGCTTCCAAATCTTTTTCCTTAACAGAATTTAAACATTCCTTCAAAGTAGTTAAAGAATATTCTTTTGGTTTGCTTTTTTTTGGTTTTTTTTTGTATCAGGAGTTGCCAGCAAAGAGGACCCCTATTGCTTCTGCTTTACTTACTTTCTGGAAGTACTGGCAATCTTACGGATGTTTGTAGATAGGATGGAAATTTAACAGTTTTGGTCAGTCAAACCAATTTAAAAGGTGACAGATCATTAATGGACATGCTGTAATGCTACTTTATTCAGACAAACTGTGGGTAAACATTGAAGAAACAGGTATTTCCTGTCTGTTTTTTTTTTCCTACACAATTGTAACAATTCAGAAGCAAGCTGCATTTTGAAAGCAAGCCGTATTTTCACTCTTTTCTACTCAAGGAAAAATCTGCTCCTATCACTCATGCTGTGAGTTTGAGGTCAATCCAAGGCCTGTACAACAAATCCAGAGCAAAATGATGGAGGTGGTTTTGCAGAATCAGAGCTACCTTAAGCACTGCATTCCTCTCTCTTCAAAGGTTCACAAGTGGGGCAGGACAAAGGCAATCCAGTCTAGATTTGGACCAGAACCCTGGGGAAAGGTTAATTTTCAGAGCCCCAAGGTGTTCAGAACTGAGGTACCAAACTCTGGCTCTTCTCTAATGAGAAACAGTTTGAGCATCTCTTCACACACCAAGGGAATATTGCTCAGCTTGACCTCCCTCCAGCTTTATGATTGGAAGGAGTATGATACACAGGAAGCAAAATCTCCAGACTGAAATACTGCCAGAAAATTCCCCCACTGAGTGTAAAAATGAGATACAAAATTGGATTTCAACCAATTTAAAGTTTTAGGAGAAGAATAGACTGTGGCCTAGCATATCGGAGCAGCATTATCCCACTGATTCACTCTGGCAGCTTGACCAGGCTGCTCTCATTAGTTCCAGCACAGCAATATAAAAATCTGAATATTGTCTCCAAGGCAAAAGAAGAGGTCAGTGGAAGGAAACAACCGTGTCTATGAGAGGCCCTGCTGGTCTATATGCACTGACTGGTCTATAAAGTCATCACTGACTGATGGATGGGTGCCACAATCCTTTTCTCACTCTTAAGGTGGCATTTCTTGAGATACCAATGATACAACAATGTGTGTGGGGAGGAGGGGGTGAGATTGTCCTACCTCTTCCCATCCTATGGACAGTGCAGCTGCTGGCCTTGGCTTTCCAGTGCTGTCACTCATGCCCTCTTTTCCACTCTGGGTTGACACAAGTTTCTCTTTCCTTTTGAAATGCTACTGAATCCCACCAACTGGGGTCCTTTCAGCAGTTCCACCCATGATCACTGAAACCAGAGTCCTCAGGAGGAGCCTGTTTCTCAGGACTCATCTCCCTCTCAGTTTCCCCCCAGGACTGCAGCATGCCTGGGCATATTGTACACAGCACTCAAGTGCATTTTAAAAAGCCTGGATGTGGAGTTCTGAACCCCTCTCTACACTGTCAGACAGAGGAAGGCACTGCTTCACTGTATCGTGTCTGCATTGAGTCACCACTGTGGTTTTCTCTGAGAGATTAAGCAGAGATTTATTTCTCTCCCTCAAGTGCTTTTTATGCTGCCACCAAGCTTGGATTTCAAACTTGAGCTTGATTGGGCTTTAATGGATTTTCTACACAGCATGGCCATCGAGCACCTCCTGCGTGCTTCTGGAGTGACTTTGCTGCACGGGGATATAAAGTGCTTAAATGGTAGATGGTGCTGTTACCCACTTAGCTACCAAGGTCTGGTTCTAAACCACGTCACAAATCCATCTAACATTGCTTTCCCTGATAGCACAGCTTGCAGGAGCTGGCATCCGTCTTTTCAGCTCAGATTAATCAGCACTGGAAAATGTTATACCTTAGACAGGATATTTATTCATTTGTTACAGGGCTCAAGCAGGGACCAGCTCATGCTGTCAGGCTGCCTACCAAGAGTGCCTGCTTTGGATTGGAAGTAAATGAAAACACAAAAAAAATCAGTTCTTGGTGAATCTCCATCCAAGGGGGAGCTTTGCAATCTTTTCTTCAGAGAAATGAGAGACGAGAAAAAGAACCCACAGCAAAACTGAGCCGAGACAGTGATACAGCAGTGGGAGAAAGGCAGGAGTTTGTATAATGTCCTGGATATCTGGACTCAAAATGGTTCTCTAAAAGCTGAGAGATCCACAACAGGTTCACCTCAATCCAGCTGTTATTAACAATTTTGGCATGGGAGAACAAGAGGGCTGGTCAAGAAAAGGCTGGGACTGAGGATTGTCACTGGATGACACGAGGCAACTCACCAGGCAAAGTGACTGAAGTGGCATCAGCAGCTGATGGGGCCTCAGAGCTGGGGGGGCAGGTAGGGCTGTGGGTGCTGGGCTGATCCCAGGCTGGGCTGACCCTCTGGGGCAGGAGAGGGCAGGGAGGAGCCCTTCCCACATCACACTCTGAATCAGCAAGTAACTCCCACACTACAATCTGCCCTTTGCAGATAACCTGTACATGACAGCAAAACAGACAGGAACTAGCAGCTTACAGGGTTGTTGTTTTTTTTTTCTGAAAGAAGAATCTAAACAGTCCCTATGAATATTTTGATTATCTCAGGTCTTCCAGAGCTGTGAAGAAATTGAAATTTCCCCTTTAGTGTTTGCCCATTGCCTCTTCAATAGATACAGGCTTCACCAAGCACCCACACTAAATCTGCCAACACTTATTTTCCACCATCTGCATAGTAATTGAACTAGGAGCTGAGTTTAATATCCTTAAATTCCCATTTTGACACACTGAAGAGCTCCTGGCACACAAGGTGCAAGGGGTTATTTAGTCTCAGATTATTGACCCAGAATGAAGAAATCCAAGTACCAGCTTTCCTCTCCTCTCTCCCCTCACCTCAGTAGCTTTGTCAATTAAATATTGCCTATCTCTCCAGCAGAGACAGCTCTCCTATCACCAGGCCATCCACCCTATTCTTATTTGCTTAGAGGGTCTCCTTCCAGCTGGATCCTTATGTGTTTGTTGTATGATGATCTGTGGTGCTTGTTTTCCTTCTTCCTTCACATTGCCACAAACTGTGTTTTCCTGACATATTCCTGTGTTGTCAGGCAGGCTCCCAGTGATTCCCCATGTCAAAGTACCAGGGAGCTTTGGTCTATGAGATTAACTCCTCAGATGACCCTTTCCTTCTAGGAGCCCCAAGCCTCAGTCTGCCCAGTAATCTGAATGAAATTGCAAGTTTTGCGGTTTAAACCTATTGTATCTATACTTAAAAAGATGACTGTTTTCTCAAAGGAACCCTCCTTCTGCTTCCACCCTAAAAAAGCACTCTTGGAGGCTATGAAATAGTCTGATTTTCTGGTGGAGGTGGGGAGAACGTGCTGTGCATCATTAACTGGTGAAGAACCTTGTTCTTTCATTCCTTTGAGCTGCCTATTTATAAAAAAAAGATAGAATCATAGAAACATAGAATCAGATGGATTGGAAAGGATCTCTGAGATCATCAAGTCCTACCCTTGGTCCACTGTCACCGTGGCCACATCCAGTCTCATCTCATCTGATGCTACCTTATGCCTTATGTCACTAAGGACTGAATACAAAACTCATCTCTTTGACTTTGCATTCCAAAATACACTACAAATGCCCACAGAGCCCTTCAGGCACATCTTTGTCCCTGATGGAGCTCCCCCAGACCTCCCTTTCTGTAATTTCTGATACCTTAGGATTAGGTGTCTTGATCCCAAGCTTGTCCTACCAGCCCCACTCAGTCACTCAGAAATGCAAAACCTTCAACAACACAAAAAAAAAAAAAAAAACAAAACAAAAAAAAAACCCCACCCTCAAGTACCTTGGGATAAAAACTTAGTGTATGAGACAATAAAGTGTCCAGGGGTGGTGGTAAATCAGGTAACTGATTCAGCCCCACCACCTCAGTGCAGGAATCTTGTTAACCTTTGGAGGGCAGGTGTGTGTCTGAGCGTGCTGTGTGGTCCAGCACTACACTGATGGCCAGAAATTGCTGTGGGAACACTGACATGTCTTTTCCATCAAGCAAACTCAAGAGGATAAACCTGATTTGCGGGCAGTGACCTGGATGGCAGTGAAGCATCGCCAGCTCACCGATGTCTGTGGAGTGACTCCCCCGAGGCATCACCTTGCTGAGAGCACAGCAGAGCTGCCTCTGCTCACTGCTTGAAAGCTCATCTTCAGGGTTAGGTGGGGTTGGCTCAGCACAAGTCTGTGTGCAAGCACATGTTTACCATCAAAATACTTGTTTGAACACATCCCAGCTCGGATTTGGCTCTGCTTGCACACCATGATTGGCGTGGTGATCAGTGTATTCTTCAGCCTTCACTAGTGGAAATGGAGCAGCTCAGACACAACACAGGAAAATATTCCTTTGTGTTGGATGTTTGCTGTGTGTATATTGATCATGATATCACGTTGTGTGGGGGAGAAGCTCCCCCAGCCCGAGGATGCTCTCACACCCGTTGCTGTCCAGCAGCCACCAGGGGAACAGCAGAGCTTTGGTGGGTTTGCTCTGTGTGGGTGTCACCAGATCTCCCTCAGGAAGCCACACAGGGAATGAAACAGCCACATGAAACCTGCAGCACAGGCTCAATCTAGAGGAGAAATTTGGCCTCGGATCACAGAATAGATGGAAAGCTGCCCTGCTCTTCAAAGTTGAGGTCAACGCAAGGCTTTTCAAAATACATCTTTTGCTAAAGTGTGAACTTTTTTTTTACTTTCTAAGCATGGTGAATTCATCTTTACTGCAGATATCAAATCTCACAGCACTGAGAACAAAGGAGCCTGTACTATATAGCACAGTTGCTTTTTATGACTTTATTTTTAGTAGTATGCAATGACACAAAAGCATTTAGTTAAAATAAAACAGTAGTTAGTGAGAAAATAAGCCATAAAATACTCTACAGGGCTCATATTTTGTTTAAGATTTACTAAATATATGGGAAAGACAAAAGCTTTGGAGGATTTTCCATTAATACAAAATATTATTTGCTTTTTATCAAGGGAGAACTCTCACTAAGTGTTTTAAAACAAAACATTACCCATCAAAAGCGCGAAAGCTTCCTAGATTTTATGGAAGTTTAATAGCTAGTGAAATGTTATTAAAAATTGCAAGCCTCACACGTTACAAATTCTGTAGTAAATTTTAATATGAGGAATCGGATAAATATAATGCCCACAGAAGAAGATTCAGGCCTAGTTTGGAGAACCAACTGCCAAAAGCAATGAGGATTAGGTACCAAAATTGACATGAAACAGAAACTGAAGCAGGTTTCTCAAGTGCTTGAGCTGACACAGGTGGATAGACATATGGTGAAAAAAAATCCAAGTGATTTAAAATTGTTTTGGTTCCCTTAACATTGAAAATTATCATTTATTTAACCTACATGTTTTTGTCTACCCATCACATTCTTCAGTGGCTATCATTAGTAAATGTGCAGAAATCTAATTTTGGGGGTTAGAGCAGACTTATTAACTGTTAAGTTTAGCCCACTGAAAATTTATTGCAATTCCTCACCTGTCTAAATCAGAATTCACTTTCCAAGTTCACCCAAACCCTGGAGCCCATTTTTACGATTCAGTCCTCAGAATCCCCCCTTTACTTTTGCAGTTAACGTAAGATTTGTCAGAGATGTACAGGAGAGCACATCCAGAGGAACATTCAGGCTCTCATCTTCCTTACACTTTTGCCCTCTCCCATCAAGTTATGCAGATACTTGGGAGCACATGTAACCCCATGGCAGAAATAAATGCTACTCCTGCATTTGCACAAACTGGAAATGAAGTGCCCCTGACTAAGGCCTCTGCTGCTACAGCTAGGAAGGCAGAAGAACATATTATTCAGAGGTTTCCTCTTTTCCTCATCTGTATGCCAGTTGCATAATGTGTAGTACTTTAACATCAGGACCAAAATTTTTATTATGCAAACTTATTGTGACTATCAAGTTCTCATTGAGCATTAATAAGCTCTGAAATATACTATTAAACGTGTCACGTTAACTTCAAATTGAAGCCTATGTATTTTTAATTAATAAGTAGAAGTGTATGAATGTAGCAGATGCTGCCATTAACTATCTTATCGGGTTAGGGGATGGCAAGAGCTCTTCCCCAGCCCTGGCTGGGAGAGCATATTCTCCTTTTAAAAACTTGGAAGCCAATGTTATAACAAAGTGAATAACAAAACCCAGGCTGTAGCTCCAGAAGAGAGGGCACAATTAATTAGACCTTTTGTCTCCTCTGTGCCTCTGTTCTCCACCTCCTCACTACCATGATTTTGCCCTTTTCTTCTCTCGTTCCCATCTGCAGCTGGAATCAAAGGGCATATGTAGGAGGAGTGTTGTGGGCAGGGTTTCAAGGGGATGGCAAGATCCTGCAGCTGGCTGATACATAGGAACAAATAAGCCACTGGAAGGCTCCCAAAGGCTGCAGAGCATGGACAGAACATGGACATGAATTGGGGAAAGAAGCATCCTCACACAGGTTGCTGCTCTCCATCCTCTGAGCCAGTCCTTCACCAACTCTACACAGGAGCGAACCTGCCTAAGGTGAAGGGAAACACTTACAGGAGGCAAAGGTTCAGTTTCTAATCTTCACATCCACTGGAAAAACACCTTCCTTTCCTTGGTAAATTGCTTTAGCTAGAGCTGGCTGTGACACAGATGCTTGTCATCCCTTGACCCTGTGAAAAAGGATGGGATACTCAGGACTCTTCCTCATGGAAACCCTGAACCCTTTTAAAACCCTCCTGGCTTTGGCCAAAAATTGCCAGGGGTACTGATGCCTTGGGCACTATACCCAGCACCTGGACTCCCTCGGCTCTTTGAAGAGCAGGAAGGGGGACTGAAGAGAAGCAAAGTGATGGTTATCTTTAATAACAAGCTGTTGCTGAAAGGTGGGATAAGCTGATTACAGTGCAGCCCGGGTGTAATTTTAAATAATTGACATAGCACTCAGAACTCATATCAGGATGCTTTTTCACTATTCACGCATCAAAAGGAATTAAATACATTAAATAAACGTTTTGGAGGGGTGAAGTATATCAAGCTGGTAAATTGATACAATCTGATATTATGCAAATTCAGATCAAGTAGCAGGAGATGATTTTGCTTGCATTGCCTCCAGCTAAAAAAGAGCAGTGAAAGGACTCTGTACCTATTCCTTCCTGCTTTTGCTATTGGGATTTGTTAGTTGTATCTCAGAGCCTGCTGTCCTTCAGACCTAGATCAGCACCCAAAATAAGGGGGGAATTTGGTCTTTGCTGTGATCCCAGTAACCCTTGCACGTGGTTGTTCAAGGTCATGTGTGCTCCTCTTAAATAGGTTCCTCAGTGCCATTTGATCTATGTCAGATACGAAACTAGGAAAGAGGAAGACCCCTAGAGCCTTAACTGAAAACAAAAACTATCATTAGCTCTAAATGTCTAAGCTCCCATACACTGTAGACCATTGAATTCAATCCTGGTATTTCTGTTGAGTATAAGAATTTGTGCCTGTCAAAACTGTCCAGGCATCTGGTCTGGGAACTGAAGAGATTTTCTTTCAACTGAAGAAACTACAGCTTCCCTTTCTAGTTCATTCCAGTGGTTAATTGTCCTCATTATCAAATCATATGTAGGTTATATTTCTGCCAAGTTCAGCGTGGTATTGCCTTTAAAAATTTATATGAGCATGCCTCATATGCTCATGGGTTGCTCTCTGTGTGTATGGGTGTTTATGTGCCTGTGTTGTCTCTTCCCATTTTTTAAGTCATTTAAGCAAAGAAATCTTAGGTAAGACACTGGTTGAGGGGTGAAGTTATCTCCCTAAGTCTAAAGTAGAAAGGGAAATCTAGCCCAGAGAGGGTCCTCAGGAATTCGACTGTCTTACTTTCCTTTTTTGGAAAAGCTAGCAAATTTTAAGGGTATCTTTTCCCTGGCAGGATAAGCAGGAATTTAAATCCTTCTCTTATGGTCCCATTGGTTTAAGCATCCCTATCTTTTGGATGTCAGCAAAGCCAAACCATTCTGCTGAATTTTTATAATCTACCAGACCACTCCAACATAGTCATGGTCCACTGCTCTAATCTAACATGTCACCAATTTCACCAGCTGGCAAACCCAGCAACAGTGGTATTGTCTGTTTTACAGATAACGAGCATCTTAATAGGGGACAATTAAATATTCATTTAGGAACTGATGGGAATCGAGTCACAGGGGATTCAGCCTTCTAAAAAGCCCTATTCCACAAATAATTGCCTCATCCATGTAAAAAGTTTGCGTCTCCAAATTAAGGCTCTAATCCTGGTTGCCTCAACAGCTGGTAGAATTTGTCTCTACATTTCTCTCTCCCTCCTTATTGCTGTCCATGTTTGTTCATAGTATGACATGATAAGGAGAACATCACTAGTTCTCTCTGTCCAGTCAGACAGGAAAAAGACCAATTGGCACCCAAACAGGGGAAGAAAAAGGCAAATCAAAAAAGGATTGAAGCAAGAGGACATTTGGAGGGCATGAGGGGGTCATTCTTTTACATTAAACTTCCTTTACTCCAGCTATAGTAATAAAATTGCCAATACTCTCCCACTTCTTTTCCAGTTCATCGAATTCTTCTCTGATGGGCAGTTAGTTGCAAAGTATCCCTTTCATGGCACGAGGTGGGTGAGTAAGAGCTCCTTTGTCTTCAGAAAGAAACCATCTCTGCTTTTGAACTACTTCCTTCAACACTGATAAAAAAGGCCTTTCATCCTTCTTTCAGGGCATCCATTTTAAGTTGGAGTCAGTCAGCTTTTCATAGCTAACACAACTTGATCAAAACTGAGTTTGCCTTGGAAACTTCACATTAACTGGAATGTGGTGTCTGATTAAGGAAGCAGAGGAAAAGTACAATGAAAAAAGTTCTCTGACTCTTTAAATATCTCCTGTAGGAAGCATTCAGGCACTACCTCATCTTTTCTGCAACTCAAAGAGGAGGGAAAGACAATACAGTGCAGCTATAATTTAATAACCTGTGAGGGATATGCCAACTCAGATGCTCTTCTACAAGAAGTCTGGCTGATTTTGAGAGCTCTTTGTGGGAGTACAGTTAGAGCTGGAAGCTGCTGGAGGAAACTAAGGATGCAAGAATTCTGCTTATACCAGGTCTTTGTGGTAAAAGCACATGTTTACCTCATGGCACTTTTACCCTCCAGCATGACTAAAGGCACTGTAGAACAAAATACACCAGCTAAAGGACTAACAAATTACCTTGGCTATTCAATCTGAGCAGGTGTTGGCTTGTCAATTCAGCTTGATAAGGTGGGTGAAAATATGGATGATCTGGGGAGAATCAGCCTGACTTATGGAAAACAAACAATGACTTTCAGAGAGTGAATTATTTGTACATGCATCGTCAAATAGTAAATAAGTTTTGGATGCTTCCATCTTGGCTATAAGCAGACTGAATTCTCTCAGATAACATTTCAAAATAATTCAACCATTGAGACTTCTGTAAAGCCACATTTATCATGAGAAAAAATGAAGTTCATAACACCTTTCTGCTATTACATTCTGGAACCTGAAACATCTACTCTGTACCACTAGCAAAATTTATCCTGGTTTCTATCTCTTCTTTAGAGTATTTTATTGCAGAGTGTGAAAAAATACCATAGACAGAATAGAGACTCTGATTTGCAGAAACACAAGTGACTGCAATCTAGTGTTGCAGTATCAAATTGTGGCTATAATAGCATGGGTATTTCAACTCATAAAGCAATTTCTTGATAGTCCTCTAGAGAATCTGTAGCAAAATTAAGTCCCATAGGTTGTCTTAGAGGGTCTGGTAATATTGCTGCTGCAAGAGTTCATGTGTTTCAGACCTCAGTGACTCTTCTCAGCCCTGCTGCCTGTGATGTGCTTCTTAAGACAAATATTCCACAGGAGGAGCAAAGCCGATTTCCTGCACTTTAGAGGCAATTTACTAAACCTTTCTTCAAGAACAGTTAGCACACACTTTTAGTGATAGGAAAATCTCTTCAGTGCCCAAGCTATAATTTCATTGAATATTCCACCGTAGGTTATTCACATTGACGAGAGTGAAAATAATCATGTAATTAAGCTTGCCATCTAAATTATCCCGTGTTTTTCTTATTTATGTGGCCAATTTCTCCACCAGAAAGTGATTCTCAAATCACAGTCTACAGAGAAACCCTGAAATCACAAGTTTATAATACAACATATAAAATACTCTATCTCAGAATTACTTTAATGCATTTCAGCCCAACCAGGGGTTTCCAGAGGAGCAAGGAGTGTTGCAGCTTCAGGGACTGCACTGGTTCCAGGCCACCCTTGCCAGGAGGAGCCAGTCTGATGGCTGGTGGAAGCACAGATACCTACCTCAGTTCCCTTTATCTGGAAGAATTGTCCTAACAATGTGCACAGGGAGAAGGGGAGAGACACCCTGTTCTCCATAGAGAGGCCCTGGTGCCATCTGTTTCAGGGGAAAATGTAGATATTAAAGGTATGTCTACACTGAAAACATGAGGTAGCTCCCAGGAGACTTCCTATGGCAGACAGGTATGGCATTCCCATCCTCCTGGCTCCTTCTGAGTGCCACAGTATAAGAAGGATATAAAGCTACGAGAGAGTATCTGAAGGAGGGCTATGAAGATGGTGAAGGGTCTGGAGGGGAAGGGACAGAGGTCACTTGGTTGTTCACCCTGGAGAAGAGGAGGCTGAGGGCAGAGCTTATCATGGGCTGCAGCTTCTCACGAAGGGCAGCCCTGATCTCTTACCTCTTTCACCAGGGACAGGACACGAGGGAACGGCTGGAGCTGTGTCAGGGGAGGTTAGGCTGGATGTTAGGAAAAGGTTCTTCACCCACGGAGGGGCTGGGCACTGGATCAGGCTGCCCAGGGAAGTGGTCACAGCAGCAAGGCTGCCAGAGCTCAAGAAGAGTTTGAACAACTTTCTCAGGCACATGCTGGGATTTTGGAGCGGTCCTGTGCAGGGCCAGGAGCTGGACTGAGAATCACAGCACATCCTAGGCTGGAAAGGACCCGTCTATGATCCCATGGCTCCCGATGCTCCCAGGAGCGGGGCTGCCTGCCCGCGCTGTGGATCCCGCCGCCTGCCAGGACACAGGGATGCGCTGGCGGCGAGTGCCATCTTGTGGGGACTAAACCTTGGAGCTGGGACACGGAGTGCCCAAGGCAGCCACGGAGCCAGGGGGATGCTCGGAGTGGCAGCGAAATACCGCGGCTGTCATTCCTGCCGGGACAGCACCGATCGCCAAATCCCCCATCCTCAGAGGCCGATCCGTGTAGTCTTTCTCCCATTCCATCAGCTATCCAGAGCGTAGGGATTTCAGCAGACAAACAACAATACACTAGCAGTTCAGGCAGGTGAAGGTGTTGTGCCTTTTAGATAAAGGTACCTCAATCTCCCAAAAACTGTGGGCACATCACACCTGTTGTTACCAAACCCATATGACTGCTGTTCCTTGAAGTTCAGTCTGTATCAAACTCTCGTTGTGCCAGGACAAGACAGTCCTTATTTGGAGTGTAAGATTTCCATCCTGCAAAAAAAAACCCACCACTCATATTTTAAATTTTTCAGACAATTAGAGAAGTAAATCCTAAATCTTTGCATGACTGGGGCCAAGGAAGACCACATGCTATTATTTTTCTTTTCTACCGGGTGTCATACTTCAGTAGCTTCAGAAAGTAAAGGTGAAAGAAATCACCTAGTGGCACATTTCAGAGTATATTTTGCTCCTTTTTGCTGCCAGCTGCCACTGCCTGTGCACTGTGGTTTGCAAGACCCTCCATTCCACAGTGTCCATGGAATTCTAGAGTAACTTCCTCATGTAAGACGGGTCAGCATGAATAAGCAGAGCTGAATAAATCAAGCACAGAAAAGTTAAGTGACGTTCCGAAAATCATTAAACTAGTCATTGGAACAGCTGACACAAAGCAGCTCACTGTCATAATCATGCAATGCATTCCCATCTACGTTCCATAACATCCCAAAAAATTCTGCCATCGGGAATACTAGAGAAACCTCATGGATATAAATGGGGACAGAATTTGGCCAGCTCGCATTCTATAGCATTTGTAGACCTCATTTTATAGACTATTTAGATGCAATTATCCTTCAGTGTTGAGCCAAATGTACATCTGATAAAAGCCACTTTGGGTAACATCCATAAACATGACAGAAAGGGATCAACTTTAACATCTTTTTAATACACCCAGGTCATCTTCCAGCAAGACTCACACCAGGGTACCAGCCACAGAGGCCTTTTCTTTCTTTGAGGCTCTTACCCACATAATTTTTAATAATCTGAGACACTCTTTCCTTTGTAAAAGATTTTTCAAGCTCTCAAGAGCTCAGTAAACCACATCTCTGCTGCAGCTCTCTTGCTGTAAACCATCTCCCCGGTGCACATTCACTCTAAGCAAGCCCTTCATCTCCCTGCAGCTCCACAGCCTTCACCTCCTCTCCTGCTTGCAGTCACTCACAGCCAGCTTGAGCTCCTCAGTCAGCTGCTTCAGCACAGCTAGAAATAAGAAGCACTGGTCTGGCCTCTAGCAGGGCTGAATTTGGACTTGTATCCCTTAGCCAGCCACACTGTTTCCCACATTGTTCTGGGGAAATCCCAACCCTGCTGTTAGCTTAAACCTTCAAGGAGGAGGAGTTCATCCCTGTTGTAAGGGTTTTGATGTAATTTGCCAGCAATGGGGGGTCCATTTCCCTGGCTAGACCCGTCAATCTCATCACTGTCTACTACCCAAGAGCACCAGGAGACAAAGGAGACAGCTTGCAAGCCTGCCCCGTTTTTAATTCAAACCATTTTAATTCCTCCTTCTCCAAATCCTTTTGGAAGGCACTGGTCCCACGCCACTGCTGTTTCAGGGTGTTTGTGGTTCTCCCTGAAAAGCTGCTGTGCTGACAAGCCCAGTGTGTTCTTTCTGTAGGTGCCCTGATGCTTTCCCAGCAGACAGACGTTCACTGGAGCGATTCTTCCACACACATCAGCCACGAAACGGTTTGCCATTCTGTGTAGGGAAAACAAGGCATTGCAAAATCAGGAAAGCATGTGAAAAAGGAGCCTAAGGATCCCCTCCTCCCTGCAGCTTCTTCCCAGTGGGGAAAGTTAGCCTGGGAACGCATAAAATGTAATAGAGAAATAAAATGCTCCCTAATGCATGACTGGAATAAAGCAGCATGACACAGTTAGCTTGGAGTTGCATTCTGATCAGTCAGATGGCAAAGACATCATGCTTCACTTAGCCCCAATGCACCCACTGTGTGACAAGTATGAAAAGATATGTCGAAGGGAGAGGAAGAGAAGGCTGTTTTGGGTCCAAAAGACCTTTCTGGCCCCCGCTGCACTCACAAAAGGGGTCCTGAATAGGAACCCAAATGAGCCTGGGGAATATTCATACGATCTTAATTTACCATGACTGCTGCCTACAGCTCCAGATAAGTTGGATTAATAAACTGCCTTTCGCTTGTGACACCTCGGCATGAATTTTGCATTAGACTCAATTCAGTAAAGTTCACAACTGACACACTTGCTTTTATGACAATCCTTTTCAATTTTTTTTTTCTTTTGCACTGGGATGTCATAAAGATGTTTGAGCTTTTTTTCTGGTGAGGAACTGTCTTTTATCTTGAAAAAAAGCTTTTATAACCCACTCATGCCGATAGCACTCCTGAATTAAGCTGGAAGGCAAAGCCCCTAGTCCGTTCATACTGTTAACAAGACAGGCATTTTTTAGTGTCAACGAAAGCAGTGATGTGCCTGTCACGACGGAAAATTTCAATGCAATGGGGGTGGAGATGATTAAAACAAAGAGGACACAATGTGCGATAAGATCAGCAGAACCTTTTGGAATTATTAATGCAAGGCAAGGGGATCATGTCCACCAATTAGAGCTTACATGGCACTTGCTAAATTTATCAGACCATGAATCTGTTCTTCCTTAATTGATAAGCAGGTGGCATGGCTGATCTGCATCCAGATTCGAGGAGGAGAGATAAAAGTGGATAGAGGGATGGATAAATGGATAAATGAATAAATGGATGATATGGTTATGAGATGTGTTTATGTCTTATTGATACACTCTAGTTAGATATTATCTCTCTCTGAGCAGCAGTTACTCAGGTCAGGGGTCATTCAAAAGACAGATCTCTATTGCAGATAGATGAAAATGAGGGGTATATGTTTGGGGATCTGTTTGGTAGAGAATTGGACTGCAGCCTGACAAAATAATAGAAATCAAAGTTGGCTGGAAGATTTCATTCCTGACCTGAGGTGCTGGCTCAGAGACATTCTACAGAACTCAGCCCTTAAAAGCCTTACAGAAATCAGCTAAAGTCAGTTCCTGAACAGTCTCATCTGCGAAACAGGGAAAATACTACCATCATACTTTTTTCTCTTACCCTTTGTCTTTTAAGCCTCTTCAGATAACGTCTTTCAGAAAAGGAAATGTTCCTTAATATGCAGTTTTAATCTCACTTGGGGTCTCACACAT
Organism: Lophotriccus pileatus; assembly: GCA_035583135.1. Lineage (NCBI taxonomy): Eukaryota > Metazoa > Chordata > Aves > Passeriformes > Tyrannidae > Lophotriccus > Lophotriccus pileatus. The sequence continues at coordinate 6,984,577 of JAWWES010000018.1, read as the reverse complement.
ACTCAAAGCCATCTGGTTGGATTGGAAAGACAGGGTAGGCTTATGTGTGAAAAGACCCATTATCCACCTGCTCTCTGTAGCTACCCCCATTTACTCCTGGGCTGCATGAAAGGGGATTTGGTACCATGCTTCAATCCCAAATGCACTCTAGTTCTTTTCTTTTCTTTTTTTTGTTTTAATAATCTGAGCACAAGCAGGGCCAGATTTAAGGCTTGCTGTGTGAGAGGGAAACACATTTTCTAGACAGCACATTCAAAGTGGCTATGTAGATCCTTCCCTTCCTCCATGAAATTCTCAGAGAAGATGGAAATCTGGATCTCGAAATGATCTAAATACCTGATGACCCTGAAACATCTCAGATTAAATATATGGAAGACAACCTGGAAGGAGTAAGAAGGGTTTATCCATGTGTACTTTGGATGACTGCTCCTCTGTGTTTCATAGCCCAAATTTGATAAACCACAATTTGGTTCAGGAGCTTATCCCAGATAAGCCACCAAGACCTATATATTACCTCAAAATTGTCTGGGAAAAGTGATTCTTCAGTTTTATAAAAGGTACTGCAATTATTTTCATGCCTGTGCTGACAAAGCCAGGTATCTTACATGTTTCTGCGTTCAGAGAAGCAGGAGAAGCAGCACATCTAAAAGTGGTTTAAAACCAGCTCTTTGCATAACCAAGGCAGGACTTCAGCGATATCTGCACAGATTAGTCTGACTGTTCTCCTTTGCAAAGGGTCAAACCTCCCATTTTCACCAGGGATAGAGCTCTAGTTTCTGGCTTCTCAGGTATCCAACTGTAATACCATGACTGTACTTATTCAGAGCTGGTTCTCTGTTGTTTGGAATGTGAATTAGGGAAAACTGAGCCTGAGATTAACTCAGTTGGTTAGAGCCTGGTGCTAATAATGCTGAGGTTGTGGGTTCGATCCCTGTATGGGCCATTCACTTAAGAATTGGACCCAGTGATCCTTGTGGGTTCCTTCCAACTCAGAATATTCTGTGATTTCAGGGGGAATACAAGATTATTTGATCTACCAAAGAAGTTGAGTTTCTCACAGGGCTCAGAGGAGAGGATTGATGAAGTCCGGAATTACCAGCCATAGGAAGGAAAAGGACATAGGAACCCAGGAGACTTTCCCAGGCTCTGGTAACTTTACAAAAACACAATCCTGAAAACCCTGTCCCTTCAAATCAGCCACGGACCTTTTTGTTACGAGCAGCTCCTTCCCTCTCACCCCTAGAAACACCATCCTCTGTTTGATGTGCGGTTTCCATAGCAACATTTAATTAATATAAACCCCCTGGCCCCTGTGCAGCACAGGTAGTATCTGCAACTAGCTTTTAACATGAAATAAAAGCAAGAAGTTCAGCCAGCAAAAGGCCCTGCTCCAATTTCAAGTGTGTTTACAGCGGCAGAGCGGTGCCTGTGCACTGAGGAGGAGAAATGATGCTCTGGCTTTTAATTACACGAGACATACATAGCAGGTAACCATTATAGAGCAAAGTCTGGAGATGCCTGAACTTCCAACCCTCTGATCAGCAGGGCAGCACCAGCACCTTGGATCCTGCTTGTGGGATGCAGCAACTCCATGCACGATGCAGCATCCTCTGAACATCTCTGCGGCTCCCTGGGTACCCCCTGGTGCACAGTGACTTGGGGACAAGGACCAGGGCTCACTCCCCACCTGCCACTACAGCTGTCCACCCCAGTTCCCCCTTCCTCAGTGACTGGAACGTCAGAGCCCCAAAATTTCTGATTAATGCCCCCCACACCCTCTCTCCCCTCCTTTGAGAGCCATTTTAGGATCTCCTGATGGAAAGCACGAGGGCTGTAAACTAGAGTAAGGCAGCAGAAACAAACTGTTCTTATGGTTTATATGAATTGCAGATGTGTGGACACTTTTCCCCTAATAAATTCTGTGCTGTAAATGGACCAGGCATGTGATGTTGTGGTTTCTAAAGATAACAAAGCCTCTGTGTTTTTGCTTATCCTGGCATAGCAACTTCACAGCATAGTGCTACCACAGAGTCAAGAACAGGTAAGAGAAACTGTAGACATGGAGGAGAACACACAATTCTCTCTCTGAGTCATCAAACCTCTCTTCTGATTCCTTTGGTTTCACTGTTTGTCCAACTGTATATGAAAGCATACAAAGAAATCACCTGGATTAAGGGCCCCCTGAGCTAGGGCTGTTGTATAATCTTGTACATCCCTGGGGATCACAGAGGTTTTGGGGGAAAATCACTCTGATTACAAGAAACCATCTAGGTAGACAACACATCACAAGGTCTCCTCTCCTTCTCCATTTTAATGATCCACTCCATGGGGTTTTTTTTTCAAGTAAAACTTCTGTAGGTGGCAGTGGGATTCCTTGAACTTGCAAAGGCCCTTAATTTGGTGGTCTGAACTAGACATTTTGACATGTAGAGTCAAAATTAAACAGGTGGCAAGGACTAGTGTTGAGATACCTCTGAAAGAAGGTGATGCTTGGACCCTGCTCTAAAGGCCAGGTGTTTCCCAGCTGCCTCTAAAAACTCACCAGAAAAAAACAGAGAAGATCTGTCAGCCTTTTGAGTGTGAACATGGGTTTTTATTCACATCCCTCAGGTTTTCTGGTCTCCTGTGGGAAGGTAATGTAAGCCAGAAGCTTCAGGGAATAACCGATACTGTTCACCTCAAATCTAGCCCTCAGAGAAGCAGGTTTTCAGTCTCTCTCTTCCTGGGGTGTGGAGGGGATTTGCTCTGGGTGTCAGTAGTTTGATTTCATCCTGGAATTCAGAATTAACATCTCATTTATCTGAAAAATTTTGTTATGCCAGAGTTTCTCATCAAGTCTAATTGTTCTGGCATGTCGGCTACCTGGTATCTGAGTCGGTTTCTTTCCTGAAACTTAATCCTCATAGCTGAAAAGAGAAAGAAATTAATCCAGTTTGAATTTTACAGTGAATAATTTTTGGATGGAAAATGGTTTTAGAGTGAAAAACAAACAAACTAACTAACACTTAACCAGTCTTTGCTAGAAATCTTGCATCAAAAAAATTGAAGAAATTTAAGCTACAGAAAAAAAAATGGTAGAATTTTCAGTCAGTAGCTGAAAATGGTCTTTCTGGTATCTCACTGAAATTCAGCATAAGGTAAAAGGAAGTGCTTTATTTTCCTCACGATTTTCACTGGCATGGAGAAAACAGGGAAAGGAGGAAAAAAAAAGAGGAACTTCCCCACTTGGATGCAACAATATCTCCACTCCCAGGGCTCTGCCAATGGTCTGTTTGTTAATCCCCTTGTGAAAAGTACTTTGAAAGTGCTTTGAAACTTTCCTATGGGATGAAGAAAAATCAACAGCCAAACAACAGACCCCAGGGGCTCATTTCTGTAGCTGAAACAGCACTCTAAATCTCTGTTACTTCAGCTTTATGAAACCATTATTATTTACTAGTACATAACATTATTGATTTGGACATGAGGGGATATAAGAACTAATGCAGGCAGGCAGGACTGATATGGGGCTGGCAGCTCAGTTTAAGTTTACAGTAAGCACTTCTGAAATCAGCCTAATTAACAGTGACACCAGCAAGCATCTGGACCCTGCTGAGGGTTTGGCAGAGATAAGCTTAAAGCTTTACTTCTCAGCAGAAGAATTCAAAGAGGTGTCTGTGCTTCCTTGGTGGGACGTCAGGCCTGAAGAAAAATAATTGAAGTAAATCAATGGGAACAGACCTGCAAATTCAAACACATGCCAAGCACTGCAGCTTTTAGCTACAAAAGCTTCACAACCAGAGCACAGTCTGATTGCATGGGAAGATGAAACATTACACAAATTATCTGAATATATGGTGCTGTATCACACATAAGGGCCAGAAAGATGGAGGAATCTCCAGCCTGAGAGACATTCAGAGGTCAGCTGGACAAGCCCCTGAGCAAGCTGCTCTAGCTGGGTTTGTGCTAAGTGTGGGGCCAGATGACTGCCTGTGGTCTGCTCCAGCCCAAATTGCTGCATGACTTGAAGATTGTGTCATTTCTGTGTGCCTCTTCAAATACAGGGAAAGTACTGAACAGCATAAAATACCTTTTTAAAAAATTCTTAAAGCTTCCGTCCTCTGAATTGCATGCTAACACGGGTGCAGTAGCGTTTTAGGAGGCAGAATCCTCCAGTCTGCTTATAATTTTATGATCTTTTTTTCTCGGTATTTTTTGGTGCTTCTTAAATTACACAGCCTGCCAATGACTAGCAGGTTGTCTCCAGCAGGTGTTAATACAGCTATTCCAATGCAGAAGCTGGAATTCAAAGGGCAGTATTGGCAGGTGATTATTCACAGGGAGAAGAAAAAAGACTCTTATGAAAGAAACAGTGTCCAATTATTTGGTTGCAGCATGTGAGAGCATATTTTGTAATGAAGTCTTAAATCTTTGTAAGGTTTCTTCCTTGGTTATGAAGCAGAAATTGAAACACATTTGAGAAGACCCAGGCCTGAAGAAGAGAGCAGAGTATTGACATGATGGTCTCTTTAGGGAGGGAAATTCCTGTCAAGGGTAGTGCTTTTCCCTTGAGCAGAGGAAACTCAGAGCAAGTAATAGCTTTTTTCTCCTCTGTCACATATTCAAATTGCTGCAAACACCATTTTACTCAGTGCTGAGCATAGATTTTGCATAAGGTCATGTCCTTTGACTGATAAAGCTCAGTAACAGAAATAAAGCAGGCTCAGGACAACATGGGAGGAAGAAGACAGGAAAGGGTAGTGTGAAAAATACTTTAAATTATTTGGGTTTGAAATCCCATCTAAAATCAGCTTCTCACCTAAGCCAGCTGCTGTGGCTGCTGGAGACTGAGCTGGCCTGTGCTCTTCAGCACAGTAATGCTGCACCCCCATCCAGTTTTTATCTGGATTTTAAAAATCCAGAAAAATCAGGGGTTTTGACACACAAGTGGTGACAATTCAGTTCTACAGGTTCTCTCTCTTGCATCATTTCTCTCATCATCAGAAACAACAGAAACTGGACAGGCAAGATCCAGAGTTTTTTAACGCATCGAGGATTTCAAACAACCCATCTGGAAGAATATTGTAGCCTTGGATGGGAGTAACTGAGGAATAATGGGGAAGAAGGTTTGTTTGTTTGATTTTGGACCATTGCCTTTGACACTGTTCATAAATGGTTAAAATAGTTGCATGGAACTTGGACGCTGACATTTTTTGCATAAGCATTTTTATGTAAATCCAAAATGGAAATGAGGGGTTGAGTTCACTTGGGAACTTGGGCAGTTTGTGAAATGAATGTTCACCACTAGAGGACTCTACAGCAATAGTTAATTGTTTCGGGTTTTTTCTTTCTTTCTTTCTTTTTTCCCCTATATACTCCCTCTGGTAATCCTTCTCTGAGGACAAGAAAGCCTGCTCCAGAAGCCCCAGGTGCTGAGCCTTGGCACTGCTGGAAATGTGCCTTTACCAGGCAGATTTTGAAAGAAGTTCTTGGATAAAGCCAGTTTGGAGTCACTGAGCTTTTTGCCCTGTTTAACATTGAGAATAAATGATCCTATTTTCAAGAAAACATTTCTCATATTATACTGCTAGGAAGGGGGGTGCTGGGGGCCTCCTGGGATCACCTTTTCATTTCCTGCACTTGCCCCTGCCAAAAAGAAGGAGTTTGGGCTCATGGAGGTGGAGAGCCCAGGGACAAAGACTTTAAACCCTAGGAATGAGTAGGAGGCACTGACGCAGTGCTGGGGCTGAGTCACACCAAGGCTGTCTGTCCTCTCTCTGCTCCTAACACGATGCTGTCAGGACCCCTGCCCAGCTGGAGCCGCTTGCTGCTTCCTCTGGAGTCCCTTGGCTCCCACTGATACCCCCAAGCCAAAGAGGGCAGCCAAAAGGCCTGTTGTGCTCCCCAGTCACACTTCCTCTCTGCCTTTCTCAGATTCAAGGGATGGCAGAAAACTGGCCATTGACAGATAAATTAGGGGTTTGGAAGCACTTTTGTTGGTTTTTTTTCTTTTCCCTTTGGAACCCACTCAGAAGGAAGTCTGGGTCTAAAACACAGATATTTAAACTCCAGGCAGTCGTCCAAAGTCTGTGTCTGCTCTCGGACTGGGAACACTGGAAAACTTCACACTGGGTCAGCAGCAGCCCTGCTTGGAGCCCCATGTGGGGATACATGTGGATGAGCTCTCCAGCTGTCCTTAGAAAGCTGAGGCCTTGTGATGTTTGCCATTTGTCATGTCCTTGAGCTTCAGCACTCTGGAGTCAGCTAAGTCCAAGGCTTGTGCTGGCAGCATGGTTTCCTTTAGCACAATCTCATGGTGTGACGACATCTCTCCTCCAGCCTGGCTGCTAGGTCTCCCAGTCCTACCAGTCCACAGGCAAAGAACAGCAGGAAGATGGCATCTCTGACACCTTGGATGTCTCAGGTTTATCAGAGAAAGGTAATGCTGGAGGATGGTTCCTTGGACCACCTCTGAAGAGAATGGGGCAACACATCCATCCACCTGCAATGCAAAGGAAGACCTAACTCATGCAGCCCACTGCTATGACAGTTTGGTTTGTGCTGTCTCCAGAAGACAGAAGCACCTCTGCACTTGGCCTTCCCTGATTTCTGTGACCTTCAACAGCTCCAATGTGTGCCTTTCTGCAAAAACTGTTCCCAGTTCCTTCTGCCCCCGCACACCACAGAAATACAGTGCTTGGGAGCAGGCCAGCTGCAGGTCACCATGCGCAAGGGCACAGCCACTACTTCCATCACTTCAGAAGTCTTTTCCAAATTAGAGTAGAAATAAATCTGCCTGTGAGCTACAGACAGTCAGCAAGATTCCAAGGTTTCTCTCAAAGACACATGATGAGGGTCATGATGTTTAATGGGATACAGAGCACACTCACACCCCATGGGAGGCTTTTCAGAGCCAGCCAGCCAAGTCAGGGGCTCAAAACTATGGTAGTGGGGGGCACAGTGATCCCTGGAATAAGGGTGGTTGGAGCCTACAGCTTCATGATCTGCAGCTAAGTCCTTTGTCAGGAGGCCCATTTTTACGTCTAGTTGTCCTGAGGTTTGTGCCAGACCAGGATTTGACATCCCTCTGAAAGAGAGTGGTGCTGAAGGCAGAAGCTATTTAGGAGCCTGTTACGTTTCTCTTCACCACTCTTTGGAATTGCTGAAAGTTGCCCCAGTGCTAAGAAAACTCTTTCCTTTACTGCAGCTCTAAATCACTTGTTCCAAAATGTCTTTGATCTCTAGTGATTTCCTGGCAATGTTTGGAAAGTGTTGTTTGAAATCAGTAATGATCCCTGTTCATTAACATCTTTTAGGCGTAAGGGACCTGGGTGTTGCCTTACCCATGCAGAATGTTTCTGGGGCTATTGGAAGTAGGGTGTGCAACCAGCAAAGCAGGGTGCCCATTGGCACTGCACATGAGGTGCACGTTGTCCCAGGCATCTGAAGTGGTTTGGAGAGCCCAGGTACACAGAGTAGTCTCAGACACCACACTAAGGCACAGAATCATGGAATAACGTGGGTTGGAAGGGACCTTTGAAGATCGTCCAGTCCAACACCCCCTGCAATGAGCAAGGGCATCTTCCACTGGACCAGGTTGCTCAGATGAGCTGCTGTGAACCAAGCAGGGGAGAAAGAGGACTCTAAAACAAGATGGGGACTGAAATGCCAAACCTCAGTGCAACGGGGGTCTCTGCAGTGCTGGCAAAATTGGTAGCTGGGGCCAGTCTCCTGGGGAAACACTTGGCAGTCTTGTTTTGCCAGCTCAAAATTCAGGTGGTGCTTTGGTGCCCCAAAGAGAAGACACTGAAAGAAGGACACAGAGCCTTGCCTGCGTGCCTGCAGCCCTGGGGGCAGCTGGCAGGGCTGAGAAGGGAAGGAGGAGCAATGTCCTTACACGCACCAGCATCACACATCGTGGGGGTCCTTTTGTGCCAGTTGGAGTGAACAAGGGAACATTTTCCACCATCCTCTTCTTTATTTCCTTTGAGTTCCTATAGAGGGATCAGTTGTCCTGAGCAATGTGTGTGCTATTGAACTTTCAGACTCTGCCATCCCCATTTGCAGTACTTGCTATAAGATCTCAGCTACCCTTTAATCTTGCCACACCTCAGCGAGTCAGAGAGCAGCCAGGGTAGGATCTGATTCCAGTGTTAGGCTAGAATTATTTGCTTTGAAATTGAAAACAAAATCACTGACCACTTGCAAATGAAATCAAATAAGTCTTTGACAACTACATTTTTATTTTGAGAGGCTTGGATGGATTTCAGCATGGGGAAAGTCTCTGGGTTGCCCCATCATATTATGTGCTTAATTTGGACTTGGTCCAATGAGGATTTTTGATGATTTTGTATCTCCTTCACCGTGCTTTTCAGGATTGTGTACACATGGCCATTGTCCTGGGGATGGGATATGGTTCCCTCTGAATGCCTAATTAAGCTCCGATTAGCATTTCTTCTAGGAGCAGATGCAGCTTTTCCAGCCCAGCAAACAATGCCATCTGTTGTTCCCTGGCTGGAAGTTCTATCCCAAAGTCTGCTCTGCTTCTATATTTAATTGTGAAGTTTCCTGCTGCCAAAAAAGTAAGGTCGTTTAAATTTGGCATCAGGAGGAAAAGGCAGAGAGAGAGGGAGATTGGATTTTTATTGTTACTGCAGGGAGTGCTAAATTGGCTTAGTCTGATTGGCAGCTCTGCAGCTTGCCCTTCTGTGCAGGACAAGCCAAAGGGTGAAACCTTTGATCAGCACTCCCACTGCCACTTTGCATCCTCTCCTTGATGTCAGGGCTGCCTCTGCAGGGAGTCTTCAGCAGCTTTTCCTACCTTCGCTCCCACCAGTTCCCTGGACAGCTGAATTTGGGGTGATAGCATGGTCCTCAGGCACTGGCACTCATGGCATTGTGCTGTGACCTTCTCTGAAGACTTTTGGCACTCACAACAGAGGAAAGTATCCATGAGCAACCTAGTCTGTGTTCCTAGCCTCAGGGAAATGCTGAATTTGCATGGCCTTGACCAACCCAGTGTGACTGCCAGCAAGGAAGCCAGTTGGAGTACTGATTTTTGGGCATTTGTCAACTGGCTTCTGGCTTGAGACTCACTAAACTGATTTCACTCAGACCCCTTAGCAGCCATCAGCTGGTTGTGACATGACCTGTGATGGACAGCAAACAGTGACCTAGAGGAGAAAACATTACTTTTATTATTTAACCCTTTGGAAAGTCGGGTGTTGTAGGATGGAAATATGAAGGGGAAAATAGAAACAAGTGCACAGAAGTCAACTTGGTTTGTTGGCCAGATTTTATCCCTCCTGGTACTTCTATGAACGTCAGCTACTTAGTCAGCTACCTCAGGATCTAGATCTATGATATAAATGGATAAAACCTGCTAGTGAATTTTGGCTAGGGTAAATCTTTTGACTCTCCATCTTTGGGAAAGTGAGGATGTATTGGGAACCAGGCAATTAGTGCTGATTTCTGTAACAAGTTAAATCAAATGTTTAACTTTGCAAATGTTTAACTTCTCCACCCATAATGAATGTTATCCTAAACATGTATGGCCAAAGGGTAAACACTGTTATGAAAACTTTGTTGCTTTTTTTTTTCTAAATTTTTAAAAAATTAATTCTTCCCTTTGATGGGTCATGATGAAGGAGGGAATCTCAGTCAGCAGTTTCCCAACTTATTTCCAAAATGCCAACAAATTGCAGAATCCTGTCTTCCCAGCTGGCTGACATCAACTGCACATCACGTACATCAAACCAAAGGCCAATGCAGGGCATGATTTGTTTAATAATGCACGAGAATTTCCCCTTTACACTGAAATCATAACCACAGCACTAGTCCCTCACAAACCCTCAGGGATGCTTGAGGGAAGTACCATATGTAAGGAGCTGGTATTAACATTCATCATAAATTAAGCTTCTTTCCCCTACACACGCTTTGTTCTTAAATCCTCTTTAACGAGAGATTTAAAAACATTTGAAAATGTCTGCCAGGTTTTTTAGCTTCACTATTAAGTATTCCCATTGTGCTGCCCCTGCCTTCTCAGATGTCTGACTCCCCACCTCCTTCCCTGTGTGGAGCTGGTTGCCCGTCTGCGTGTCTGGTGTGCCCATCACTGCCCTATCTGGCCTCCTGCTGCTCCCTGGGAACAAAAGCTAGGATCCTAATCCCATCTGCTTGAGCGTCTTAACACCAGATGTGTGCACTGCTACAGCACAGGATGTCTCCTGCAGTGTTTCCTGGGGCTGCCCTCTGTTTAGCTCTGTCACAGACAGAGGAGTGAGGGAGTTACACAGATCAAAAGCTGGTGAGTGGGAGATAAGCAATAGACATCGTGTCTTATAAGCATCTTGTCAGGTAGAGTTCTGCAGGGAGCTCTCCTAAGCTTTGGAGGTCCCCATGAGAGTCAGGGGGCAGAATCCCCCCTGCCAGGTTGCAGAGGACAGGCTGTGTTCACCCACAGAGGTTGCTGGGATGGCTTCCTGCTTTTGCAGCAGCACCCTGAAAGTGCTCTGGAATTAAGAAATATGGCCTTGCTTTTCTCCACAGCTCTGTCGTACTCCGGAGCAGCTGGGTGGAACCCAGCAGGAAAAGGGAAAATCGTCTTTCATGTCGTTGTTGTTTAACAGATGTGTTCAGGATGCCACCACACCCTCCTCTTGCACAAATTCCTGTTGTCTTCCTGAACAGCTCACTAAAGTCATTAGCAGGCTTCAGGACAATTTTCAGGCTCTTGAAGAGTACCTGTGCCTGTAGTTGGGAAGACAGCAGCAGTCCAAGAGTTAAACTGCAGTGAACCTGGAACAACACAGATCCAAAAACTAGGAATTTGATACACTTCAACATCTTCAGTGTACTTTGTTATTTACCACGCACAGCCTCTGCCAGCTGTAGCTGATCTTCTGTTTCAAGCTGGGAAGAAAAGAAGGGACTCTATTTTGTATTTATTGGAATTTTTGTTTCAGTATATCCCCATAGCAGCAACCGTCCAACTCCTCCCATGCCCACAGCATATAAAACCGGCCATGCAGACAGCACTGTAATGCTGTGGAAAAGGGACAAGCAGTGGTAGTTACTTCAGCGGGAAACTGGAGAGATTTCCTTCACTAGATCGGAAGGAACAGCCCTTAAATAGTCCATCCCTGCGTGCAAGGGAGGTTCAGCACAATTTGAACCCGGATATTCCCATCCAGCTATTATCTGAGGAGATACACTTAACAGAACTGTTAGTTTTTCACATGAATGTTATTACAGAACATTTGTGACTGAGTATAGGGAGTAAGGCCCTGGAGAAATGGGGTCGTGGGAGAAGATAAGGAACAGCTCTTCCCTCCTCTGTGTATTCAAAATTTGTGTAGATAAAGAAAAAAAAAAAACCAACTTTCAGCTTCTTTTTTTTCTGGTGGCTGGAACATTCCACACACGCCAGGGAAGGCACGGCCACTCACAGTGAAATTATTCAATGGGGCAGGTCTGCAGGTACCTGCTGTGCCTTGCTCTGGAGCAGGGGTTGGAAAACAGGGGTGGGATCAGAGGCACTGCTGCTTCCAGCTGCTCTTGCCTTATGCGAAAATGTTATTGTTTCGAAAAAAGTTATTGTTTTGGAAAATGTTATTGTTTCTAAATGAGTTTCCCTGGCTCAGCCTCCGGGTGTTGCTGAAGGGAGCTCTTCCAGGTCCACTCCTGCTGCTCCTTCCAGATGACGGCACTGCCCCACGCAGTCCCGGGTGGTCCCCACGCAGGGACCGGACCGTGGCCAGGTTCCATCTGACCTCAAGCTGTGCCGCTCCCTGCGGGCAGCGGGACCCCGGGGGTGCGACCGGTGACCTCCGCATTCCCCACGCACTCAAATTCTGCTGAGCCCGGATTTTTAGGAGAGTTTCGCTGACTTTCCCTGTCCCGCTGCAGGCGTGGGTGGGAGATGGGTGGGTGACATCACTCCGCGGGATGCCGATCCTGCGGGACACGCGCAGCCGGGGGGGCGCTGACTCAGAGGGCAAAGGCCGGGGCGGAGGGGACGGGGCCATGTCGTGGGGGTGGCACGGGTGCCTCCACGAGAGCCCGAGGGGTTTTGTCCCCCGGGTTCGGCCCCCGCGGGAGCGGAGGCGGTTCGGCCGGGCTGAGCCGGCCTTTAGGACCCGGGGCGTTACGGCTCGCACTGACCCCGCCCACAGGTCGCCTCTTCTTTCTCCTATTGGTCGCAGCTCCCGAAAGGGGCGGGGCGGAGGGGCGCGTCACGGGCGCGGAGCCCGCTGATTGGTGGCGGCGGCGGCGGCCGGCCCCGCCCCCGCGGTCCCACGCGCGGCCGGTCCCGCCCGGCGGGGACATTGTGCGCGGGGCGCGCGGGGGCCGCGCAACGCTCCGCGCAACGCTCCGCGCAACGCTCCGCGCTCCGCCGCCTCCGTCCCGCGTCCCTGCTCCAGCCCTGCTTCCCTGCTCCGGCCCTGCTTCCCTCCTCCAGCCCCGAATCTCTCATCCAGCCCTGCATCCCCGCCACCCGCGCCGGGGGCTTCGCCGCTCCCAGAGGTTTCACCGTGGCCGAGAGAACGGTGAGTGATTTCCCCCCGCCAGACCCGCTCCGGCCCCCTCCGAGCTCGGTGGATTTGGGAGCCTGGAGGGCTCGGGGATGTGCCAGACCCCCCGAGTGCCGCCCCTCCCGATACCGGCCCAGGGCTCGCCGGGGTTCGGAGCATCGTGTGCCATAGGCAGGAGGCGGCAGGGAAAGGTTTAGGGAGGGGAAAATCTTTTCTCTTGTAAAGGAATAAATAAATAATTAAAAATATTAAAACCCAGCTATCAATATTTTGGATACGAAAGTAGAGTGGCGTTGCTTTTTGTTGTTTTGGGGTTTTTTTCTCCCCTGTCTCTTACATATATCTCGAAACTGCTCTCAGGGATACAACTTCCATGGCCTCTGATGAAATCGGTTCGAGCAGCCCTGTCTAGAGAAGTGAGCAGGTTTGTGTGAGTGACTGAGCTGAACTGACAGAGGAGAATAAATAGTTCTTCCTGCCATCGCTGTCCTCACAGTCTCCTTGACATTTAAAAAACTTAGAAGCCTGTTTGGTAGTTGTTCTTTTGTTTAGGTTTTTTGTTGTTGATGATTTTGTTTGTTGGTTGGGTTTCTTTATTTATTTTCTTTATCTGCTTATAGTCGTTCGGGTGGGGGGGCTTAGATCAGCCAAATCTGTGCTTGGAAAATCTGTCCTCAGCCTTTCGTAAGCAGACAGCCGAGTGTTTCATACTATTCCCGTGGAGAGCCCCAGTGTCACGACTGTTTTCTGTTTTCCTTTCCTGGCAATCTCTGTGTGTGTTCCCTTGTGATCTGCAGGAGCGATTTCCACAGTCCAGGTGCTGTCTTACCCTGAACAAACGTCTTCCTCTCCAGGACAGATCCAGAGCCAGAAGAGAAACAAGCAACTCTGTAACCTTTATACTTTCGCAACTTCCCCTGTCTTTCCTTCTTCCTTCCTGTGTCTTGTGACCCTGGTTTCTATTGAACTTACCTTAGGAGCAACCCGAGCTGTGTGTAACACACCCCACGTGTTCCTGCTGGTGGCCAGCTGCTGCTGTTGGCTCAGCTGCTCTGGTGGCAGTCTCCTTCCAGAGTTCTGAGCTCTCCTGTACATTCTATTCTCTGTCCCCCTCTCAAGGGGTCTGACTCCTTAGTGCCCTGGGACCCTTTCTGGGGCCTCTGTGTTTCCCTTGTTCTGCTTTGGATCAAATCTTATCTGAAAACACATTTTTGTCTCTTTTGTGTGTTAAACCCCAACCATCTGCTCTGGTTTATCTCTGTGATAAGGCCGAGTAAAGCCTCTGTGAGGAGGCAGAGGTGGAAGGGTGTGAGGTGGGCACAAGATTCTCAGGTCTGAGCTGAAGTGAAAATTGCTGCAGAAGCAAATTGGTTGCACCATGATATGGACATGGGAGACTGTAGGCAGCTTCAGCATGGAGGAACTTAAATTTCCCATCCCTTTTTTGTTCATTTTTTCAAGTTTTTGAGGATTGTTATCTGAAGTCCTCCCGCCTCAGCCTGTGTGTGGAGTGTGGTATCCTCCCATGCTGTGCTTGGGGCAGGTTCAAGTAGCTCAAGCAGAGAGGATGGTGTCTCAGATGTGCTTTCTGAGAGGAGATAAGGCCAGTTGAAAAAGGTTTGACTGAAAGAGCTAGGCAAAAGAAATTTGTGAAGGTGACAGCTGGGTACAGATGACAAGATGTTGCATGACATGTATGCCACGCGTGTGAAAATGAGCACATCTGATACATAATATGGTCCCTCCAGCTCTGGACAGAGCACTGGACATGGTCTGGGGTGGGGACAAGGAGTGTGCACACTTCTATATGTACATGTGCATGTGTGACTCAAGACAGCATTTTTGTCCCTGAGGTGGTAACCAGCCGCTCCTCAAAGCCCACAGGAGTTCAGGTCCTTCTTAGGAGTCCGAGGAGGTTCTGGGCAATGTTTAGGAAGTGAAGAGTGAAACAGGAAGGGCTGGATGTGGCCATCTGTGGAGGTGGAGGAGGACAGGCAAGCATGTTGCAAGGTGGGGAGGGAAGTGGCAGCATTACAAAAGAGTGTTGAGCAGTGCCTTGGCTTGGGAGTGAGTAGGTGGAGCAGGACAGGCAGAGCTGGCCCGGGGTGTCCATGGCTGCTGATGCTCAGAGACTGTGGAAAGGGGAGGTTTGAAGCAGTGTCAGCACTTGAACTGAGGGGTAGATTTACTCCCACCTTTTACAGACTGTAATTGAATTGCAGGGAGTGTAGCTGGCACTGTTGAAGCAGTGGCTGCAGGAAAGCTGGCTAGGAAGCATTTAGCTGTAACAAGCCACCCCAAGCCCCCTGGCCTGACCTTTAACCACCAGCACATTGGTCTGTCTGTGCTTATCAGCTTTATATCCCCTTAGTGACTATTAGTATCACTTCAGCCAGTACAGACAGCTCTGTCTTCGCTCCATCGCTCAAGCCTGGGAATGTTGCATGTGCTGTAACCACTGTCTACTTGCTGACCATTAGACTCTGCAAAGACTACCAGTTTTATATAGCAGATTGTCAGATTGTGGTGAGGCAAATTTATTACTGTACCACAGTGGCAATCACTCTGGTTTGCTTGCAGTGTGTGCACAGATGCCCAGGACAGCCTGGGCTGCTGCACTGCTCCCACGGTGGCCCAGAACTTGCAGGCTGAGTGTGTGGTTTGATGCTGTGTGAGTACTGAAATGGAAAGATCAGAGATGGGTGTCAGATTTGTTCCTGCTGTCCAGAGCCAGAGGGCGATGAGCAACACCCTGCCTTGCAGCCCCAGACCCTTCAATATCTGTCAGTGCTTTACAATACAGCTGGGAACTGCTGCCCTTCATGCCCATCAGCATCAGGGGCTAATTGGTTCAGAAGGCATGAGGGCCTCTCATCTCCATGGCTCTGAACTACAGCCAGAATTGCAAATGAGCAAACCAAACCTGGCAGTTGTACCATGATCTCCTGCCTGGCAGGGGAGTGGGGAAGGCAAAACAAAACCCCAGCTTAACTGGCCAGGCCCAAAATTACAATCCTGCCCTGACAGCAGGCAGACAGACCTGTTTGGTATGAGTGTCCGTGGCTTATGGTTAGCCTGGCCACCGGAGCACTGGGCTCTGCCAGCCTCAGTGCCGGGAGCTGGGCACGGCACACAGAGAGTGGGAGGATCTGAATACGATCTCTGGAGTCAGCAACTGCTGTGGTTATTCTGCTGTTAATTTGATGTGTACCACATCTCGCCTCCTAAACTCTCCCTGGGAAGTGGCATGTGGTTCCTTGAAGTACCAAGGGCCTTTTGCCTGTGCAGCACATTAGCAAGTTGGGTTGCTTGGAAAGGACTTTATCCTGCCCAGGTGGGGCTGGGGTAGACCCTGCGATCAAGCAGGCTATTTCCATTCTGGAGCCTTTTTGAGTGTAATCTGGGAGATGGGATTGGGAATGCTTGCCTCCTCTGCAGCCCCCCATTCATTCTGCAGAGCGGCCGTGATTGATCTGGCAGAATGGGGTGTATTCAGGAGCGGAGCTGGAGGGCAGGCGGGGAGGACAAAACCCCACCGCAGCCTCTGAAATGAATCACAGGCTCTGAAAAGATCTGCTGGGGTTGAGGCATAGCAATGAAAAGCCATTGTCTGGAGCCTGGACTGTGGCTAAAAGCCTTATTTATCCCGATTTGGGTAGTGGTTGTAAGAGGGTGTGGTATTCCCAGGAATGGCAAAGCCAATGTGCTTAATGATGAACGAGAACATTATTTGATTGCCTCACAGGTAGTTCAAGAAGCTTTATGGAGGATCCCAGTTGCAGAATGGCAAGGCCAATACCTGATTTGCAAATAAAACTGCATTTATTGTGTGCAAACTGGATTTCCTATGGGTATTTTTATTGCGGTTGGAACGTGATCGCCTTTGGCTCAGATTTGTTCATGTCATAGATTTGAGGCACTACTGTGCCTTCTACCAGTGCTTTTGCAAGACAAAACAAGAACCTCACTAATTGGTACAGATTGGCAATACTGGTTTTGTTTTCTGTGTTAAGCAGCATTCAGAAGATTCTTGTGGTGGCTTTGGGCTCAGAGTGGGGCATGGGTTTAAAGGGATAATGGTGGATACTAGTGAGAATGGGATATCAGGATATGAAACTCATACCGAGTTTCTGAGATTGAGTTTCAAAACATTCAGATATGTACCCGGATCTTCTCCAGACAATCTGATTCCTGGAGCCTACAGAATTGGGCTTGGAAAACCTCCCAGTTTCTGTCTGAGCCAACAGAAGGAGCCTTTCACATGGTCTTTCTGTTTTCTGTCTAGGATGTACAGGCTAGACTAGGAAGTGAGAAAATGAGAAGAAATGATAAGGATGCCTTCCATTCTCAAAGGCTGGGGCAGGATCAGAAATTCTGCTCTGGGGGGATGGATTCAGCTGCCTTTCCTTTGCTTGCCTATTTGCAAATACGAAGAAACATCAAGAGTTTGTCAGGAAGGGCCAATCCAGAGCAATACCCTCTGATTCTTGGCAGTTATGTTGTCTGAATTCCAGTGTGCAAAATCACAGTTGCATCTTTGCTGTGTTAGTCACCCTGAGGAGAACAAGAACAAATTTGGCTGACACAGGTAAACCACTAAATTCACCAGAATTGCTGGAGATGAACCCAACTTGTTAGACAGCAAAGTCTGCAGCCAGGCACGCAGGAGCATGGGCAGAACTGAGAGCGTGCCTGGGAGATGATGTGGGGAAGGTCCTTTGCTGCCCACCTGGCAGCAGCCCAGGCTCCACACTCAACAAGAGTGGTGCTGCACTAAATGCCAGGTGCTACTTAATTCCTTTCATCTCTAGCACTCTTTACAGAAGGGCATTATTAGTATCGAGCACTTCAAGCAGCTCCAAGCTGTGTACCTGACAGTCCGCTGTGTTATGCAAGGACAGGAAAATCGTCTGAAAACATCGTTGCATTTGTTCCTTCCCTCCTCTTGTTTTCTGTCTCCCTCCCCCACCATCTTTTCCTGTTTTCTGCTGGTTTTTTTCCACTTTTGAAGCTCGAGCAGTGTCTGAGTACGTGAATGCCTGCATGTAACAGATCCCCTTTCTCAAAGCTTTTGATGGTTTCCAGTGCTGGGAAATCGCATCTGAAACAGTGTATCTGGCCCTGTGTCTGACAGTGTATCTGGCTCTGTGTTTGACAGTGTGTTTTCTCACTGCTCTTTCTCCTAAGCAGCTTTGCAAGGAGATCTTCCCTCTGAAGAAAACACAGGAGGTGACTTTATGTTTCTAGTTTGCTACTCAACAGTAAAGAGGGGGAAGTTTGTTCTATACCAGTAATTTTGGCCTGTGTTAGTGCTGCTGGCCTAAGCACCAGGTGGTGGAGTCCATGAAAGTGTTGGAAAAGTCCAGATATTTGGGATGAGGGAGCAGGCGCATTTGTAATGGGTAGAGAATTGATCCCGCTACTTCCAGGGAGAACTTGAACTTTGGCTGAGTTCAAAATGGTGTTTCACCCCACAGGGTTGATGCTGTGAAATGGAGAGAAAATAAAAATGGATGTTAATCCTGTTGTCTCTGCCTGCTCAAGGTGGGCCTGCTCTGGTTTGGAAGGAGTGGCTCTAGGTTGTAGTGCAGCCCATACGTGGAGGGCCTGTATATGTCTGACTGCTTGGGAACGAATCTTGGCTGCAGCATGAGCAGCTTCTTCCAGGTCTTCTGAGCTGAGCCAGCAGGGAACCTCACTGCTTATTTATTTACTTATTTACAGCTTTAAATGGTTCATGGTTGAGTGGGGCAAAATGAAATGCCTTCTGGTTTCTGCTTCTCTGATTGGCAAACAGAAAGCGCCCAGTTTGGGATCATGGGATTTGGGCTCCTTGTTGGTGTTTAGCCAACCTTTACAGTCTTGGGAGAACACATATAAATACTGTCGTTTTGCCCTTCTTAGCAGAAATTATTCTTGATCCCCTGAAGTCCCACTGGGACACATATTCACTCTCAAATGTCCTCTTGAAGGAAGCAGGATTTCAGCTGGTAATTCCCTGCAGATAGTGAATGAGTTTGCAGATTTGTGGAGAGGGCTGCTGGTTTGAGATGGAGGGGAAGCCCCAAGCCTGGCTAAATATAGTTAAGGTATCAATAGTCTTTTTGAGCTGTCCTCACATGTGCAGTTCTTTTGTGGCTAGGGACAGGGCCTGATACGCTTTCAAAGTGTCTGTCTAAGAAGTGCTTGGATTTTTCAAGAGGTGATACAGTGTTTTCTAAAGTTCTCTAAATGACCCCTTCCAGCAGGGCTCAGGCTTCCACCTGGGAGGGACAACCTTCTGCTGGGGCATGGTTTGGAGGAAGCAAGAGGCTCTTGGATAGGAGAGTTGTGCTTCTTTGAGCGGGAGTTTGGCCAGCTCTGTGCTTTTGGATTTTCCCCTTGTCTTTTCTAGCTTTGTCCTGTCCAGGGAGATTGCTGGGGTATTTTCTTCATCAACTGGGATTCGAGGGGTCTTTTATCCCTGAGCCAACTCCTTCCCTCCTTCAGGGTTGCTGTCTGCCCTGTCTGGGTGAGTGGAAGGATTTTCAAAGCATCCTTATCTTGCTCTGCTGGAAAAAGTCTGTCTTTCCTATCCTGGCTGTACAAAGACTGCAGACAGCCAGGGGAATACTGCAGCCAGCAGACATCATTGGATAGCTGTCAAAAAGCTGATGCCCCTCTGCCCTCATCCATATGGAAGAAGGATTATCATCTGCCTCTGCGTGCAGTTAAGATCCTTTTAAAAGGTTATGCAGTAGATATTTATTTTTTCAATAACTGCCTTTCGAAGTTAAAAAAAAAAAAAAAAAATGAAAGCAGTGTGGAGAAATCCAAGCCCCAGTTTGTTCAGGTCATGCCTTCTGCTATTGTCATTGACACAGCTGCTCCAGTGACAGCCTCCTGCCTGATGGAAGATGCAGCTGGGAGCTCCGATAACCCCTGAGCGCTCACAGAGCCGGTGGGAGCTTGGCAGGAGCCACTGACAGGTTGCTTTGAGTAAAATACTCCTCGTTTTGAGAGGCTCTGCTTTTTCTCTCTAGCTCAGTAGTTGGGTAAGGGAAGCAAGGAATGTGGTAGGGGCCAAATTCTGCTCTGCATGTGTCTTGCTTCAGAGAAGTGCACACGTCATGGGTCCAGCCTGTTCATTGCCGCAGTTAAACATTGCTTAAATCGAAGCACACTTCTGTGCTCATCATGAAATTGTAGGAGATCATTTACCTACAGGCTTCTGAGGTTTGTAAGCTGCTAGATTTTGGAAGAAACCCACCGAATGAAATAGCTGCTGCCTGCAGTTTCTGTTTGTATGATAGGGGTGAGATGATGCCAAGGTCTCTGGTAGACTGAGAAATGCAGTGAGGTGTGTTTGTGAGGGGAAGGATTACTACCTGACACTTTTCTGCTTCTGCCACTATGACAGGATTCAAGAAGCCCTCAGAAAAAGCAGTCTGGGTGTTGCTGAAAACCACAAGCAAAGCTTGCTAGTGAGAGGGCTTCACCCCAGATTCCAGAGGCTGCTTTAGTTTCAGTTTAGTGGTCTGTCTAGCCCTGCTCATCTGTGACCAGTAGCATCCAGTGTCATAACCCAGCTCCAGGAGAGGCCAAGTAAAGGGGCTGTGACTGTGACCTCTTTAGGTTTGAGACTTGCAGGTGCACTGGGGATCAGTTGATGCTTGTAGTGGGACAAGGTGATGTGAAGAGCAGTGCTGGAGACTGAACTGGAACCTGCCAATTTATTCCCTGAATGTTGTTCAATACACATAAGATAGAAATACTGTTTGCTAACAAGTTCCCTGGGCTAGATGTTTGATGGTAGAAGCCTGAGATTATATATATATATGTGTGTGTGTGTGTGTGTGTGCACAGTATATGTATCTGTATGTGTATATATATATAAAATGGCTGTGCTGCGGCTTTTATATAGACATTTTAATTTCTAAATGACCTGTTCCTTCTATTCTGAGTAGTGATTTTTTAATCTTAGTGTCAGAAAAATCATTGCTGCCTCTCTGCAATCCTTGTGTTTGTTTCCATAGCTGTCCTATATAAATTGCTTCATTTTTTGTGCATAAGCAAATCAAAGGGTAACACTGAATAGCTGACCTGAGCTGTGAGCAGAAAAAGCAGTGGCAATGGCAGGGTGGTTCTGAGGTTGTAGGAATAGGAACCTAAATCAATAGCTTTTAGCAGACTCATAAATGTTTCATTTGTATTCCTCGCTTCGGTGTTGACTGGGAATCCATATAACCTCCTAAATTAGTGTTGTTCCTGCACTGGGTGTAGATGTTGGAAACATTTCCTTCAGATGCACTTCAAAGTGCTGTTCCATAATGGCATTTTCCTTCCTGTTTTGGAGCCTTGATTCTGCACAGCCTCCAATCAGGAGTGAAATCAGCTTTTCAGCCTCGACCCCAGGCTGCAGGGATTTTGGTGATGGCATGTACATATCCAACCCGATTACCTGCGTCAGTGCTCCTGCCACGACTCAGAGGCTGAGCAGGAATTGTGGCTGCTTGGGCAACCTGTCATTTCTGCATGGAGAAGCACAGAGATTTTTCCCTGGACTATGACACAGCCCTGAGGAATGAGTGAGGCCTTGGGAAGACCAACCTCAATAATTCATGGCAGCGGGTGGGGAAGGAGCGACATACCCACAACTGTTTGTCTAATTTGGACTCTTTTGGAGGTGCTGGAGAAGCAGGGGTAGGAAGCACATGAGCAGAGCCTGAGTCAGGCAGCTTATCTGGCCATCCGCCTCTGCTTGAGGTCATCCACCCGTGGAGTGTGGGAGGGTTGTGCAGCTCCAGGTCACCGCCAGGTCAAGGCTGTGACCTGTGGCAGCCTGGGAGCGCTGTGTCCAGACTCCCAGCATTTCGTGGTTTCACCTGAGACACGCCCCTCCAGTGCTGGGCTGGGGTGATGGGTTGAATAGGATAGGGTTGAATTGCAGCCCTTGTGTTTACAGGGTAGAAAGGCCCTTGAGAAACCTCAGGTTGTGAAGAGGAACTTAAAACACAAACATCCAACCAACATCAACCCATCTGAAAAAACTTCCCCAGCTGCCTGGCTAATAGCTGATTTCTTAACATTGCAGTGGCTGGAGTGGAGGTACAGCAGGATGAGCCCATTTTTTTCTTTTTTTTGGGTTCATTTTTCAAACCTCGGGACAGTTGTGCTATGAACTCCAGTATTGACTTTCTCCTGTAAGAGAGGGCTGTTTGCATACCTGTCTGTCTGCTTTAGTCACACAGGAAACAAAATACAGCTGGCTAAAATATTTTGGAGTAAATTACTTGTATTTTATCATCTAGGTAGTATTAATTTGATTACTCCAAAGGAGTATTCTTTTACAGGCAAAGAACGGTATCAGGTAGCACTTAAATGAAGTGCTAATAAAAGCCTTGTGTTTGCTTCCGCCTGTCTGGTAAAAGGCGTAATTGGGCTGTCTCTTTTGTTTTGCTCTGATGTGAATCTGTCCTGCAAAATGTTTAAATCATATGAACTATGTAGTGAGTTTCATCATCAAAAGCTACAACGAATGGCTTTGGTAAAATTTGTTTAAAACTTTTGACTTGTGCTGGTAGTTAAATATTCCATAAATAAAACCTCTAGCAATTGCCTTTCCTAAACCTGCAGCAATCTATATGAAAATCAGAAGCCAGACTTGATTTCTGCTGAGCCAAGAACAGACCGATGCCCTTTATCCTGGATAGTCTGCTCTCAGTGCCGTTTTCTAAGGAAAAATAACTCTTCTGTGGTTTGCCAATACCCTCTAGGGGCTGTTGAGGCAATCTACCACCGAGTTTGGGGGTTGATTGCTTCACTTTGTTGCTGTGTTGCTGAAACCAAAGGGGAGAATTCCCTCCTTCACCCTGCTCTGCCTTCCCACCCTGTTCAGCCTGAGTTAAATTTTTTGGAGGATGTGAGGGTGCAGGAGGCACGGGCTCTGCAAGTCGGGGTGCAGGAGCACAGGGGCATCAGCTGGTGCCTCACACTTGAGGTCCATTGGCAGTGTACCAGGGTTGGATAGCAAATGCACATGTTCTCCATGCCACACATCAGTAAGGACAAGGGAATAATGGTTTCCCTGTTTGTTCTCCTGCAGGCAAGAGCTCTGCCATCATGTCAGTCAGCGTCCACGAGAACCGTAAATCCCGGACTAGCACCGGCTCCATGAACATCTTGCTTTTTCACAAAGCTTCCCACCCGGACTGTGTCCTGTCCCACCTGAACACCCTGAGGAAGCACTGCATGTTCACCGATGTCACCCTTTGGGCAGGAAACAGGTCATTCCCGTGCCACCGGGCAGTGCTGGCTGCCTCCAGCAGGTACTTCGAGGCCATGTTTAGCAACGGCCTCCGGGAGAGCCTGGATGACGAGGTGAACTTCCACGATAGCCTCCACCCAGAGGTGCTGGAGCTGCTGCTGGACTTTGCCTACTCCTCTCGGATCATTATCAATGAGGAGAATGCTGAGTCCCTCCTGGAAGCTGGAGACATGCTGCAGTTCCACGATGTCCGAGATGCGGCGGCCGAATTCCTGGAGAAGAACCTCTACCCTTCCAACTGCCTGGGCATGATGCTGCTCTCGGATGCTCATCAGTGCCGACGGCTCTATGAGCTCTCCTGGAGGATGTGCCTGGTCAACTTTGAGACTGTTCACAAGAGTGAGGACTTCAACAACCTTTCCAAGGACACTTTGCTGGACCTCATCTCCAGTGATGAGCTGGAAATTGAGGATGAAGAAAAAGTCTTTAAGGCTGTCATCCAGTGGGTGAAATACGATCTGGATGAGCGGAAGGCTTATCTCCCAGAGCTTCTGAGGAATGTTCGCCTGGCTTTGCTTCCTTCTGAATGCCTCAAGGAAGCCTTGGCTTGTGAGGACTTGATCATGGTGGATGAAAGGAACAAGCTTGTCTTGGATGAAGCTATTCAATGCAAGAAAAAGATCCTCCAGAATGATGGAGTCGTCACCAGTCCCTGTGCCAGGCCTCGCAAAGCTGGGCACACCTTGCTGATCCTGGGAGGACAGACCTTCATGTGTGATAAGATTTACCAAGTAGACCACAAAGCGAAGGAAATTATCCCAAAAGCAGACCTGCCGAGTCCACGGAAGGAGTTTAGTGCCTGTGCCATTGGCTGCAAAGTGTATATCACTGGAGGCAGAGGCTCAGAGAACGGGGTCTCAAAAGACGTGTGGGTGTACGACACTGTGCATGAGGAGTGGTCCAAAGCTGCCCCAATGTTAATCGCTCGGTTTGGACATGGCTCAGCCGAACTGGAAAACTGCCTGTATGTGGTTGGTGGACACACTGCAGTGGCTGGAGTCTTTCCTGCATCTCCTTCTGTTTCCTTGAAGCAAGTGGAGAAGTACGATCCCATATCCAACAAATGGACAATGGTGGCTCCTTTGAGAGATGGGGTGAGCAATGCCGCGGTGGTGAGCGCCAGGCTCAAGCTTTTCGTCTTTGGCGGGACCAGCATTCACCGGGACATGGTGTCCAAAGTCCAGTGTTACGATCCAGCTGAGAATCGATGGATGATCAAAGCCGAATGCCCGCAGCCCTGGCGCTACACGGCAGCCGCTGTCCTGGGCAGCCAGATTTTCATCATGGGGGGGGACACGGAGTTCACGGCGGCGTCCGCGTACCGCTTTGACTGCGAGACCGACCAGTGGACACGCATCGGGGACATGACGGCCAAGCGCATGTCGTGCCACGCCTTGGCCTCGGGGAATAAACTCTACGTGGTGGGGGGTTACTTCGGCACTCAGAGGTGCAAAACACTGGATTGCTATGACCCTACGTCAGACACGTGGAACTGTATCACAACAGTGCCTTACTCGCTCATCCCCACAGCTTTTGTCAGCACCTGGAAGCACTTGCCGTCATGATGAGGAGCCGGGCTCGGGGGCTTTTATCCAGGAGGTCAGAAAGGTAAGGGTCTCCTCCTCTTAAACTGAAACTTGCTGTCTTGCCTCAATTGCAGCTGCACCTGGAGTCACGGGTTCCAGGTTGGTCATGAGGTTGTTTAATGGGCAGGGAGCATTTAAAGGTGTGATGCAGAGTCAGGAAGCAGTAGCCAGTCCTGCCGTGCTGTAAGCCTAGCTGGCTCCCAGGGTTCTCTCATTTCCAGCTGATCCTCCCAGCAGCTTTAGAGATACATCTACACTGATGGTTGCAAGCAGGCCACGGCTCCTCTCCCTCTGCTCCAAGGTGGCAGGATGTGGTAGAGTGACCCTTCTGTGGGTGGGTGGGGACAGCAGGGCAGATGTGTCCACATGTGCTCTCATGTTTCTTACCGCGGAATATATCCTGTCCCTGTGCAGCTGAGGGAGTTAAGGTTTCCAAAAACACTTGAAGGTGAGTCCTGGGAGATACCAGGGCCACAAGTGCTTTGGAAATGTCTCAGTAGTTCAATATTTTTGCTGATTTTACGGGTGATTTATTCAGAACTGATGAATATGTAGGCAAGTGACCCTTGGAATGCTGGCAAATCTTGGATCTCTTTTTACGCTCTGTATTTACATTTCAGTGGGTAGCAGGAGCAAAAGCTCAGAAGCCACAATGCATTTGATGGTCCTGGTGTTTATTTATCATCCAAACTGTTGCTTGTTAAATCAGAACTTCTGAGACTTCTCTGTAAGACCTGAGTGGGAGGGAAGGGGTTTTGTAACCAGAAGAAGAATGTGTTTATCAGCGTTTTGTGGTGTGTGAGAATAAGAAAGTTGGTGGAATCTCATGATGTCCTGTCTCAGTCTGGTGCTTCAGTTCTCTCTTGCTCAGGGAAGGTGCTACTGCAGTGCCACTGGGATGGGACTGCTGGTTCCTCCTCTCTCCTCCCCAGTGGCATGTCTGGTTCCCAGTGTGGCTCCACAGAGCTTTGCATGTCTTCACCAATCTGCTGAGATACAGCTGTCCAGGCTAAGGCCAAAAACTCTTCTCACCTTGCCTTGTAAAAGCAGATAGTGATATGGGCAACAGTTGGATAGCATCATCTCCCCAGGAAGTCTGTGACACCTCTTCTAGCTCAGTCTGCAGGTTTCACAGAGCCAGCAACACACAGAGCCCTGCTTTGGTGGTCGGAGCCTACATCCCAGCCAGCTGAAGGAGCTGGTATGCATGTGGGATTGACAAGCTTTACTTACAGTTTTATTTGGAAAGTGGAGACTGTGGGGAGGGAAATTCTTCCACAGACTCATCAAAATCCACTTCACTTAACACAGGGAAGAAGGAATGCTGCCCAAACCCTCTAACACCCTCTCACTTCCCTGCTTCCCACTTGGTGTGGTTGGCGCGCCTGGGAATCACCCAGCGGGTGAGATTGCTGGCACCTCCCGGTGATCATTTCTTTTGATGCCAGCTGGGAACCAAGGAGGAGTTCCTGGCACATCTGCTGGTTATTTGCCCAATGTGACCACCTGTTTTTCTCAGGGGGGAAAAAAATCACCCAGGGCCTTTCACTCTGGCCTTTGTGAAACTCCTGGTTTTAACATGGGTTGGACCACCATGAGGGCAGGGTGAGAGTGGAAAGGGTTAAAATGAGATCTGAGAGTGTTCCCAACACTGGAAGATAATGACCTTTCCAAATTCTCCTCCTCAGGCGTTGCCTAGCATCTGTCACAGTGGCTCAGTAATCTAATTAACTGCCACTTGGCTATTAAATATTGAAGCAAAGAGTGTGAGGACTCCATCATTTTCAGCTCAGGTCAACGGGGCCTCTCTTTAAGAGCCATCCTAGAGCTGAAAATTAATTTTCTCTGGTAGCAGATGCATCTGAATATTAAAGCTCAACACCAGCCATGCTCCTGGGAATAGGATAGGGAATAGTTTGAGGTGGAAGTTGATTCTTCAGCCACTGAATAAAAAAGTCTCCAAAGTCACAGTGATATTTTCCTCTCCTGCTCTTTTTCCTCCATACTGTATTTGGTTTGTTCAGACAAACCAAATAGCTTTGGGGGGGTTGCATAGATAGGTTTCCCCCCTGTAACCTGGAGCCTGACACAGCATAAGAAAACTAGGAGCTGTAAAATATACCAACCTGCCAATTAAACTGGTGAAAAGTCACTGTGTGAGGGTTTTATGTGCTTTTTTGGCTTCACTTCCAGAAGAAGTATTTCAAATATACACGAGCTCTTGCCAGAAAGAATGTCTCTGCACATGATTTTTCTTTAGGGTTTTTTTTGAAGGGTTTTTTTTTTGTACTTATTTACTGTTGTGGCCTCAGCCACTGTGACAGCTCCTTACATGAAGCGCCAGGATGGGTGAGTGAATGTCTCTGATGTGCATGTGTTGCAGTGCTGCACCACCCATGTCCCATGTACCTGCCTTGGCTGTCCTGGCTGTACTTGGGTCAAAACTGGGCTCAGGAACTGGGGTAACTGCCTATAGGATCCTGTGGCTACACCACTGTCCTGTAGCAGGTCTGGCTGAGGGATCTTTTGGCTTGCAGCTCCCACCATGGAAGGTGTCTGCTGCAACATCTGGATAGGCCCTGTGGGAACCTACTGCAAGTAGGGACACCCAGAAGGCAGGCTGGCTGTGTCCAAGTGTGCTTTGGCAATACTGACCCTATGGGTTACCCCCTCAGATGGAGAAGGCTCAG
Source organism: Lophotriccus pileatus (assembly GCA_035583135.1). Classification (NCBI taxonomy): domain Eukaryota; kingdom Metazoa; phylum Chordata; class Aves; order Passeriformes; family Tyrannidae; genus Lophotriccus; species Lophotriccus pileatus. The sequence continues at coordinate 6,957,483 of JAWWES010000018.1, read as the reverse complement.
GAGGGACCATTCCTCAGAGCCGAGCAAGCTGAGCTGGTGGGGAAAGGCTTGGGCAATCACATGGCAGGAAACAGTACTTTGTACTCATGGAAAAAACAACCTCTTGCCTATAAACTGGTCCCTGAAACCCAAATAATCTGTCCTCAGCAAGCGTTGATCATAAACCACCCAGCCTGCTTTTCATTTAAAGCATAAAGCTGATCAGCTGGAAATGTTTCCTTGAGGGCACGGCCTTGGCCCTTCCCAGCTGGAGCAGGGGCACCTTTCGGCAGAGGTCCCAGCAGCCCTGCCAGGGAGGCTGTGTGACATTAATTTAGTGCTTATTACCTGCAGTTAATTCCAGGGATCAAGCGTGATTAGCAATACGAAATGTGAAAGCCTGGTCTCCTCCCACCCGTGGCGGTGGAGCCATGAGGAGGCAGAACACTACAAAAGGGAAATAAAATACGGAGCACTCGGCTAATAAAGACTCTCTGTGTTTACAAAGACAAGCACAGCCTGGCCAGGAGCCCAGAGGAGGATGCTAGGTGGTCTGTCACAGTCCTGTGCAGTGACAGTTGATGGGGACAACTCTACACCTCCCCGGAGGTGACTTTGGGCTTCACCAGGAACAGGTTCTCCAAGCTGCCTGCCCCCACATCAGAAGTGGCTTCTCCAAACTGTCTGTCCTGTGTGACGCTCCCATTTTCGTGGGGCAGAGTCACAAGTGGGAGTGGGACGGTTGCTGCAGATTGCATGGTCCAGCCAGGGAAGGTGAATTGGAAAGGGGAATCACTGCATCCCTCTGTGCTGCCTCCTGAGCCTCAAATGCTCCCTTGGGGTGGAGGTGTTGGAATTCCCATCTCAAAACAAATGGGATGAGCCAAACCCCATCACAATGAGAAGCCAGGGGTTCCCCTGCCCAGGGGTTCCCATTCTGGTGCTTTTTAGCTCCTCCAGGATCCTCCTCACGGTCTGGGCTGTAGGGAGAGGAGGCTGGTGGCTGGGCACTGCTCAGACGCTTATTCCTGGGACACATCCAAAAGCTCAAAGCCCACTTTGTGGCTCCCACTGGAGCCCTTTGGTGGGATTAGCTCCCGTGAGGGCTGTGGGTGGCATCAGCAGCTGGTACCTGCTGTTGGGTGTGTGCTGAGCGACCGAGGCTGAAGGTTTTTAAGGGCGTTCTGGCACCTAAAATGAAGTTTGGCCCCAAAGCTGCTGCAAGGATTTAGGCCACATGTCAGGCCCTGAACTGTATTCTGATACCACACTCACGCTGTGCCAAATCTGTTCAGTGGCTTTTCCTGATTATTATATTACATCTTAGATAACAAGCTTTTGCAAAGACACATTTAGTGCTGCCTGGTGTGGCTCCCTTTCACATGCAGCAGCGCCCTGCCAGCTTTCACCTTGCAACAATCACAGGATTTTGTTGCCATGCATCATGCTCAGCTCCATCCACAGAGCACTGCTGAGAGTAGGACATCTTCCCATGTGAAAACCTTGTGTACCTGCAAACAGCAGCCTCAAAAATGCCCAGGATAATCTCCTGGCTCCTGAACGCTGCCGCTCACCTGCGTGCTGCTGGGGTGGTTGCTTGCAACCTGTTGCAACCTCGCTGGAGTTGCCAGAACAAAGTCACAGCTGGTTTCTCTCGGTGGCTCCTAGGGAAACCCATTTGCATGTGTATAATAGCAAGGCTGGATAAACAGGGATTGCAGATTTTTTGCCGCTGCTGCTCTTTCCAAGCGGCTGGTTGTCTCTGAAGCCAGTTTATCAGGCAGCGTTGGAAGGGAGTGGCTGGCCTGGGGAGGAAAGTCGATGAAAATCAGGCTTTTCCTAACCCTGGGCAGATGGAAACATGTGCTGTCTGAGCTAAGCCCCAGACTGGATTAATCAACCCCTTGGAAATGTCAGTGATACGGATGTTTTTGGAGGAACCTGTGGAAAAAGAGAAAAAGGGTCTTTTTGTTTTGTCTGTTCCAGTCCTTGGGCCCTCATTCCTGCCAAAAAAAAAAAAAGAAGAAAAAAAGAAAAAAAGGAAAACTTCTTTTTGTCTCAATTTTTCATTCGCTTGTCATGTCCACAAAAGTTCCCTGCCTGTCTCCAAGCCCTCCCTAGCTGAACACCCTCTCTTCCCCCCTCTCATGCTCAAGCAAAGCACATTCCAACTCCCAAAAAAGCCAGCTGCTTTCTACCTCCACCCATTTCTGGGATTTGGGGTGGGGGTTACCCCAGTAGCTGCCAAAGCTCCCCTCTGTGGGCTGAGCCAAGCATCTCACCAGTTAATTAGCTTTCTCTTTCCTTCCCCAGATGCCAGAGTCACGTCCATGTCCCCTCTCTTGCAGTTGGAGCTGACAACACTGTGACCGAGTCCCCTCCTGTCGTCCCACGCAGGACTCCGAGGCAACTTTCACGTCCCTTCCCGGCACCAGGAGCGGGAGGCACAGCCAGACCCTGCACTGGCATCGCATCACGGGGCCACCAAGGGCCACTCAGCCCCGCCACTGGCCATCGTGCAGGGATGGCACAGAGCCAGGAGCACTGGCTGCAAGGCAGGAGCTGGGCACGAGGGGCACAGGGATGGCTCGTGGGCACCACTGGGCCAACAGCACCAGCGAGATGGAGGCTGCATCCCTCAGCAAGCACCGCTGGGCAGCCCTTATGTGCTTTTTGTTACTCAGCTGGGGGGTTAGGAGATATTAATCTTTTTTTTTTAAAGGCAGCAAACTGTCTATTGGCGATGCTTGCTGCTTGGGTGACTTGGAAGTGTTTGTTAAGGGGAAGAGGGGTGAGAGCACCTGGCCCTCCCCATCCTCTGGCCGCTCGATGGAGGCGATGGCTGTTGAAACATTAAAGCGTGGGAGCTTGGGGCGGCTGCCAGCAGCACCAGGTACTGCGGTGAAACAGGGCAGGTGCCTTTTGTTTTGCACTTTGGGCCTTTTAAATTTTTTTTCCCCCCCTTTCCTCGCTGCAGCCAGTTGTGATTTGGTTGGAGGCCGAGTAGCTCCCCACACACAGCTGCTGGGGAGAGCGCAGCAGCTCTGTTAGTGTGCCAAGGCACCGGCACCGCTGCTCAGATATTCACCAGATAAAGCCCACTGTGTGCTCAGAGCCGGTCTGCTGAGCTTCCCTCTGCGTGGGTGAGGGTGTAATTAGCACAGGAGCAGAAACAGGGGTGCAGCTCGTGCCTTGGGAGGGGGCATCTTGCCACGGCAAGGCCTCAGAAGGAGAGCAAGTGGATTAGGGGAGCATGGCAGGGTGGGTAGGGGAGGGATCCCCCTTCTTCCCATGGCATCCCACATCCTGGCTTCACCTTGCAGAGATGTGAGCGTTTCTGACTGCACGCTGCCTGCCAGTGGTTGGGCCGAGGCTGCCCCAGGTTATCCACACATGCTGGCTGTGGATTGTATTTGGGATTGCGCATCCAAGAGCTGTCAGCCAGTGTTGCTCGTCACTCAAGCTGTGAAGGAGGGCACATGCATTTGAGATGTCAAGACAGGGATGCAGCTCCTGACTGGCCTCTTTAGGGCTGGCCACCGACAAGGACTGGTCCTGCACCAACCCAGCATCCCACTTCCCTGCACAGCAGATCTACAAATGCTCCAGGCTTGCCTTTTGCCCCTGGATTAGGCTGAGCTGTAGCCTGGCCAGCTGAATGATGCAATGCTCTGAAAAGCCTTGACACGGCTTCAAACAACAAAGGTCTTTTCGGAGCAGCGGGCGCCCGTTGCTGCCGGGGAGAACACACGTTTTGCACAGCCAGTCTGCGACGCGCTGAATGACGTTTATTTACATTTTCTAGTATTTCTTTTTTTTTTTTTTTTTTTTTCCCCTCTTTAGCTGCTTGTGAACTTTAATAAAAATGATGATCTGGGAAACCGTTTGTGTGTTTTTCACAGGAGTCTTCATTCTTAAGTAAGTTGGATTTAGCTCTAATAACAGGGCCGGGGACTAATAACAGGGTTGGCTCTTGGTGGGGCGGTTCACAAACAGCCTCCGAAGCAACCAGCCTGGCTGTAATTATTATTGCTTCAGCGCTTGGGAAACTGAGGCACAATGTCAATTGTCTTGTCCAAGGTTAGTGGTAGATCTGGGAATAAAGTCCAGGACTTCTCATGTCCTGAGGACATCACATGTCTTACGCTCCATGGCCGCTTTCACCCACCTTGTCTGTGTTTTTTAGGAGAACTTGCAAGTCTGCAATGGTAATAATACCTGCCAAGTAGGTTGAGGGGCCCAACAAAGACACAGCCGTACTCCTGCAGGGAAAGCCAGTAATTTCTAAGGAAGATGAAAAATTCATACTTCTGTTTTCCTTATTTGCCTTTGCTTGGCTCCTGCAGCTCCCAAGAAAGGGGCCCATTGACAGGAGAGATGGAGCTTTCCAGCGGGGCCCCTGTCCACACTTCTCTGTGTGCATCTCTCCCCATCCCAGAGGAGCAGGGGACTGATCCAGCCCTGCTCTGGGAACTCAGGCTCCTGCTCAGGTCTGGGACCATGGGAGCATCGCTCAGAGCAGTGAGCAGGCACCAGGCAAACTCACATTTGCCTCTTCTTATAGCAGGGGCCGACTGGGTTTGGGAAGCAAAACTTCCTATGGATGTTACACACAAAGGGATTTAAAGCCTAAATTTTGGAGCTGTAAAGGATACAGGGAACATGTCCCCCTGCCTGCAGGAGCTGGGTAGGCAGCAGCATTAGCTGACATGAGCTGAGCAGATACAAGTATAATGCTCTATAGAAAAAGCTCATTAAAGAACCCTTTGGGAAACCAATTCAGGGTAGAAATTACTGTTTGATGAGCAGGAGGGGGGAAAAAGAGAAGGGGTGTGTGAATGAAATCGTCTATAGTTTTGTTGATTCAGGTTTTATATGTGACTATGGGACTTTAAATAGCAGCTGGGGAGGCTTTGCAATGGGCTTGCTTTGATATGAGCCATGCAGAGACCTGCTCTTTTGTATTTATTCTGGAGCTTTCCTGAAAGACAATTCAAAAGCCATCAGCAGCTGCTGTGACAGCAGCGACCTGTTGCTATGGAATTAAATGCAATGAGAAATACAAAGGTTTCTTGGTTAGCAGCAACAGAGTAAAAGGGGAGCAGGAGATGGAAATGGATGTAACAGTGAGAATAAAGCTACAGCCAGAACGGAGCTGGCGTTTAAAAGGGAGGTGCAGGGGTAGAAATGTAAACCTGATTTGTTTTCCTTTTTTAAAAGGGCTTTTTCACCATCTCAGCAGGTCAGGCACAGCTTTGTCTGGGAGCAAGCACTTGGGAAAGAGTCCTGTCTGGTGGTGTTACAGGGATTGTGTGTTCCCAGGCTCCTGGGAAACATGCCCACAGGCTATAGCCAGCCCTCTCTGCGGGGTGTCAGAAGCTCAGACATCTTCCCCATGAGGTGCCAGGAACCTGGCAAGGAGATCCCCTGGAGGGACAGGGGGCTTGTCCCACGCCTCCGTTGTTTTGCTGGGCCCAGTCCCACGGGAGAGCCTGGGCAGGACACAGCTCCACTCTGGCCCTGCCTGAAGCCTGTCCGTGGGCTCTCTCCCTCTCAGTTCCCCAGCTCTATAACAGGGTGCTTCTCACTCTCCAAAAATCCCTTGGGAGGAGAGGACAGGGAGGTGCTCAGAGATGGAGCTGGGCAGGCAGCTGGCAGGATCAGACCTCTCCTGGGCCCAGGCCTGGGGACTTTCATCCCGAGGGGCTGACCATGGTGAACCTCCCCAGTCGCAAAAGGACAATACTCCAATATCTTCTTTAAATAAATCTCATAGTGCCTTATTGGTTTTTAAATATGCATTTTCCCAGCCTGACCCCAGCTGCCCTTGAAATAATACTGTTGTGCAGTGAAGCCCTGCAGGGAATTATCTTCTGAGCCTGCTCTCCCTTTGTCATGAGAGTCAATTAAAAGCAGAGTAGCTGGTGATTTAATAGCTTCGGTGTCTGAGGAAGCCCCACATCCATCCAGAGGCCAACGCTGGCATTTAAACACATAATTGGAGTGGAGGAGTGGTTTTTTTCCAGCCATCCAACATGCTTTCAAATTCATCCATGTCTATACAAAGCACTGAAGCCTCGTGTCCTTGGCTTGTCATCTTCTGCACGTTAATTAATACCCCAGCATTGCACATTCTCCCTGCAATATATCCCCATGTCAAATTGTTTTCCTATTTTCCCATGCACCTTTTCCTTTGGGAAAAACCCAGCACATTTTAGTCTCTGAAGAGGGCCCAGGCTCACAAAATGCCGTGCATCAAAATGCTGCTCAGTAAGTAGGGTCTGAGTTAAGCTTCCAATAGCAGGAGAAACCATTGCCCCAGCTCCCCATGACCAACTGGAAGTTTAAACTGGCACCAGTCCCTCTTGCTCCAGTGCAGAGCAGGGGCTCTGTGTCCTCCAGGCACAAGCAGCAGTGCTGGGGGCCCAAGGTGGGAGCCAGCAGCAGGGACTCCCAGCGGGAGTGAATAGCCAGGACTGAGCTCATTTATTCTTCCTTCCTCACAATCTCCCTTTTTTTTCCATTTCACCACCTCCTTATTTAACATCCTCAGCCGTTGTGCAGAACCCTCACCCTGTTTGCAGCAGTGTGACCTACTTTGCCACCACGTCCCGACTTCCTCACTGAAATTGCGAGCTCAGAGCCCACCCAAGCCATTCAGCGTTTCTCAGCTGAATAACAGATCCAATTAGGTGGAAAAAGCCTGGCTTTTCATGCTGTCAGTGCCTGGACATCTCACTTCCCGCTTCCCCAGCACACGCGGCACCACTGATGTCCACGTCTCGCAGGCATCGCAGACAAGGACCCCTCTGTGTTTTGTGCCCCCCACCAAGTGAAGGTGGGGGAAGGGCTCCAGAGGACTGATCCTGGCTACCCAATGTGTCCTTTCATTCTTCCTGGCATTCTTCTGTGGACCGTGGAGCTCAGGAATCAAGTAATTTGTGGATTTCCAGTTCTGCCTTTCTTGAGAAGCCCTCCCTTCCCCGCTGAATTCCAGAGGGAATTGTCCTGGACCAGGTCAAGGTGGCACAACTTGTGCTTGTGAAGAAACTGCTGGCACTTTCAGCCAGAATGTGATTTAATGACTGATAGAAAGGCCTGTCTCTCTGTTCTGGCATCACAACCAGTCCTGTGTGTCTGTCCAGAGCAAACACTGTGAACTGCCCTTTGCTGCTCCCCTCATTCTCCTTTTCCACCCCAGCAGAGATCCTTCTCTCTACAGCCCCACAGCAGGCAGCCAGCCCCCAGGCTGCTGGCTCTGTTCCATTGTGGGAGAATAACTGCTTATTAAAGGGGATGAGTAGAAACAAAACAAGGTGAAAAAGGCTTAAGGCCCACTAGGAAAAGCCCTTTTGGCTTCTAACATCCCTGGCTGGGTGGGATGGACAGCCATCCCCTGCCCTGGGGTCAGCCCGGCAGCGCTGGGACTTGCTTGGCTTTCCAGCAGGTGCAGGGAGGCGGGTGAACACCCACCCACCGCTCCATTTCTGGGTCATTGTCTGGAGGAATTACACACGCACATGCAAACAGGAGCTGCTTCCCACTTCCCGGCACCCAGCCGAGCACCCGCCGCCTCCCGGCCCCCTCTGCCCACGCTGCCGCCCCGCCGGGCTCACGGCTGCTCCCGGCCTTCCCACCGGGCTCTGCTAATGACTCACCGCTCCTGCTCCGTTCTAATTAGGCTCCTGTCTAATTAGGCTCACTGGAAAGATGCGGCCGGTGAGAAACAGCCCTTTGGTGAAAGGAAAGGGGAAAGAAAGAGCATCTGGAGACGCCGAGTGCCAGAGGGAGAGACGCCAGGCTGAGGCGAGAGGTCAGGGGGGACGGCGAATTGCCAGCTGAGCTGAGGCTGTGCAAGGCATGGACCATAAAGGAAAGAGAGCAAAGGGACTTACACGAGTTCCTTCCAGGGACCCTCCTGGGGTTGGGAAGCAGGAAACAAACCTCGGCTCCATCCCGCGGAGGTGCCAGGATGTCCTTCAGCCAAGAGCGAGGGCTGCCATTTAATAGCCCCATGAACGTCAACACACAGGGGAGCCCCGGGATGCAGGGAGAGCAGGGCAGGGCAGGGCAGGGGTGACCCACTCCTGAACCTACACCATCCTCCTTCCCCTGGGCCTCCTTGGAACAGAGGCAGGGAAGCAGGCTCTGGAGCAAAGCCTTGTTTGGGGGTGTTTCAAGGTGTGAAGACAGCTTTAGGGGGATATAAAGAACACCCACTGTGTCTGTCTGTCCCTGTGAGGGCTGGGGGAACTCACTTGTACAGACTCTAGTTGCTAGTGTCAAATACTGTTTTCCACTTAATTTTAACATGGTCCAACCTCCTAAAAATCAACACATTTGCTATGTTTAACATTCCAGTAACTAATTAACAAATCCCAGGTGCCTTTAATGGCAAAGGTAAGTCATTCCTTTGCCATTCACCTTGTGTCTGATCACAAGGCATCTCACTCACTCTGCAGTAATTAGGGGTTTGCCTTTCCTTTTAATAAAACCTCCATGAATGAGTGGCCTGTCTGCTAAGTCCCAGCCCAGCTTGCACCTGTGTCCTTCCAGACCTCCAGTTTCTCCCCCTAAAGCCAGTGCCAGAACTGAATCCAGCAAGGGCAGGGAAAGAAAAACACAGATAACACAAATGTTAAAGGTATCAGTAAAGCGCGTTTCCGAGGAGCCTCTTCTCTTCCTGTCAGTGCTCCTTTTAGAGGCCCATCCCAGTCTAAGGATTCTGTATGATCCCTTTTAGGTGATTGTGCCAGTGAAAATCCAACCACATCCAGACAAACCCACAGAGATCTTTTGTTCTAAAACGGGATGCTAAGGAAAGGCCGAGGCTGGGCAAGGAGCCTGGGATGCTCAGAAACACATCATTCCTTGGGGATCATTGAAAATCATTAACTGATATGATCTAGGCAGAATATCTTCTTCATCATCTTATCCATGCTGTCATGGCTCAGAGTATGGACAGCAGATGAAATTGTGGAAAGCTGGTTTAGGATAGTCAAATTGCCACACGGAAATGGCCCAGAGCAGGAGGGCCCTTTGCTTCCTCCTCTGCCAAAGGCAATTTGTGTTGCCTGCCCAGGCTTCCCCTTGGCTGATGGAAATAGAGGGGTTTGGTGTATGCTGGGCAGAACCAGAGAAGCTCACAGTGCCTGATTTGCCCTGGCAGGAGCTTGATTCTGCAAGGATTTCATTTTCTCCATGTGATCTGTCCTCAGTAAACGTGCTCTCCCTCCTCCTGTGACCAATGCCTGTTGTATTGCAGGAGCATCTCACACTCCCAGCAACCGCTGCTGTTGTTTTACTGCAGGGATACAAAGGCTGGGGGTGCCCCAAGAGGTGCTTTTGTCATGCATCCAAGTTGCAGAGCCAAGAGGGGCCACAGGAAAACGTGCTCTTTAAAAGCCATACCCAGGAGAGGATGGTTTGGCAAAAGCTTTTACTAGTTTCAGTAAATACGTGAGCTGGGACGCATGGGAATGCAAATAAACCCAGGACTACTGAGCAGCCGTGAAGATAAACCAGCTCTTTCATCTCCCGTCTCACGCCCAGGAGCCGTTTGTCTCAGAGTAAGTGCTGCGTGACAGGGCGTAGGTTTGGGTACATTGACAGGACTCAGGTTTTCAGAACAGCACGTGTAACACAGCTGAGAGGAGGGGGAAAATAACACACAGTGCCCTGCAGGCTAACAGGCACGGGAGGTGGGTTGGCATTCCCTCATGCCTGCTAGGGAACAACCCAGCCCCCCAAGCAGTGTTCATGTCCATGACCTGAAGGCTTTGATCAATACACAGAATCACAGAATGCTTTGGGTTGGAAGGGACCTTAAAGATCATCTTGTTCCAACCCTCTGCCATGGGCAGAGACACCTTCCACTAGCCCAAGCTGCTCAAAGCACCATCCAACCTGGCCTTGAACACTTCCAGGGAAGTGTCCCACATCCGATTTTCCTCAAGCATCCTCTCTCCTTCCTGATATCACCTCTGGACAGAAGTGAATAAAGAGATGGAAATGCAGCAATTCCTCTGACTCGAAATCAATACAGAGAGAACGAAGGGTGCAGGTCTCTTGCTCCTTCTGCCTGGGGAAAGGAAGCTGGAGTCTTGTGCAGGATTACTGGTACAGGGGCATCTGTGGTCACTTCTACAGCTAAAATAAAATGATGGTGGGGAAACTCCAGCCATCATGGTCCTCTGTGACTTCTCATCAGGCTGCAGAGCAAACCCTGCTTTGGGTCTGTACTTCTGGCACCTTCTCCTGCCTGGACTGATGCCTGTGGGCACTGGGAACACCATGACCTTACCACAAGATCACAGAATGGTTTGGCTTGGAAGGGACCTTAAAGACCATCCAGTTCCAACCTTCCTGCCATGTGCAGGGATGAGGTTGCTCAGAGCCCCATCCAACCTGGCCTTGAACACTGCCAGGGATGGGGCATCCACAGCTGCTCTGGGGAACCTGTTCCAGTGCCTCACCACCCTCACAGTAAAGAATTCTTTCCTAACATCACCTTCCCTAGGGGAGAGGAACTTACCTGGACACTGGCTACAGCATTTCTGCTGGGTCTCCTCTTGCAGGGGATGTGGAAACACATAAAGCACACACTGCATCGTGGGTCCTGTCCTGTGAAGACACGTAGCATCTCTAGTTCTCAGCCAAATGAGCTAAAACCCCCTGGTGTCTAGGATCTGCCAGAGACACAGAGCTATGTCAGGGGGTTACAGAAACTCTGTGCCATAAGCCAGCACATGCAGCGCCCAGACTCCCATTTATCTCCTCTCCCGGGGCTGAAGTGGTGGAGAGAACAGCTGCGACACTTCCTCTTCTTCTAAAAGGATGAAAAGCCCTGTATGTGGCAGGGGGGGGGAACTCAAGGAGCTGAATACCACCGTGGCCATCTGTGCTCAGAAAAATGCAAATCTTGTAAGAGAAGAAAAATAAGTTAAAGAGTCCAGTGAGTGCAGACCAGAGTGGAGATGATAAAGGCAATGCAAACATTTGATCACAGGTTAAGGTTAAGGCTGTTCATTCAGACTTGGTGCAACAAAGTCAACAGCAGAAATACCAAAGGTGTGGGAATAAATCAGGCAGAGAACTCAGACTCGAAATCAAATTTATTTAGAGAAAAGAATGACTTCACAAGATGTTGATGCTGATAGCTAAAAAGGAAGATAAATAAAAGCTTGTTACAAAACCTAATGGTTTCTGGTAACTTACAGAAAAAAATGAATTTTACAGTCAACAACTTGCTCACTTTTTACATAATTACAAATTAACATACAACAAAATTAGGTTTTACCCTCTTCTTTAAACGTCTTATTTCTCAACTTTTTTTTTTTTTTTACGGGTTCAACATGAAAATGCAAAGCTTTTTTTTTCTTTTTTTTTTTTTAATAAGAAACAAACCAAAAGCAGAGGTATATCAGGTTATTATAATACACCTCAATGTTCTGGGAATTCCTCCAAGTGCATTCCATATTAGTACAAAATAAACACCAGGCTAAACTTTAACCATAGGCGAACCGAACTGGACAGAGATTTTTTTATTTTTCAAATTTTTTTTTTTTGAGTCAGTGTTTAATATCAATAGAGAAAATAGTAAAAATACTTTAGAGCACGGAAAGGATGGATATCTACAGACAGCTCAAATACATACGAAGCTCATAGCTGTATGCAAAGCAGTGAATGTTATCCTGTTCCCCCTCCCCCCAAGCAACGGAAGCTGAATATATTTGGGCAAAGCATCAGTGTCAGTGCGATGCATGTGGAAGGAAAGGGCACAGAGCCCTGGAAATGCTGGTGGGAAGGGAGCTAGCATTACACTTCCCATCACTGAGGAGCACAAGGTGTGGAGATTTAGCCAGTTCAGCTCGCCTATTTTAAAAATTAGCTGCATCACCAGATGAAGAGTCATGGATCGCGGCCCCTTCTGACAAAAGAAACAGGAGTTATGCACAGCAGGGGTGATTTTTATTTGTAAGGGTGCCCTAAATTATGATAAATTCCCAAACCTGGCCAGCAGGCAGAATAATTTCCAGAGTTCTGGTTAACAAGGAATGTTTTGTGGGATTTTAGCAGATAGTCTCCTGTGCCCCCTGTCCAGTCCTCCCTTTCTCCATGCCACAGATATCCCAGACAGCTTCCTTGGAATTTGGCACCTGAAGAACCGCTTCTGACTTGGTGGCATTCGGAAGGACTGGAAATTGAGTGTTTCAGCAACAGCTGTGAGATCAAATGACTCAAGGAAGGTGAAAAGATGATTGGACTCTATGGATGCTCTCGCCTTTGAAAGGCAGTACAAATCCGCACAAGTTCATGGCATTACTGTGCTTCCCAGCAGTGGTCACACCTCAGGAGAGGAGTCCCCCTCAGCACTGGTGAGAGCTCCTGCCCTGGGGATGGCACCTGAGAGGTCTCCCAGAAGCCTGGACAGTAAATAACTTGATGCATGGAAAGGGCCTCACTTCACTTATTTGGATGTATCCCCCCACATCTCCTTTGCTCTGAGTTTCTCCAAGGAAAAGGAGACAGAGGGCAAAGCACTGGTGGGACTGCTTCCCTACCTGCTGTGAGGAAGGTGATGGTGAAGCTGGCATGGGCTTTCCCAAGGGATATACCTGAGCCAACAGAAGCCAGTTCTCTTGTGCTGTCACTCAACCCATCTGCAGTGGGACTGTAGTCAGATTCATACACACTTTGGTCTAAAAATGATACAAGAAACTTGGCTCTTCCTTCCCTCTCAGGGTAAAGCCAAACCAAACCAGGAACATGCCCACTTGCAGCTCAGACTTTTGCTGGAGATGCAGACGGAGGAGCAATGGCAAAACTGATTGTCTCCAGGAAACCAAAACAAAAAGGGACAAGACCAGTTCCATTTAAAGTGCTTTATGGCATCAAACCGACGTCAAGTTACATGTTGAGATGATCACTTCATTTAAAAGAAGCTAAGGCCAACCCCACACAACTCCAACAAGTCTCACACCCTTTGCTACAGCTACTATCTACCACTGGAGTATTCTGACACCCGCAGCTAATACTGACCACTTCTCTACTTCATCTGAGCCCACAATCCCACTTTCTCTGGACACTGAAATCCCTCCTGTTGGCAGTGGCAAAGACCAGGTCAAGAAAAGCCTAGGAAAAGCAAATCTGATTTCTGCCCTCCATGAAACACAGGCACAAACAGGGTCATCTTCTTCCTCCAACGTGAGCTTTGCACAGATATTTTTGAACCTGCTCTGTGTCCCAGGAACCCAGTACAAAAACAAGGTGGTTTGGGTGTTCCAAATGGGATCAAGGGACTGGCTCTGGGAACCAGACACAGCACAAGGCTGGGCTGAAGAAATAACAAGCTTTCAACAACTTCAGGATGGATGCCAGGCGTGAAACTGGAGCAAATGCAATTTTAAGGCCAGGAAGAGGAAAGGCTTTGGTGCTGCAAAGCTGGGACCATACTCCAGCAGACAACCCAAGGCAACCTGCAGGGATCAGAGCAGGAATCTGACTCGGGGAACTTATGCCAAGCCCTTCCAAAGAAAACCTGAGAGAGGAAAAATAAAAGGCTGAAGAGATAAAAACAAGCCCTTACCTTCCTAAAGGGGAAAGAAGAAGGAAGCAGTGTGGGAGGAGAGGCTCCATTCCAAAAAAGTGAATCATACAGTAACAGACATCCTCCAGGGACAAAGGTCTGTCCACCGGAGTTTAAGACACAAACAGCTTTGACATACATGATTTCTGGTCAGGGTATTTCTGACTCACACCTGCGGCTTCTGTCAAGGAACCACAGGGATCTCTGGAGATCACTTAGCAAATACTATTTTCACTTAGGACACTGAATGCTCTTTTTGATTTGCACAGGTCAGGAGAGATGGTGAAGCCAGGCAGAGGCTCAGCCCTGCTGCCCTGGGTCACACATCTGCCTTTTGATGCCTTTCTCAGAGCCATGGGACATTCCTGTGTTGTGAATCCAAGATGTGTAGGGACTGGGGAAAAGACAGTGGGATAAAATAAAAAGCTCATAGTGGCAAAGGCTGTTCCAGACTGAGGGGAACTCTCAGGCATACCGGGGCCCTGAGCACTGTTCACACAACAGCAAATGAGCTTCGGTTTCCAAAAATTTCAGCTTGGCATATTCACGTTTGTA
>JAWWES010000018.1:6909205-6943261 GCA_035583135.1 Lophotriccus pileatus | reverse complement strand
GGCCCTGAGCACTGTTCACACAACAGCAAATGAGCTTCGGTTTCCAAAAATTTCAGCTTGGCATATTCACGTTTGTAAATGTACAAATAATAGGGCAAAAGTGAAATTGAAATTATGAAAAGGTAACACCACACCACCAGCACATTCCTCCTTCAGCTTCCCTTGGGTTCAGGAGAGGAGCTCCTTCCATCTCCCCGGAGAAGTGACCAGACCTCAGATCACTGCAAGGCACTCCATGCTTTGCTTTTGTCTTTGCCTCCAAAAGGTATCAGAAAACCTCTCCAAAACATTTAAACAAGGAAACTAACTGATAAGAGGAGCCTTGTCTGAAGTCACTGTTTTTTTACAAACCTTTTTGACCCAAAGATGCTCTGCCTTAAAGAAAGCTCTCAGCTGAAATTCGGTAACTCTGGGCATGGCATGAGCTGCAAAGCAGCACTGCTCAAACCCTGGTTTTGTAGGAACCAGGGAGATAAGAATATTTGGTTTACCAATCTTTTGGTAAGAAAACAAACCAAAAAAACAAACAAACAAACAAAAAAAAAAAAAAAAGGAGGGAGGAAAGAGAAAAAACCCAAACCATCCCCCAAACAAAAGCAAAAAGAAATAAAAAAATAAAACCAAGTCAACTCCTTTTTTAAAAAAAGAACTCTTTCAAATAAACAGAAAGATAAATATTTTTGCAAGCCCTGCTTGCAATTAAGAACAAGCACCAAATAATATTTAAAAAAAAAATCAAAATACACATAATTTAAAACCTTTTTCCTTTCTTCCTCTTTTTTTACTTTTTTTTTTTTTTTTTTTTTTTGAGTCTTAATAGGGTAGAGAGCTTCAAAAGCAAGCAGGTGCTTGAAGGTTCCTGCACTGACCAAGACAGCCCAGCCTAAGCATCCACCTCACCATCAGTGCTGCTGATACTCATCAGCACTAACTCTGAAAACTGCTGTGGGTTACCAGCTCGTGAGAAGCCAGAGAGCAAACTGAAATCAAACAACAGTGCAAGAAGAGAAATGGTTTGTTATTTTACAGAAAAAAAACTCAGGAAAGGAAATACACTTGACAGCTTCAAACTCTGAGCTATTTTGAAGCTGGTGGCATTCTGTGACCATTTGCAAATCCACTTGGGTTAGTTCTCCTGAGAGGGTTTGGAAGAACAATAATTTTGGAGAACATTGTGGCTCTCTGCATTTCTCTAACCCTGCTGAACACATCCCTGCATTCAGTAGCTGTACAAACACCTCGGTTGGCACAGGGAGAGCTGCCCTCGGACCTTCCCCTTCCGCTGATGACAACACAGGGACGCACAGACAGTTTCACCCTAGAGCCCACAGTGACCTGCCACGCTGGACCTCTGGACCTGTCCCACAGTGGTTTTGTCCATGAGAACATTTTTCTCCCTAGAAGTAGTAACTAAGTGCATGGTATTGTACAGCCATAGGGATAGGAGCCATCTCTTTGGAGTTGGCTCTGCTCGCAGCACGCAGGCCTGACCCACGATGTCTCACTGAAGTGCTCTGAGACTGCTGTTGTCTCATTCTGCCTCAGAAAGGAGCAAGGGAAGCTGACAAAATCCAGGGAACAGAAGCCCAATGATAACACAAAAAATGGGCTAAGACAAATACAAATGACAGAACAAAGGTCCCTAAAAACAGATTTTTAGCCATCCCCCCAGGAAGTCATTAGGCTTGTATGGGGATGTCAAATGCAACTGGAAAACTCTTCCAGCAAAAAAGATAATCTTTGCTTCAGGAAGGAGCGAGCTGGAGCTCAAAGTGATTGTGTGAAAACAGGTTATTTTGAGTTGTTCCCACTTGAACAGTGTCTGTTCTGGCTCCCTGGGACTGCCTTACCAGCTTACCAAATTTCTCTTTTCTGCACCATTTTAAATATACAAAAAGATGTTCTACTTGGCTCTGGAAACAGTTTGACATTTGAATCCTCTGCCCCATGGAAATCTTTCAGAATGACTTTTTTATTTTGTTTTCCTCTGAGTTGTTGTTTTTCAACGCTGTTACTGCTTCCTGATGTAAGGTACTCTTCTGAAACCATGAACACGAGAGGGGTGTGCAGGTCACTGGCATTACAATCAGAGCAGTAAGGGCAAGATATTTAATATCTACACGCTCCCTGAAAGTCATCAGGTATCATCTATCCCCATGGGCCGACCTTGGCTGTAAGCACATCCCAGTGGATACATAGATACATATATGTATATATACAGTATATCTATATATGCCAGTGTGTACGCACCATTTGCAGAGTCCTAATCTTTTGCTAAATGCTTGGTTTTGGTTATGTTCCCCAGAAAAAGGGAATTTGAAGGCACAGACCCCTTAAGGCTATTGTTCTCTCATCCTTCAGCAGTAAGAAGAGACCGAAAACATCTATCCCAATTCATTTAACCCAAGGTTTGCACAGAGAGATAGCACTATTTGCTGTGCAGTTCAGCCTCTGTGGTGAGAATTCAGGCAAAACCACAGGAGAGAGGCCCTTATCCACCACTTAACAGACTTCATAACACGTTTTATTTAAAACCTCCAGATGCTTGTCCAGCGCAGGCACCAGCTGCGTGCTGCGGAACAGGCAGGGGGATGTCCACGGTGCCAGTGCCACGAGTGACCACAGGAACAGTCTGTGCTCAGCAGAAGATCTCCTCGCCCTCTGGAGGTGCTTCTGACGAGTGAGGATCTGCAGCACAAAAAAACAACAGGTGGGAATCACTGGGGGAACACAGGCAGAGAGCAGGCAGAGCAGGTCTCCATGTGCACAGAAACCCTGCTGTCCGCCAGATCCACTGGACCCCTTAAAAGATGTTCAATTCCCTGAGCTACCACGAATCACACCTTGTAATGGGTGAGCTTCCCTGTGCATAAGTTGGAAAACATCAGTGAGTTAACATGGATAAACCTGGTCAGCTGAGGGCATGTGATCAAATTTCATGTGGGTCAGAGGTTTGAGGTGCAGATCTGAGTCCTAAGGCAATGCAAAACTACTGGAATAAAAAACTGCATGGGTTTTTTTCAGATCAAGAGGTAAGATAGACCAGCTTGAGGGTAAGGGATAGGCCACCACAAGGGTTGCGGCTATCACTTCCAAACTACCAGAGAGCTAAAGAAGACATCAATGCCTCAGGAGCTCCAACAGCCAGGAGCACCCCAGCAGCAGCTCCTGAAAGCACAGACACCAGAGCAGGACATTTTCCTCCTTGAAACAGAGCATGCTGAAAAATAAACCGAGAATCCAGCCTGTGGAAGCTGCTCAGGATGGGACGGGGAAGGGGAGAGGCAATGAGGAAAGGGTATCCCTCTGACAACACCAGGGACTGTGGAACAGGCAGAAAAGCCCACAGAAGGTCACTTCAAGCTGAGAACTCCACTTGTCACAGATGATCTTCTCTATCCCTGTGTTACCATCCACACTTAAAGACAGGTTTTGTGCTTCCTCAAGTTTGCTGGCTGAAGGAAAACGGCCAGCTCAGCAACCCTGAAAACACTCCTGTGACCTCCCTGACACTCACCAGACTGTTGGGAGCGATGTCCCCTGCCCTTTTTCTTCTTTTCCTTCTTCTCCTTTGGTTTGGCTAAACTGAAGAGGCGAGTAGGCATCTGGGTCTGTTCCTCAGCTGCCTTGTTAGTCTGGTTTGTTGTGCTAAGCAAATGGAAAGTGCTTTTCTCTTTGTGTGTCCTTGAAAGACTGTTCCTTTTGGGGGAGACAGACAGTTCTGCATCAAAGTGCCCTTGTTTAGGAAGGGAAGGGCTCTTCTGCTTGGAGGATTCATCGATGCTGGACTGGGAGGAGACTCTTGCAAGTTTCTCATGTAGATTTGAAACCTATAAAGGAAAGTGTTTTATGAAAGAGGCAACAGAGAACGTGGATAGGAAAGGTGTCCCAGACCACTCATAGAGACAGAGATTGTTCTTGTGAACATCCAGCCCATTCACCAGCTAAAACATCGTCCCCATCCAGCCAAAGCAAAGAGAGAAAAGCCCTCTCTGTTTAAGATGAAAAAACGATGCATATAAAGAGTAACACTCCACTATCTTTTGCTCCTACATGTACTATGCTATGTATCAACAAGCCAAGGGCAAGTATTCCCTAAGATCTCACTAACGAGACTCACCCTGCATCGTTTGCACACACAGATGGTGGCAGGAGGCCAAGGAACAGTGTGCCTCTCCGGGAGGGGAACGCCAGCACACCAGAGCAGCATGTGTCAAAGGAACCCTTCCCAAGCAAAAGATGAAAGCAAAATCATTTTTCCTCGATTTTTTTTTCCCTCCTAACGGCTGTCTCAGGATGTAATTGAGCTTGCACATTCAAAGGGAAGATCAAAACAACGGCCCAACAAAGCCTCACTCAACCCTCTATTAATAGCTCTGCAACGTCAGTTAGATACCTGCCTCAAAAAGGTGTTTCCTTCTCCTAAATCCCTTAAGCCTTGCAGGTATTTTACCTCTCAGCCTCTCCCACAGCATCCGTGCCCCTCACATGTCTATGTGCGCTTGATGCTGGAAAAGCTTCACTGGCTGCTCGGAAAACTTCTGGCTTGATCAGGAACTGGGTGGGAGGGAGCAGGCCCTCCTCTGGTGATTAGCTTTTCAGAGCTCACTGCTCCAAAATTAGTCCATTCAGGCACCAAAAATCATTTCCATTTGGCAATCCAACATTTATAAACTAATTTTGCTACAGCTCTAAGCTAATTACAGTCAGAATTAGTGAGTTACAAACAAACAAATGATCAACAGGCTTAAGGATGAAATTCAGCCCATGTTTTGCCAACGATGCTTGCTCTCCTCCCCCAGACTGCTGCACAGCTATAAAGAAACAAACCCCAGCTTGCTGAAAAATACACAGAGCAGGATCTGAGGGGGGGCTCTCTTTGTGCTTATGGGCCAGAAGCATGCTTTGTGCTTTGTGCTTAAGGCACCAGAAGGCTCTTCTTAGCAGAGCCAGGGACCTTTGCTCACTGAGCCACAACCAGACTGCAGGTGCCCAGTCTATCCAGGACAGGGACAATGCCCATCTCTTTGCTAGATATTGAGAATGCTTTTTCAGATGGATGTCAGCATGCAAACAGCCTTGCCCTGCAGTTATCAGCCTCACAAGAGGCTCCTGTGACAGCTTGAGGGTGCAGGTAACCCACAATGCTCAGGCTGTTTTCCGAGAAGGATGTCTCCTTTGCCTGACTGTGCCCCAGAGCTCAGCCCTCATGGGGTGAAGGCCAGTGTCAGGCAGGATCAGCCTCCTAGGATTGCCTGGGACATCTTCTCTGGCAGCCAGCCACCTCCTCTCTGCCATCCCCCACCACATGGCACACAGAAGTGGGCAGAACTTTGGCTCTTTTAACCCCCCCACTGCTCAGCACCGGCCAGGCACCACAAACACACCATGTTGCACCAACACTGGCAGTGCCTCAGCAGCTCCAGAGATGCAAGAAACACAGCTCTGCACATCACATGCAGGGAAAGACAGTGTGAAATACCAGGCCCCACATGTCCAGGGCTGGGCTGGCACCAGTCTATCCCTGCAGGCGTGCAGCTGGCCCAGGAGCTGGCTGGGAGCTCCCTGCAGGGCTCTGCTTCCCCGGGAGCCTGGCCCTTGGCATCGTGTACCTGGTTGTGGTCAGGCTCCTGCCGCATTTGAGATAATCGCTCCATATCCTGCTTGAGCTGCACCTTCTCCCTCTCCAGCTGCTTCTGCGCCGTGCGAAGCCTCTCCAGGTCAAGCTGGTAGGCTGCCTTCTTCATCTGCAGCTCCTCTCGTTCCCGCTCCAGCTCCTGCCACCTCCTCTGGACCTGCTCCTCGCGCTGGGCCAGCTGGGCCTCCTGCTCTGCCAGTTCCTTCTCCCGCACTTCCCATTCCTTCTCTCTCCTCCGCCTCTCCTCCTGGTGCTGTGTCTGCTGCTTCTTCAGGTTGGCCAACTCCTGGCGCTGCTTCTCCAGGTTGCGCTGCTTCTCCTGCTCCAGCAGCGACGTCGGCCGGAAGAAGCTTCGGGTCAGAGCCCTCTCGCTCAGAGCCAGCTTCTGGTCCTCAATGTAGGTGTCCTGCTGCAGCACAACGCCCTGGGAGAGCAGGCACAGAAATCACTACAGCATCCTGAGGAGAGGCCCATCCCTGAAAACCCCAGGGTGCTGAACTGAACCCCTTCATCTCCCGCCAAACTCACAGTGCAGCACTGCTGCCTTAGAGCTGGGCTACCAGAGGATGCTGAAAAGCATCTCCCCAGCAGCTTCCCAAACATAGGTGAGCACTCCCAAACACAGCTCACTCCCACATTCCCAGCATGCTGCTGTGGGGTATCCAGCCATGCAGGGATGTGACAGGCAGAGGAGAAGGGCAGACAGGGGTGAAGCATGACTGGCAGCTTGGGCAAGCAGCAAGCAGGATGAAGGGCTAAGCCTACCTGCAAAGCACTGAGCAGCTTATGGAGGCTGGTAATGGTTTGGAGGACCTGCTGCAAGAAAACAAAAGCGTCGCTATTAGATCTCCCTGGGTGCTGGGGCAGGTGCACAGCACCCTCCTTCCCTCTGTGACCCACCTTGACAAGCTGTACAGCCATCCCTCTGCACCTTCCTTTTCCTCACGCTTCTCCTGCAATGACTGCACTATCCCCCAGTACACCAATACATCCCTTGGACATCTCCCAGAGGTGCCTGGCATCACCCTCCTCCCTTCCCTAGCTGTCAGTGCAGTAGGTGAAGAAACATCTGCAGAGGCACCTCGTGGCACAGACTTCATGGGAAGTCCCATTTTGTCACTGCAAACCATTTCCCACAGCATCAGCTTGCTCAGGAACAAGCAGAGTAACTGGGATGAAACCCAACAGTTCATTTAAAAATTTCAGGGGAAGAACTTTGAGGGGTGAAAAAAACCCCCTAGAAATCCTAGAATGAATGTGGACTATTTGTACTGTTCTCCATCAGCTGACCCACACAAGTCCTACTGCCATTAGACAGAAAAGCTGCACTACAGCAGGTACACAAGAGCAGCACGTGTGTTGTTGGAGGCTCTCCGAAAATACAGGTAAATGCAAACACCTTGTGCATCAACACAGAGCAACCTACTTTGGACCAATGCCCTATCCCCAAATTTAGCCTAGATAAAATTTTCTCTGAATCTCTCATATCCTACAATTATTTTAAGAAGAAAAACCACTGCAGTATTTGCAGTAGTGATGTGATAGCCAGTATTAAGAGAGCTGCTTCTTATTGTGCCATTAATGCTAATTGGAAGTTATGAATGTGTATCAAAGGGAGAATAGAAATCTAATTGCCCCAATTCACTGCACCTGCAACATAAAATTAAACTCTCTCTGTCTGCAGATGCACAATAAATACAGCCCTGTTCATCCTGGTGGTAATTAACCCTTGCTGCCTATAATCAGCACATATCATCCTGCTGGCAAGCAGATGACAATCAGTGAATTCCCTGTCTGAACATCCAAGGTTAAACAAATAAATGACACAGTGGGTTCAGCTTAATGTATTTAAAAGTCTAGATGCGCTTCAGCAAATGAAATGTGTTTTCTTCTACATTATCACCTATTGAGACAAATTCTCTTCCCACTTAAAGAAAGGAAACAGCTGAGCAACGGAATCAATTCTTACCTCGTTATTCCTTTTCAACATGAACATCAGATTAGCATTTCCACCCTACGACAAGATCACAGATTTAATATAAGGACAATGAGAAACCACAGCAAATGTAATTAGCTGAACTAATGACGTACCCAATTAAACACCCCCTCTGAAAGAATTCACACACTGTTTTTAGGCAAGTTAAAATCATATACAGTAAAATGTTAATTAGGTAACATTTTGTAGGTATGTGATGGATTGATCTGCAGCAAGAATAGGTGCAAGGTTATAGCTGACCTTATCATTTCAATAATGAGGCATAATTAAACACATGCTTTGGCTGTTCTGCAGACAGATGGCTGATAACTTGTGCCACTGCGGAATAAAACTGATTTGCAATAGTTTTCAAATCAGGATTTTAGCTACAGCAAAGCAGTTTTGGTCGCATCCTTCCAATTATATTTTATTTTTAACTTACTAGAACATTTCTAGTCATCAAGAAATTTAGTAATTTTTCAAGACTCTCTTGCAATCTGAAGTCAGTGGTAGCAGACAGATAAACCAAGACATACCTTCTTCAAAATGCTGTCTGACTCTGTCCTCCGAAGGTCCTGAGCGTCATCGCCTTCATCTTTCGCTCCACCTAAAGGAAGAAGCCAGCATTGACACTGGTTATTCAACATCCTAAACCATGGATGAACTTGCTGAAGTCTGAGACATTTAATACAGGAAACTCACATGTTTCAGAAAAGGGGACACAGAGCTACTGACACTTCAGCTAAATGCATTTGCTCCCTAAATATGCGGAACACATCAGCACCACCAGAAAAAGTGATATGAATTTGGATTAAGACTGACTTTGGTTTCAGAGAACGTGCTGATAATTTCAGCACACTGCTATCAATTGGTGCTCTTTCTAGCCCCTGCACTGCCATCTACTACCACAGAATACTTGCTGAGAAGACATGAGGCAGAGTAAGAGCAGATGGAGGATGATAACAGAATCATATCTGGGTATATTATTGCAGGTATAGTTTCAATGCCTCTCTTGTGCAAGTTAATTTACATCTGGGTTAGATACTGCTCTGAGACACCCTGTGTAACCCTACGCTAACAATTTATCATTAACCTTAGTTATCAGAAACCTGGATCTTCAAAGGAACACTGGACTTCTCTTTCTAACTTCCCCCTGGAAGACTCATATCAGTGCTCCCAAGCAGGACTGAACCGATCTGTGGGGACAGGGGGACTGTAACTCTCCCCCTGTGCTGCCTTTCTGCTCAGGGGTGGGAAAGCACTCACACAGACCTTCCATCCTCTAGCTTTTGCCAAGATTCCTGTACTCCCCTTGCCAGCTGAGATGCAGCCCATGGGGAAAACCCACACCTGTAGTGGTAACCTTCCAACTGCCACCATTTTAATGATAAGCAGCTTTACATACAGCTGAATCTGCATCCATGTGAACGGCACCATACCTAGTGCAAAGGCCCTCTCCCCCCACCACCCCCCAAGGCAAGCTTTGCTATTAAAGGCTGACCCTCAAGTCCTCCTAACAGACCTTCTCTCCTGCGCCACGTCCTGGGACCTTCCACCTTTCTGCAGGAGGAAACACCTCCCTTCTGCTTTGCTGGAGGGGAGAACGAAGGGGAGTCAGGTTATAAGCTTTGCCCGAGGTTTCACAGGTTGTGAACAGAAGAACTGGAGGTGAATGCCAGGTTTCATACCTCCTGGTCTCCAGCTGAACAAACAGGTCCTGCATTCCCCAAATCTCTCAAGACCCTAGAACTACTGAATTACAATCTAATTCAGAACAGGGTATTTCTACAGAAAACCTAGAGCTGGGCACTGAACAGCCTGAGGTTGCCCCATTCATCATTGCAACAGAGAGGCACAACCCTAAACAAACCCCTCCGGTGTGAATATATTTGTCATTATAATGACAAGGCCTGTGAAGGGCTTTGCAGCTTTCCAATAGGGCTGGGAAAGCCTCTACATATTTCTCATGTCTGACTGTCTGGAGCTAACACTGCTCCTTTAATGCAGGAGGTCAGACGAGGTCCAACGATCCCAGTGCTGAGACAGACACCAGCACAGCAAAACTGGTTGTATTGGGAGTGTGAGTGAGACCACAGAGAAAGGAATTTGAGGACAAGGAAGTTTCTGATGACTTGGGCAAAGAAAGAGAGCATTGGGAAGCAGCCAACTATGCAGCTGAAATAAATAGTCACACATTTCTTTGGGAGAGACTTAATTGCAGGAATAACACATGCAGTTGTAGGTGGAAAACAAATGCATAGAGAGCAGAGACGGGGAGAAGGTGTTTGATTCAGCAATATCCTCATCCATTTGCAAATGCAACAGCACCAGCCTCCTGCTGGAAGATAAGTGAAGAACAAAGAACAGAGCTGTAGATACTACAATAATAACATGAAAGGACTAATTTACTGAGAAGCCAAATGCTTCCATGTGGCACTTAAGAGTAAGGATGAGTTAGAGAGAACACAGAGAGAAAGGAGTGAAGAGTTCAGATGTTTAATCCCTGTGTAGCCACAGGTTCTCAGCTACCATCATTCTACCTGTGTGTAGGCTTTTTTCCTAATCTGTGATTTAATCTATCAACTATTATTGGAGAGGAGTTGTGAAACCCAAATCACCAGATGAAGTGAGGATCCTGAAGCAAGAGGATATGACGACATGTATTAGGAAAAAATGCTGATGTGCAACACATGTAACTACTCACCCTTGGAAGCGTTCATCTGATGACTGTCAAATCCTCCAAAAGTTTCTGCCCTTCTAGGAAGAGAGATGGGGCCAACTCCTCCTTCCTGTTCCATGGCAGTGCTGCTGACCTGCTGTCCAAGGGCTGTGCCCAGGCTCCTGTTCACCAGGTCTTGCAGCAGTTCAACTGATCAAAAACCAACAATGTCTCTGTTAAAGACCACCTCAGGCTTCTGAGCTATTTTTGTCACTGCCTGAGCTCAGGTCAGAAATTCACATACTTTGCTGGACCAAGAACCCGTGTTTCTGTGACAATGGTATGAACAGTATGGATTGCCCCTGCAAAAACTCAGTCTGCCTGACCATTACATCCAATTCCTGGAGCTCTGCACATGCTTACACTTCCCTCTCTTTCCTCCAGGCAACCTGATATGCTCTGACAACAGCATCTAATAATTTTTAGCCTCTTCAAACATCACAGTGGAAAGTTGACTGAGTTTCCATCTATCCTTGCCTTTGTCAATGGACTTGACTGTCCCTTGCATGCACCACAAGTGCCTGCTGGAACCAAAGCTCCACTCTCACATCTTGCTGAGACTGAAGAACAGCAAAAGCCTGGATGGTCCAAATTTTAGCCAAGGATAAATATTGTGCTACTCCTGATCCCAAAGCAGGTTCAGTGCATGGTTGTTCTTTGTGCTGACTTTCCTGCCTTCTATCAACACCCATCAGTATCTGCTTCCTTTCCTGATCCTCATGACCTGTCCCTGAGACAACATCACAAGTAGCAGCATTGCCTCATCTGTGCTGTTATTCTGACAAAGAGAAGACTTCCCCTGAAAAACGGGTGCTTGAGAACTGACACTTTCACTGAAGCTGAAGGGTCTGTTGGTTACTGTAATTTATGTGCCACCTGACTGGCTCACCTTCATTTATTGCCGTTTTCATAATGGCCTCTCCTTTTGGAGCCTCTTCTGTGTTGGCTCTGAAGAGCAGCCTGGAGCCTGGCATCTCCTCCTGCACAGAACTGTCTGCCATGTCCCGGAAGATCTTCGTCTTCTCCTCCAGCAAGAGCAGGATCTGCTTATCCTTCTGCTGAAGTTGTTCTGTGGGGGTGAACAGAAAACAGGAGATGAAGACAGAAAATAAAAGCTCCGTCAAGGAAACTTGAGCGATTCCTGAGGCGCTGGCCCCACCTAGTGGAACCTGACAGCATGTGCTGGGTTTGGCAGCACACTCCGACACGGTTTGGCCATGCCCTGCACAATCCATGCACAGCAGTGCCACCCAGCAGGCTCAGAACAAAAATAATGCAGGGAAGGTGAGCCACAAACCAGGACTGCAATTTGCTGGATGCAGGGCTCTCACTCATTTGAAAAATATCATAGTTCAACTACAAAACCCAACTCAAACATTCCTGTGCATTTTTCCAAAACCACCCCCCAGCTCTGTCCCAGGCAGGATTTTACCTTTCAGTCCTCTCACTTTTGCATCAGACAACTTCTTTTCAAACTCAGACTCACAAGGGACTCCTTCATCTTCATCTCTATCCCTGGATAGGAGACAGGGATAGGCTTGATTACCACAGGAACACAAGCATGTGTACCACCTGCCTCCCAAGAACAGCTGGGTAGCTTACATGGTGTTCATTGTGTCCTGAATTATCTGTATCCAGCCATTACGTTCTTCTTTGGAGCTGGCATGGACTTCCACCATTTCAGGATCTTTTCCACCCATGCTGATCAGGAACAAACCCTTCTCTTCATGAGCCACTTCCCGTACTATCAACTTCTTCAGAGAGATCACAGTGGACTTCTGGTCCTTCAGAGGGAGAGAAATGAGTGAGGAGGGTGAACAGTGCTATTTTCCAGGTGTAAACTAGCATTGAAAAGGTCCCAATAAACTACAGCACTACATATCTCAGGTTGTAAACATTTTCTGAACCTACTGGCTAATTAAAAAAAAAAAACTTTTAATGGGGTCAAACAACAGGGAAGGGTTTGCTTTCCTCCAACAGTTCCATAGGAAAAGCAATTTCACCTCATTCCATCTCAACACAGAATTAATTTAGAACTGACTTTGTGGTTCTGTAAACTCTACCATATTTTGCTCTGATCTCACTTCCTCCTGCCCACGCTCTCCCTGTCATTAATATCACAGCTCCTTACACTTGGTGCAGCTTGCTAGTGCCTGCTTCACACACAGTATCTTCATGATCTCTCTCTGGGATAGAATAACATCTTGTTTTCAAATGCCACAAAACCTCTGCTGTTCTCAGAAGCTCACAGCTGACTCCTGTGTGAGAACTCGTGTGTAAGGTGACGTTCACTGCGTGTTATGGTGTCTGTGTAATCAGCCTGCTCGGTTACAACGTCCCTTTGCTGCTCTGCCATCCGCACACGAGCCAGCCCCTTTGTGTACTGTACCAGGTGCTACAACTGGGGTGATTTGGTAGAGGTCCACTAGCAGGACTTGTGTGCAAATCAGCCTCTCCTGTGTAGGGCACTGAGCCTGTGCAGAGGGTTGGTGGAACTGCAATAACAAATTAACAGCTTTCAAAATGTTCAAAGAGTGGAAAGGTCACAAGGTTTAGCCAGTCTAGACCATGCCTGGAAGGTACAGCCCAGCCCTTTTCAGGGGCCTGCCCACAAAAGCTAATGTTTTTGCTCTTATGTGTTACAAATATATTTCTCTTGACATTTATTTTCCAGCTGTTCCATTGAATTTACCGCACTTGCACTTCACCCCACCACCCCCCACAGCAGTCCACAATGTATTAGGATATTCCCTTCTGCTAAGGTTCATTTTTACAATGTTTGCATTATCTCCTTTCCCCCTCCCACCCCAACCACTGCTTCAGTGTGCATAAACTGAAAAGCACAAGTGTACAGAGTGACAGGCAGCTTTTCAAGGCCAATTATCAGCCGTGCCAAGGCTCTGCAAAAAAGGGGAGGTGGGGCGTGCAGACACATTTTCCTATCAGAAAGAAAGGAGTCTGCTCAGCAAACAAAAATGTTGTGAGCAAGAAAATTGAGGTTTTTAGCAGAAAAGTGGCTGGCTTTGCTGCACAACACACAACACGGGTCTCTCACAGAGAAAAGGAAGAAGGAGAAAAGGTCAAAGTCTTACCAGTGAGGCAAACACATACTTCTGGTCCTTCTCCTGAAGGAACACGAGCATGTCAGAGAGGAGAACAGCCTGGACTTCTGCAAAAGAAGAAGCATAACAGTAAGTATAACTACACAACCCACCCAAAACAGATTTCTTGTAATAACACCAAAGCTGGGGAGCAGCAGGGCTGGTTTTGCAAATGCTGGAAGCAGGATCTTCCTCCCACTTAGCAGGAGGAGCGGGGGCAGCTCCTGGAGATGCCAAGTCAGGTTAGCTCTGAACTGCCTTTACATTAAGCAGAACAAATCAGCACCTGGAAAAACTGCAGGATTTGCTCTCTTCTGCCTGAGCAGGGGTGCTCCCCTTGTGCCACAAGCTCACTAGCAGTTAAGACGTGGGCATAACAGCAAAAGCCAGAGACGTTTACTCAATAGAAGCTCTGTTTTCTCAAACAATCAATATTTTAGCCCCTGAGCAAAATATCAGCACAGGAAGTTTTGGGTTTTATGGTTCTCTTGATGAGTGGTTTGCAGAGTGTAAAATATCATGCAATAACAACATTTGTCAGCTGCAGTTTCTTTCCCAGGAAATACTGACTTCAGGAGCCACCACTAATTCTGCTCTCAGACAAACACAACTCTTGTCGACTCCGAGGGGAGCCGACAGAGCCTGTGTGAGACACAGGACCTGGCTTTCTTTCACGGGAGAAGGAAGCACAACCTCAAGCCAACAGAGGATTTTAAATCAGTCTGTTCCCAGAGTGCACATACAGCTTTCCAAGTCTCCTAATGACATATCATAAAGTTGCACAGCAACTACCAAGTGTAATGCCCCACCCAGACCCCTTGGTACAAAGAGTTTTTTGTGTAATGTACTTGGGAAATCTTGTGACAGAGAGGAAGCAAACCAAAAAGTTAAATCACCCCGTGGGTAAATCCTTCCATTCTGTTTTGGGAAGACAGGATCTACTCCAGAGAAAAGAACCAAAAAACTTTAAACAAAGCTGCAAAATTAAATCCAAGCTCTGTGAGGTTTGCAAAAGGTGGCCTTTGGTTCCCTTTTTCTCTGCTCTGTGCACTTTGCAAGAGCGGAAACGCTAAAACTCTCTAAGAAACGTTTTTCCTCTAATTCTCTGAGCTGCACTTCAAATCCTGCAAAATAGCCTGAACAGAAGAACAAGCTGCTCTCCCTGGGTCTGCAGCTTGCCTGCAGGACCTGCTTTCCCTAGGAGTTTGCACTACAGACATGTTTATGCATCTCTGTGACTAAGAAATGCAAATGGAGCCAGTGCTTATCACAGGATTTCACAACAGCAGCATAACTTGCTTCATCAATCATCTAAAGGCAACAGTAGTCTTGGGTGCCTAGAAATCATCTGTAAACTTCCTGTTTCCAAAACCTTGAAATAAATCATACCCTGTATGGAATTCCATGTTATCACTGCCTCCCTGCACAGCACAGCACCAGGCTCCCAGTCCCCATTCATGCCCACAGACCGTAATTTAATCAGCTAATACTGGAGGGAGAGAAGGGAAGCCCAGCCTTCCTGCCAAACCTGAGACACAGCCCTGTCTGCTCTTACTGCTGCCGTGGTCCCAGCTGAAGGACTCCTTGGGAGAATTAGTATTTAATTCAGGGGAGAACTCCAGTCCACAGCACCTTAAAAAAACCTACTTCCACCTAACAAACAAAAAGCAATTCAAGAAAACACTGACCCAACAAGAGGCAGCTTCAGGGACACCCGAGTCTCTCCTGAACAGTTTGCATCAGCAGAAGGCAGGACAGTCCTACCTTTTAGCCGCCCAGCTGCACTCCTTAGTGAAACAGGCCCATCTCGGATGAGTTTCCGATGCCTCAAGTCCTCTCTTGCAAACATCTGGCCACTCTTCATCCTCATGATGGACTTGCTGTCCGTCCGGTTGTAGATCTCACCAAGACGCATTTTCTTCTCATAATTGCTGACTTTGCTGTTGACTGCAGCAATCACATCTTTAACGAGGTTTAATGACTGAGTCAAGTCTTCGTGTTCCACTTCATTTTCTTTAAAAAAGAAACAGAAAGACCTCGATTTCACTTCATCTTTGCGGAGCCTGAACGTCCCAGTTTTACTTTCTTCCTTCCTCTTCTCCCTCTCAAATTCCAGCATTATAACTTCATAATATTTAAATGAGACAGGAGGCATTTTTCCCCCTTAAGAAGAGTTTCACAAAACCTTTCACATACATGTGGTTGAGACTGGGGACTATTCCAATATACTTTGTATATGAGACAGTATGGATGAAATACACAAACTGATCACATATTAGCCATTACCAAAAAAAAGCAACCTGGAAAACTTCAGAGTCTAAGCATGTTGCTCCGTAGTTAGCTACAGACAGACTTAATTAAATCAAGGTACCTGAACAACTAATCCTAAATGGAGATATGGAACTGAGTTATCTCATTACAGTTGCGTGAGACAACAACGAGTGGATTACTGGGTAAGAAAATCTGCTTCAGCTGAAAACGATCCAAAAAATTTACACTGGATGAACAAATAGACACCTAGAATAAAGGAAGTGGTCCCTACCTTTGGTGTACTGCAGTATCCTCTGTAAAAGGACTGGGTACTTTGTGATTCTCTGTGTTACCAACAGGATACATTCAGGAATCCCAAGACGCCTCACCAGGGAGCTGCTCATTTTTTTCTAAGGAATAAAGGCGAAAATTTCATTTCAGTAGCAAAACACTCACCACAGTGCAGGAAGGAGATGCTTTTTCCATTGACTGTGTCTGTCCTACCAGGTCCTACCTTGACAAATGCCTGAAACCGCTTGTCCTTCGAGTACAGATCCTTGAAGTAATTGACTGCCTCGTTGTGATGCCCGCAGAATTTGCCGTATGTTTTCTTCATTCGCTCGGCGCTGTCACCAGAGAACTGCAAGACATGAGACACAGAGCTCCAATCTGCACTGAGCTCCTGGTGTGATATCCCAGCAGTGCCTGCCAGCCTCTCAAAAGAATCTGATGAGACTAAATTAGTCCAAAGCATCCTAAATCAAGCCAGCAGATCTCTAGAAAGTAAAAGAGCCGATTTGGGGAATTTACTGAGTTGACACCTACAGCAGAATTTGGGATTCTACTCTCAGGGCTTAAAAGCCAAGAACAAAAACATCAAAACAGACAAAAAGAAGGCAGAAACCATGGATAAAGGAAAGTAAAATGAGCAACCCAAAGTTAAACAGCAGGTCAGTAATATAGCCAAGAGACACACTGAGCATATTTTGCTGTCAGCTCCTGCCTACACTCCAGGCTGTGTGTCATGGTCAGACTGTTTCGTGCCTGTCAGTAAATGTTTCTCTTTCCCACAAAATGAACTAAATTAAGTTTCAACAGTGGACCTTTGTCTGAAAGAGCAAAAAGTGCTTAAAAAAAAGCAGAGGCGGAGATTCTTACGTGGGGGGAGAGTAAAGGTGCCATCAGCTGTGATTATCTGACAGGCACAAACAGGAGGGAAGGAAAAGCGCCTGGTTTCCAGCTGTGTTCTCAGAACTGCAAGCATTTTCCAGCACTTACTTGATTCACTAGAATGTCACCTATCCTCTTGATAACAAAGTTCTTTTCGCTTTTGTCTGCCAATGACTCCTTCTTCCTTTCCAGAATCCGCTGGAAAAAGTTACTATGTATTTGCAGCAAGTTTTCCAGGCAGGGAAAGATCTTGTCAATGACTTGTTGATCATACTGCAGCTCCTTCAACATCGCTGCGCTGTACACATCGTTCATGATCTTCAGGGTGCGGACGTGATGCATTTCTGTCTGCATTAGTTCTGTGTATAAGATGGGGACAAGGTCAAAACCAAGGTCACTGTGGAGTTCATGGGTTACAGCACAAGGAAAAGCTGCCATGAGAAAGCTCTTCCATAACTGGGCTTCTCTAAGTGGTTTCAGAAAATTTCATGTCAGCCATCAAAATATCAATCAATAGTTTCATGTGTGAGAAAAACAGTTTCATGTGTGAGAGCAGGGCAGAGGAGTCCCACAATAAAGAGCTTTGGACACTGAGGTCTGAACCTTCAGCCCCGGTATCTGCTCCTTACTAACTCACTGCCAACCTCAGCATACTGCCCTTTTGCCATACAGGATGGCTCCTGAACCTGTCAGGAGAAGAATTCCTGACTACCTGCTCTGCTGTTAACTGAGTTTAAATGTCATCAGCAGACAAATGAGGAGAAGCAGTTTCGGGGAATTTTTGATGGCTTTCACAGAATACATTACATTTCTAAGAACTGCAAGAATGAAACTATGGCTTCTATGGAAACCAAGTCAAAGTTTCCTGACCTAAAGTTCACTGACCTAAAGGGTCCCAAATCAATGTGTTTGGGAACATCAAGAAGCTATCTAACACGAGTGAAAAACGAAGATGTAGGTATCTCACCATAAATGACATCTTGCCGTTTGACAACATCTTTATTTTGCTGCTGTAGGAACTTGCTGTCCACTACTTGGCTCCAGGACTCTGCCTCCAGCTGCTTGGAATCTAATTCCAGTTCTCCCATGAGCTGTCCTTCATTCATGTCTGCACCTTCACAAAGCAATGTCAGTGCCATTAAGATGTGGGTAACCTGTCCTATACAAGATTCCTGCCTATTCATTTAGGTTTAGGCTTTGTTTGTCACAACACAGAAATGACCTACATTCTCCTTTCCTGACACAAATAATCATAAGGACCAGGCTACGAAAAGCACTTTTAAAGATTATTTCTTAGTTGCAAAAAACTAGTTCACCATTTTCACACAGACCAAATTCTAGCTCAGATGATGTATTCTGAATCTGCAGTGCAACAACATTGCAGATAAAACCACAGCAGAAGAGAAAATGTTTTTCCCTGAGCTAAATTCCAAGTAACTCAACTGTAACTGAAACCTTCTAAATGTTTTCCCACAATTCAACAAGCTAAAGTAATTAGTATGTGGGGCTTTTTTTACCATGCTGATATTCTAAGATTAAATAAATGCACTTTAATTGTCCACTAGAAAGGAGGACACTTGCTGAAAATGGATTTTGTATTTCTGGAAAGCAGCATGGAGGCCTTCCTTTAGCCATAAATGCCATGGGTACCTCTTACCTTCATCAACCAGTGACTCCATGGATTCATTCACCCTGCTGATTTTATGTAAGGAGTCTGTTGACTGCGACAGGAATTTCCAAGTGTGTATTAAGCTGTCATCATTCCCAACTCTGCTGAAAACCAGAATGTACAATATTGTTTATGACATAAAAAACCCAGCCAAATGTACTTTCAAATAACCAGAAGAAACGCATTTTAAATACAAATTGGAAAAAAAAGTCAGCCCTGCATGATTACATACAGAAATGTGCTTTTGTTAGTTCTTTTCTAACTACCCACTGGGGCTCAAGAAGCCGTAAGAGGTACATTTCTGAGTGCTGGTGTTTCTCCTATAAAGAATCACACCTGAGGTTTTATGGTTTGGATAACACCATTTCCACTACTTTCCATTTTAGTCACATCCCATCCTCACTGCCCTTGGTACAAGCAGTGCAAAAAATGCAACACCAAAGGCTATACACGAGTCCTTATCATTAGCTCTGAGAAAGATGAGAAACGTGGACTGAAATAAGTTTTACCATGACTAGCCAGGGCATCCAAACTGCCCAGAACATGCCAGTCCATGCTACTGCCTCATGTAGTAGAACTGCTCAAAATGCAGGCAGGGTAGGAACCATAAACCAGATTTTCTTCCATGATTTTTTTTTTTAAAATTAATTATGCATAATGCAGCTCTGTGCCTCCAGGCAGACTGTCATGGACACAAAAATGAATACTATACCTGAACTGCAAATGTGTGCTTGCACAGTATCCAGCCCAAGGCAAGGGAATTTCCTCCTGGATCCCAGAGCATCTCTAAGAAGTGGCCTTGAATCTAACCAGGCCAACTCAGACTCCTCTGAACTCATGCCATGACTGACCTAACCCAGACAATCTGATTGTGCAGAAGACACCTGATGGTATCACACATAATGTGGCTATTTCTGGCTTTGTGAACCTCTTCTGTACTTTTAGCACAAACCATAGCCCATGAATCTGTTTTCAGTGAGATCTGCGTTTCTTTATGTTCGCAGCGTCAGGTAACACACGGGTGCTCAGGTGTCCAGGGAGAAACCTTACCCTGCAATGTTCTGTATCGAGACACTTTTAGAAAGTGCTGTAGGCTGCTGTGATGACCTCCTGTTGTTGAATATTGAGGTGACGGTGCCTTCATCAGGAGTGAGGATTGCGGAGCGAGGGCGCTCCTTGGGCTGTGAGCCTGGAAGGGAAGGGTTGGAGAGGAGTCAGCCCATGAAACCGCCTTAACCGCTGCTAACCGTGATGGTGGTGATGACTTAAAGGATCCAGGAGCTAAAATTCACTTCCTTTTCCTTTTAGAATCATCACCAGGGGATCTCAGCAGTTAAAAACAGCCACAGGAAGGAAAGAACACGGACCCCTGTGCAGAACTGACTGCACTGCACTATGCTTGAAACTCCTAGGTGGGATCTGCAAGTCCAGAAACATATACTTTGGAAATGGAATTTAATTTTAAGTGATAAATAATCATATGTTTTAATCTACTCTGTTGCTTTGTCACTCCCCTGGGCCGATAATTATATGCACCTTGCTGCTTCTGGTCAAACTTTTTGACATAGGTTTCTCTATCAGTATGTACCACAGAGCAAAGACAATCCTTATTTCATTATACTATCATTATAGTTATCATTACAGATTACCTTTAACTAATCTTTTCATATTAATTCCAGATTTTTCCTTCTTCAGATGCATTTATGCTTTCTGGAGTGGTATCTCTGATAAATACCACAGTGATTACAACTGTATCATGCAGTGTGACTCCATATACAGATCTCCAAGCTATCACTTAACAAAGCTTATCACTTAAGCTTATCAAATCATGGCACTATAAAACCCTTTTGGGCTATTTCACATCTATTCTTTACCCTTGTCACACTGCTCTGCAGTGCAGTGTTTATCTCAGCAAAGTCAGGAAAAGTTTGTCAGCATTCCCCCTATTCAAAATTAAACTTTTTATTTTGACTACCTCAAAGCCTAAGACTACTTAATTAAAACAAAAATAATGGTATTGTGAATAAACATTCTCTCTATTTAATACTCATAATTGGATTATTCCCAGTGTCAGACCCCATGGACACAGGCTTCATCTTCCAGATTTCGTGGACTTACCAGCTGCGGGCATTCAGAAAGCTACAGCAGTCAAGTAGTTATTTTAAATCTGAGATGACTTTACATTTGCATAAAGCTACATGGACACTGCAGAAGCAGATGAACTCTGTCCAGCTTCAGTACAACTTCTGAAATCTCAAATATTGCTTACCACACACAGAGGATGTTTTCATCCCTGCTTTGATAAACGCTTATCTTTCATAATATCAAGTTATCAGTTGTCAGAACAGTTAAGAACATCACCAAAGCAGAGGGAAAGGAAGTTTTCTTACTTTTGTTTCTCATGGTTACTGTGGGTAACGAAGAGGTATCATGTGCCTGCAGCATCCCTCTCTGTGGCTGAAAGAAAAATGAATTTCACTGTAATTTCTTCCTCCCTTTTGCCACCAATTTGTTCCATATAACTAAATTAAAAAAGTTATGTTTTTCTGAATCCTCTCAGAACAGATCAGTTTTTCGCTGTACATGTATTTTTAAATATATATATATATATATGTATTTTTCCCCCTACCATTGAAATGGGCAAAATAACAGATGGAGAAAGAGGAAAATGAGAAAGTGCTGATAATACTGAAGAGAACGGAAAATTATACTTGTATAAACATTATTTAGCTTGGAGAACCAGGTTCCTTGCAATTGGGGTAAGCACAAACTCTGTGTGTTCCTCATATAAACAACATATTTAACAGTTTTCACTACATGAAAACTTCAGCACAGGGCCTGAAGTTCCTTCCAACAAGCTGGAAACTTTGTGACATGTGACAGAAGATGTTATATATCTGCATAAACGTTTTTCCTTTATTCAGCAGATCAGATGAACTCTCTTACCTTCATTTTGACCTTTGCACAAGAAGCAAAACTCTCCTTACAGCCTTTGTGAACAATTGCATTGCAGTCTGTCAGAAGTAAAAAAACCAACCAATTACACAAAAACACACAGAAAACAGGTCAGTTTTCACCATTTTAAATCTCAACTGTTAATTTACACAACTGAGAATTACAATTTTCAGGTATCATTGTGGTTTACACGAGTAGTTACAAATACTGAGAGACAGGCTCCACTCCAGGATAATTAGCCTTTTGTTTGTTAAGATTTCCTCAAGGAATTTAATAGGAAATTCTTTTTAAAAATCAGTGCAAGGTTGAGCTGCCAGGGGTCTTAACCAGTGAGTCTTAAATTAAAGAAAAAAAAAAAAAGGATAGAAAAATGATGGCATTATTCCTCTGAAAGTAAGGTGGAAAGCTGAAGCAGGAGACAGAAACAGAAACCAACTGTAGGGTCAATATTTTCTCTGAGAACAGAAATACTGTTCTCAGCAAAACACGGACTGCGAGATCCAGAAGACAGGAAAAAGACAAGAAAATCCATTTACACAAACTCAGACGTCACAGGCAAGATCTACAGCACAGAAACCTACAGGGTTTTACTACAGGGTTACCAGAAGAAGTAACAGGACTGTGTGTTAAGTGACCATGTCTGG
Organism: Lophotriccus pileatus; assembly: GCA_035583135.1. Classification (NCBI taxonomy): domain Eukaryota; kingdom Metazoa; phylum Chordata; class Aves; order Passeriformes; family Tyrannidae; genus Lophotriccus; species Lophotriccus pileatus. Next base: position 6,921,140 of record JAWWES010000018.1, on the reverse strand, counting down.
GAGGTTGGGACTTCCTGCTGAAAATTGCCCTGAAGACACCGTTTTGGTCGGAAACCACAGCACCCACCAGTGCAAAGACCATCAGGCTTTAACCCCAGCCTTTGCTGCTTATATGCCAGAGCAAAAGCTGTGTGGTGTTTTTGGAATAGCCCATGATCTCTGCCAGCAGATTTCTGGGAAAGCATGATTATAAATGCTCTTTTTTTTTTTTTTTCATAATAATTGATAACAGGGTTTGAGTCTGTAACTCGGCAGATAAAAGATCACAACTCAAATGCTCTCAGATGAGATTCAGTAGCTTAGAGAAAATTATTTCCACTCATTCAAGAAAACGCTAACACAGAGAATGAATTGTACTTTATATGTAAGTTACACTGTAAGTGTAAAGTTCTAAATTATTTCTTGAAAAAAATAAGAAAGGAAAAAATTCCATGTCCAGAATGACAAAATATGTCACATTCCTGGTATTTTTTTACATTTAGGTCTCCTTAACCAAAGCCAGTAACTCTGATATTTTGACAGAGATAAGGGTAAGGGTGTTGCTATTCTGCCATCTCACAATTTCCTGTGCAAGACAGACAGAACAAAGAAACCTGCATGTTCTTGCAAAACCCCGCAAGCACTATCATTTGTTCAGATTGAACAAGGAAGAAGGGCAGAACCTGTTTCTGGTGCACAAAGGCAGGCAGTGAGACAATCCAGAATAGTTAAATTCACACTCAGCCCCTGAAAGCCCGAAGGCAGCTCTTTAGTATGTACCATTTGGCAATACAACACCTGGATTTTTTAGATCGAAAAATCTGGTTTCAGGGACTTTATTTCACCTATTCAACTCTTCAGCAGGCAGGAAGTTCCTCCAACTCCTCTGTATCACTAGTATGAATAATTAAAACCCCTAAAAGTCTATTTTCTGCATTACTGATTGTAAAAGAAATAAAAAAGACCAGGCAGGAAGCTATTAAAAGTTAGGCTTTTTTGCTTGCCCATTTGTTTCACAGTATTCTCAATCCTTTAGCATTGACTAGCTGTTTCAGGAAGCTGGGAGGCATCACTGAAAAGCTGAGACATTGATTTAAAATGATCCAGTGCTTTAAAATGCATTAAGAAAGAGTCATTCATAGGCGAGACAGAGCAGTGATGGTAGCACTAGTTTGCAACAGCACAAGAATAACAGAGCCTCTGCTGGTGGTTATCCACAATTTCCAAAGCATCTGATGGTTGATTTTAAGATGCAATAGGAGGAAGGGGCACTCTCAGATGTGAGATTTCAACCTGGGCCCTCATCAAACCTTCCTCATAGCATTCCTTTCTTGCCCAATGCAGAAAACTTACAACAATTTCCCATCATATCTTGGAAATAAGGAAAGAACATCTAGGCTAAAACATATGACATTGTTGGATTATTTTAACTCATTAGAATACAGAGAAAATTAAATTGGGATATATTTGATTTTCTAAGTGGCTTCAGAAGCTGTAAAGAAAGTTGAGTGGGGAAAGGGGGAGAATGCATTTGAGAGCTTAGAACTGCTGATGTTTTCCATTTCCCATCAGGCTGACACAGAGTGTGTTTCATGTGAACAACTTTGCTGAAATCTCTTCCAGGAAGCTCAAAACTGCCATTCGGGATTCAGCTGGCTGCCCCTTCCCCTGCTCACATCTACCAGGAAGAACAGAAGGCTCCAGCCTGGGAGCAGTTCCCATAAATGATTTGACTTATCTCGGGGCTAGTGCAGTAAAAAATGACTAATAGTGATGAAGGAAGAGCCCTGAGCTGCAGTGGGAAAAAGACATTTTTGTCTGCATATTCTATAGCTTTGGGCTGCTGCATGAACCAGGCAGCATTCTGGGCTCGACCACACAAACTCTGCTGAGCTTATCGAGCTACAGGCATGAGAAACTGCGTGATAAGAAAAGAGAACAAAATCACCAATCTGGCAGAACCCCTCAGATGTGTTTCCCCTCCTGCCTGGACTGTAGTTCACGTACTTCACATACACACAGGTAGTTGCCATTTGACCTGTGATGCAATTTCTTGTAAAAAGGGAGAAGAGGGTGAGTATTTCCTTTTTGTGCCATGTGGTTCCCACAGAGGGCTCTCCGAAGCAGTGTTTCAGAGAACTAAAGCAATACACTACAGATGGGTGGGACTTTTTTTTTTCCCCATTGGAAGTAAAAGCCATGATCCAAGCCAGCTGTCCCTGTCCTTTGTCCATCTTATCACAGCAGCTCAGGCCCAAGCCATAACATGCAGCTGAAATAAACAAAGTTCTCCAGCTGACTGACACAGCCCAACAAAGGGAAGAAAACCCCATGGGATGCTGTGATGGCTGAGCTCAAGCTTGGAATGAGGTTGCAGGACACCTCCATGCAGCCACGATTCACTTCAGTCCAGTTTCCACAAGGCAACACGCTGCTCCATGAATCACTATCTCCAAAGTCTCCCTCCCACCCTACATCCTTAAGCAAAAGGAAAAGAAGGTGTAAGGTTCACATTTTCCATGTCAGATTCAATGAAAAACAAAAGGAAAGGAGGGAACCTCCCCTGACTTACTTGCACAGTAGTACGAATCCTTATTGAAAGGCTTCATACAGTGGTAACAGGTTGCCTGGGCTACAACGGAGGTTGCAGTGAAGAGATGTCCATTTAACAGCTTCTTATCCTTTTCCTTCTCCTTGGAATCTTTGTCCTTCTCTTTAGTCTTCTCTTTATCTTTCTCCTTTTCCTGCAGAGAGAAATGGACCAAAAGCCTTGTTACTTTGCAGAGGTCTATTCTCCAGTTACAAATTCCTCAGTGTTTGCCTTTGGCACTGCAGCGATATCGACCAGTGCACACCTTAACAATGGTCATGTGTCTGCTCAGTTCTCTGTTAAAAAAAAGCACCTCACAGCCCCCCTGGATGTGGATTTACATACTACTGACTCACAGATGTCTCACCAGCAGATATGAAACTCAGGGTGTTCTGAAGGCAGCTATTTTCTTTCACCTTTGAATTATATTTGTTGGTTTAATGACTTTACCTCTTCTCTTCTTCTGGGCTCTCATCAGCCTCTTCAGTGTTTTCAATGAATTATGTTAAATACAAACATCACTTGCAGTGTGTGTCATATTTTCAACACAGTTAATTTTTAAGGCCAATCTGTAAAACTTGAGATTTGCAACTGCATTTTTAATGGAGAACACAAGTTCTTTTCCTCAGTGCCCATACAGCCTTCACTGCCAGAGTATCTCCACCTCTGTTTTCCTTCCAACTAGCAATTTTTTCAGTAGTTACATGCAACCCCAAGTAATCATGTGAAGCTTTTGGGGAAAATGGATCTTTTACAAACTCTCCACATATGGCACCACAGAAAGGCAGAGGAACAACAGCAATGCCATAAAAGATCCTCTCATCTTCCAGAAGCCACAATTCAACCTCTGGGCTACTCGGCTTTGGAAAGATGACAAGCACAGCCAGCTTCTCCAACTTACAGCAGAGTTTCTGCTTACTTTTCTATCACTACCTTAGATAGCAAATACTAAACACTAAAAATTTGAAACATTTTTCCCTGCAGCCTTTCATGGATTTGGAATTCTTCCAAACAAGTTTTAAAGGGAACTCCACAGAGAAACTCCAAATTTTAATTACAGTGACTCTTTGTCTTTCTGTGTACCAACCTGCAACGTGTTTACCATACGATTCAGTTCCAGGTCTGTACTTCAACTGTTACTGTGGATTTCCTGGCATCTGAAACAGAAGCCTAACCAGAAACTGGTAAAGGCTTCTGTGAGCTTATCTTTGCACTTTGTTTTTTATATGCTGTATTTCGTCTGCCTAATATTGTCACAGCCTGAATATCAGAGAGCTGCAGAGCAGCCCACGTGAGCAACTGCCATGAAGTGGTTAAAAGAGGTATCGAGCTCTGCAGTCACCCACAGGCAAACTGTTGAGCTCTTGATGACACACTCAAATAATGAGTAACTCAGCCTAAGGACTCTCCTCTCCCAACATTTCCCAGGCAAAACGCCCGATGTCGGAGTCTCTCCCTGCAAAGTGTCATAAACAAAAAGTCTATTTACTGGCCCCAAACGCTATTTTGTTCTGCAAATAAGCAAAACTAGGAGCATTACCATATGGAACAATCCTGTCTGAAACAGAAAACCTGCCAGGAAGAGTCTGTGTTGCATCTGTGTTGCATCACATCTCCGCCTCCTCTGAGCCATCAGCTTGGCTCACCACCCCACAGAAACCTCTGCAGCCCCATCCTCCATCCACTGACCTGGCCACCTTTAACCATGTCCAGCCTGGCAGGATGCAAGAACTTAAACTGCAGTTTAGGCCTTGGCTGATGGTACTAAGTTGATGCCTGGAGTTTTGCTCTATTGCCAAATCTTGTGAAGCTCCAGGAGAAAAGATCACTCTACGCTCAGGGCAAATCTTGTGACTCTCATGATGAAAGGAGATTTCCCATCCTATACTTTAAACCTACCTGCTGTCTACTGCAAAGCCCAGTAATTCTGAAGTCTGGAATAATACCCTGCCTTCATGAAAATCAGTGTAAAAAACCATTTTAATTAAAGCTGAACGACCTCTGAAAAAAAAAACAGGAAATGGGTGCACCACTTTCAAGGAGGAAACAGCACACTATGCACAGGCTGCCAGCCACCCCACTGAAGGACAAGGTCTCAAATTGAGATTTTTTTTTTCAGCTTTTTTCCTGTGACAGTTACTGGAACTTTATTTTTAAAAAGGATTGTAAAAAACAAGACCATTTTCCTGAGCTATTGGAGCCGCCAGCAAGATTTGAAGCCCGGCCCTGTGGCCGAACAGACGTGCAGGAACAGACGCAGCAGGTACCGCAAAAACCCAAAGGAACAGACCTGCAGCAGCCGATCCCTCCCCCGAAGAACCACGAAGCTCTTACCTCCCAATGCTTAAGTCCTACCAGCTTCACTGTTATCTGAGGTACTTCTGCAAACCTGTTCCATTTTATCGACATCCTTCCCCTGGGGGGGCAGGAACGCTGCTCCCCAGCAGCCCTAGCCCATCCCGGTGGCCGGGAGCTGCCGGCGCGGCCGGCGGGGGGATGGCAGGCACAGAGCGGTTGAGCAAAAGGGGGAGGGCGGGACGACTGCTGCTAACTTCCTCGAAGATGATTTTAGCTACTTTGGCTGTTGCTTTCATCTTGCCCTACCCTAGCTTCCACTGCTAAAAAGAAGGAAAAAACCCCAAAAATAAAATATACAGGGCAGAAAAGGATGTGATTAATCTTTTAGAAGTCACAAGTCACTAAGAGACCACCCGTTTAAAAGGTCGAGGGTAGCAAATCAAACACACTGCGATGTTTGGGATAGAAAAAAAGAGCGAATTTTAACATACCTCAGTGTTGCTATGCAGTACTTCAGCAAACAAAGTGCTGCAGAAGATGCCCAGACAGAAAGGTTTTGTAAGTTTGAGCTCCTCCTGCTCTACACATCAGGAATATTCCGTCTCCTAATCCCTTCAGACACTTACAACTCCTACTGTATACACTGAAAGGCTGTTGGTGGTATAGCACTGCCTTATTACTACGCAAGGCAAGGAAAAAGAGAAATTACTCATGCTAATTGTCATCATTTCTCAGAAACCCTCTATCTTTTTTTCCTTAATTGACTGAAATGGAGTATGTTTTAGACTTCACAAATGTGAATCAGGGCACGTTGCTAATAGTATGAGATTCACTGCTTATCCCCAAATAACACTAAATACATGCCAGGCACGGGTAAATTCACACTTCTATCAGTATCCCCTACAGTTAATCCTCCAAACACCTCTTTATTTTTAAGGGTTTTTTACACAATTGTTTACATTATTTTTCAAAAGAGTTGTTGCCATTAGTAGGCTCAGGTGTACTTTATTTTACAGTTCATCTTAGAAAACAATGCAGGTTTGGAGATAAGTAAAACTTAGTTGGAAAGAAGCTGAAGCAAAGGCTCCCTCCCTCCTGACAGCCCAGACAGCAGCAGAAACCAACTTCCTGTCAAACTTCCTCTTTTAAGGTTTGTTGTTTTTCTTTTTAATACTTTACCAGTTTTACTCAGCTGTACTGCTGCTGAGAAATCAGTGTTCCCAAGAATTTTTTGGTCAAAAAATCCTTATGATTTTTAGACTGGAGCCTAAAAATGTAAGGTGGTTTTTTTAGGCTGGAGCCCTAAAAAAGTATGTCATGCAAGCATTCCACTGTAAGCAGAGAAGAAATTGTAATCTGAATGATATCCTGGCTTTTTAATTAGTAAAAGTATCAGAATTGATTATCAGCTGCAATTTCTGTAGCGTGTGTTATTGCAGGGATTTTGGAGCAATTCTTTATCAACACTTTCAGACACAATAATGACATCAGTGAAATCAGCCTGCATGCACTTAACAAAAGGAGAGCAAATTTCTGAAAGCAATTCTGTTCATTTTCTTATGTGTCCCGACCAGATCTCTTTTTTCTCTAGTTCTTGCTTTAGAGATTACACATCCGAAGTGCAAGAACCAGTTAATGAATTCCCAGTCTCATTCACAGCCTGTGCAAAATGCCCCTGAACTTCTCAGTGGCGTTTGCAACAGAGGTTTCTATGTAAGCAGATTTGGTTTTTGGCATTGCACTTTGCAGCAGGGAACATCACTGTCTTAAAGCTGCTCAGCAGCAGCTCTGAGCCACTGGCACTCGTGGTCTTTGGATCTTTAAAGGCAGATCCATAAAGAGGAACTGCGTGGAATTACACCTCTGGGGGGCCTTCCAACAGTATTTACCAACATATTAAGCTACACATCACCTAATGATACAATACACACTGCCCACGGCGAGGTAAGGTGCTCTGCGCTTGGTCAGACAGATAAAGAGGTTAAAGTCAAGTAAAAAATATCCAGCCAAGCAAAAAAAAAAAACAAACCCAAACATATATTAACCTAAAGGGGACAATCCAAGGCAACAACTGCCTGTTTGTGTGAAGTATCTAGTATTAATGTAATTATTTCTGTAACCAATACAGTTCCCAGGAAATTCAGCCGTGCTGAGCAGCACTTGTCTTTGAGCAAATTAAATCTCAGGGTTTCAAGGATGGAAAAAAGGTGAAAATATTAATATTTGCCATCACCAAAGGTCACTGTTTGAGCAATGTCTCTTGCAGTGCATGGAAACTTTGTGGCAAAAGTAAAAATAAAATGAGAACACACTACACCCTTCGGCAGCAAGTCCTTTCTTACAGCTCCTGTCCTCACTTTATTAAAAACCTCTTGGGTTCTGTAAAAATTAGGCTCATCAATCACTTCAAAGCCATAACTCATGCCAGAACACTATCTATTCTCTATAATAAATGAAGCTTCATTTTGTGGGGAAAAGAGTGAAAACAAAGAATCAAAGAATTGCTGAATCTTCAAGGTTGGAAGAGACCTTCAAGATCATCCAGTCCAACCATCAACCCAGTACTACCACTGTAACCCACCTAAACCACATCACTGAGTGCCAAATCCACCACCAGCCTGGGCAACCTATTCCAATGCCTGACTACCCTAACAGTGAGAATTTTTTACTAACATCTAATCTTAATATCCCTGACTCAGTTTAAGGTCATCCTCACATCCTCTTCACTCAATCCCCATGTCCAGATCATCAGTAAAGATGTTAAACAGGACCGGCCCCAAAGCCGGCCCAAAACTGAGTCCTGGGGACACCACTAGTGACCAGTCACCAATTGAGTTCCCAGAGTGTGTCCTAGGGCTCAGTTTTGGGGTGCTAAGATTTCCCATGTAGCTGGTCCCTGTTCCAACACAGACAATCCTCTCCGCACAAAATACAGAAAGGAAGTAAAAAAAGTAAAGAAGAGAAAATTGGGCAAAGATTTAAATACCACCCTATGGAAACACAGAACTGAAATACAGAACTCATCCCTGCTGCCTATGGGCATTTTGTAGCTGCATAAATCACAAGAAGCACTTACTTTGCTCTTCTTGCTGCTGGACATTTTATTCCTGAGGTAGCTGAAGGTGCGACTGACTTTCGTTACACCTTTGCCAGTGGGGACACTGCTGCTCTCTTCAGATATGCTAGAATCAAAAAAGAAAAAAAGGTTGCTTTTATTTTTTTTTCCTTTCCCAAAGCATGTATTAAATGGATAGATTTTTTTTTTTAAAGGAAAAATGCATTTATTAGCCAATAGGGTCAAAGGCTGCTTTATGGTGTTGTACCAGAGAAGGAAAAGTGAGGACAAAGTGACAACCCAGTTGCTTTGAGTTACATTTCAAGGAATCCTCGCATCTGTTTTTAAGCAGGCCTTGCCATAGCACCCTCTGCTGCTCCCCTGCCCAAATAACCAGGAACTGTTAATACTTTAAAGGGCGATCTCTTTCCAGAGAAAGGCATTTAATGAACTCTGAAAAGGCAGTAAGTGCCTTTAACAGAAACCACACTGCCTGCAAAGCCTCCCCCAAGAAATGAGAATACCAAATAATAAAAAACAATGATTATATGTATTAATTTAGGCATTTTTAGGATGCCAATTATTTTTGCCAGTCTTTACATGCACAAGCTTATGACTTCAGCTGCAGTGGAAGAATAAGGAAACAACTACTTCATTAAAGGACACAGTCTATCAATAGGAAGCACAACACAAAACAAAAGCAGAACAACAGAAATATAAATTAAATCAACGAGAATTAAAGCAAGTAGAGAGAAAGAGCCTCCCAGTCATGAAATAAAGCTGAAGCCACCAGAGCCACAGAGATCAAACACCCAGGTTCCTTGGTGCCACAAAAATCCTTCCTCTGGGGAAGCACTTTTAAAGACACCAGGAAAATTATCTCCTCTGCACAACTTGCAAGGATATACAAAAACATAATTGTTTTGGCCTTTGTCACAGAGATATAGAGACTGAACTAGCCACAGGGAGGAAGAACTACTTTTAGTGTAAAATATAACTCGGGGTAAACTGATGTTGTGCAACAAGAGATAATCTGAAGTTATTAGCCGTGCATAAACACAAAGTTTTGTAAGAAATGAGACCCAGAACAGACTTTCACATTCTATGAGCTAAAATATTCTTCAGCCTTTAGACACACGAGACTGATGTTCACAAATCTGACAACTTCTGATTTCAGCTGGAGTGCAGTGGTGCCAGGAAGGCTTTTGGGTGTCCAAAGCAGAGCCCACTGCAGGAGCCCCATCAGAAGAGATGTGATACCCCCAGAATACCGTACCTCTGAACCGAGGAACCCGTGGAGCCGCCGAACGACTGCGTACCTGGAAAAGATCGGAGGGGTGGGGGGTGACATGTTAGGCTGCAATCTTAGCCCACTGATCTTAAAAAACACAGTTTGCATATTTGGATGGTTTAAGAGGAAAGGGAAATGCTTTCCAGAAGTGAGTGTTTAGAATAGATTTCATGTGCTCAGGATAAAGCCTGCTCCCTGTATCCTTAGCTGCTCCCGAATTAGATGCTGAGGTGAAAGCCTGCTTAGTATATTTTATCAGTCTTCAGCTATTAAGCAAAGGCCGTGCAACTGTTAAATTTGCTGGTAAATCAGGCTGTCTGAATCAGAACTGCCAATTCAATGACAATAGGTATAAATGAGAATGATTCTGCCACAATGCCTTTATTTATACACCACTAGAAAGAATCCATTGTACAACACATCCGGGTTTCATGCATACAACTTTTCTACTTGATAAAATTATAGTTCATCTTCCCATCAAAATCTTTAAGCACTTCATAAAGAGTAAGGGAAACAAGGGAAGCCTTATTCTGTTTTCCACAAAACGTTACCAGCCTGGGGCTTCGTCACAAAACACCGCTTCAGGAAAGGCTGAATTTCAACATGAAGCTGAAGCCCTGCCAATGGCACCAATTCTCTTTACACCACAAGAAACCTGCTTGCACAATGCACTTGGAGCAGGTCTGGGAGCTGACACCATTTACCAGAACCATCGAAGAACACTGAAACAATCCAGGACACAGGGCTCTCTCTGGAGCAACTGGGCTTGCCAGGACTCCAAAAAACCCTCATACAAGCACTGTTTGCAGCCCTTTCTGAAGTTCAAGCAGCAGCATGACTGTCACCTTATAAGGTTTCTGCATATATACTGTAAGGAAAATAGCATTTTGGTTAAAAATCTGTTAACATATTAATGCTAAGGGTGAACGCAAAAGAGCTGCTTGTCATCAGAGGCAAAGATGGTCCCTTATCCAAAAGCAGTAGGCACAGTAGGAAAAACTCTGCATACAATATTATGCTTTAAATACAGATTTGCTAACCACCCATTCAAGGGCAACACAGACAGAGACATAATTTCTTCATATTGAGAAACAAATACAGACATACCCCATTACCCAGTCCCTGCTTGGGGATCTGTGTTAACGTTTCCCTTGCGAAATCTTTCACCTCATTAATGATCTATCCCAAATACATCAAATACTGTAACATATACAAAAGGAGGTCTATTATTGAATTTCCAATAGAGGATATTATATTTTTATACAACATCCACTACCTAAGCACCTACTAAGATCACACAAGTAATTCACAGACTCCCAAATCCCTGGCTAAAGCTCCAGTGACTCTGGTTCACATTTCAGTTCTAGTTTGCTTTTAACCTGAGTTAAGCCTCCTTAGTATTTCCTTTTTTTAAATCAATTAATAAGTGTGACTGGATTTAAGTATTTCACAAACCTTTTTGTTTCTTTGCAATTAACACATGAAATATGAACAAACACTGAACCAAGAGCTGTAATAATCTGATATTTGTGACTGGTTTTCAGCACCTGGAGAAAGTATGTTGCACAAGAGCTTCAATTATGTATCATTTATATTTTATTGCATTAGTGTTTTATCATAAAAATGGGGGATTTTTGATTCTGGCAGGCAAAGTGGATCCAGATAAAAAAGGTCTGTTTATGATTTCATATTTTAGGTTATAATATAACATCATATAATCAATACTGCTGCAAGCTATAAAACCCCTGAAGACAAGCACAGAAAAGCACACATCTTCTTATCTTCAGGTTTGCTTCTGAAGTAGAAGAGGGGAAGGAAGATTTATTTTCATAACTTTTTTGTTTCCTGTCACAACCAGGATCAAAACTGAAACGCTAAAACCGACCTCACAACCCACAAAAAAAATTAAGGTGTTTTTTTTTTTTCCCAAAGCCAGAACTGCTATTTATGTCCAAAGAATGTGGGCTAGCAGCCAAATTTTGGCTTATTTATGTGAACACCTTTTAAGCATCACCCACCAAAATTATTTCATATGGTAGCTAAACTTGAAATAATTTATCAAGATCTGTTATGTAGACAGCAGTGACTGGATTAGGATGTTGCAAACCAGCTTGCAACTCCCTAATTCTGTAATTAAACTTTTGTGAGTCAAGAAATCCAAAGGCTCCATAATAATTGTCCAGCCACCTGAAATCCAAGTCTTAAATATACCGTATCATCACAAAAACTGCAACTAATCCTCCATACTCTAGAGAAAAACAGGCATGGAGTGGTTGAGGAGGAGTAACTGAAATGCAAGTGCAATCTCAATGTTAACATATCTGTCCTTTTACAAGAAACAAACCCTTGAAGATGTGAAAAAATAAACTGATCTGGGATTACTACATGAAAAATGTCCACTGTCTTACAAATAGCTGTGGCTAAACCAACCTTCACATAAAGTCACCAAAGTACCCTCAAACATGAGGGAATAAAACACATGTAAAAAGACTAACGCTTTTGTTTGAGACAATATCGGATGTTATTTTAAATTATCATCGTTAGCAGGAGCACTGTTAGAGAAGAGAAGGTAAATACTGGCTAACATAAATATCCCCTAAAATTGTCATACCCTAACCTGACTATTAGATATAACTTAATGGGTTGGATGCTTAAAACAAACAAACAAACAAAAAGAAACAGTGTAATAAAAAATAACCCAAACTCAAACATACACAAAAAA
>JAWWES010000018.1:6890360-6909105 GCA_035583135.1 Lophotriccus pileatus | reverse complement strand
CCCATCAAACAAAAAAATTCCAAATCCACCATTAGCTGAGGGTACTTTTTACTGTGGGGCATCACACTGATGCACAGCTGTATGTTTACAGTTCACTTTCTGGGGATTATCAATTTTGAAAGGCAGAAGAGAGGAACAGAGCAAACATGAAGGAGCTTAAATATGGAAGTCAGTAATATCCCACCTGGGCACAAGACTTTCTTAAGGAAGGGACAAACCCACAGGGAAGACTAGGAATGGAAAGGAGATAGATGCCTTAGATACCTACAACATGGATGGTGTTTTTGATTGTGATGTTGGAGACTGTTTTAAATTCAGGAAGCAACCAAAATGTGTTGGACGGGAAAGCAATTTCCCCCATTCCAGTACGGACACAAGGAATGTGCCTGGTTTATTTCAACAGTCTACTAAAACATGCTTAAGAAATAGGAAACATTTTTAGTTATCTTTGATAAGCCTATTAAAAAAGCCAAGAGGAGTCTAAATTACTTTAACTCAATCTTCAGCCTCAGTTGGGCTTCTTTTAGTAACAGTTTGCAGGAGGGAAAAAAAAGCTACCAGATAACTCTTGCCTGTTTCCCACAAAACTACTCTGATAATATCAGGACCTAGATATGAACACGCTGAGGATTTAAGGTGTTTGACTGCAATGTGTGCTTTTTGCTTAGGAGGGGAACTGTGAAGTTGCCACCAAGATTTTCAGAATTTAATAATCAGGGCTTCACTTCTCTTTCACTGAGCAATATACTCAGTCTTACCCACAGAGGGCAAGGATCTACCTCTGCTGCTAACTCCATGCCCCGCAACAAGCTCAAGGCAAGTGATTTTGGTTTTAATAAAAAGGTAAAGACTATATTGATGGTCAGAGTGGCAGGTGATGACATCTGCCACTTGGATACAAATCAAAACTAACTGGATGAGACACGATGGTGCTGATGTACAAGGTTCTTTGGATTATAATCCTTTTATTCTGCCATTAGCTAGTATTCAAATACAGGACTAAGACAATGCTGTCAGACATCATGCAATGGAAAGGTTAGTTCAGTGTTTGCAAGGTGAAATTCCAAGGTCTAAAGCAGAAAACCAGATTTCCCTTTGTTTCCACCCATAATGGCTGCAACGCACAGAAAACAATTACTTACTATCCAACTCCTCCTCCTCATCACTGGAAGAAGAGCCAATAGAAAAGAGAGTTTTAGACTTAGGAATGAGTGGAGAGATGCTGAAGGAGAAGGAGATTCGTCTCGATGGTCGAGTCCGGCCCTGGGCTGAGAAGTGGGTTAACAGCAGACATTAGAGCATGCTTGAAAATGCATTTAATAATAAAAGGGAGAGGAAAGCGGCCAAAGCAAACTAAAACCAAAGCAAAGGAAATGTCTGCAAAGCAGCTGGCTCCAGAAAAGGCACAAGAAACAAAGAATAGAGAACGTGCAAATTCCAGAAGGTGCAGGTTTCAGAGGATGGAGGTCTCGCTGCATGCACAGCTCGAGGTTCGAGGCTTTCCATATTTTTGCTGGTATATATTTTTATAGGACCTCATAATGAAGACTTACATGCAAACAGTTATTTTCCCAAACAGAATACCAACAATAAAGTGGGTCTCTGGACAAAGGGCATCGGCTTCACTGAAAGAACTGCCAGGGAATCAAATTCGAACAACTCAAGGTATTTGTTTGAAGGTGTTTTCTGCAGTTAAATGACACAGCAAAACTGCCAGACATTAGCAGGGACAGTTCATCTGAAGTGCTGACATAGTCTACCTGGGGAGGTTCTTGCCACTTCTGTTTCTAAAAAAATCCCAACATTTTGATAATGTTATGCCCTTCAAAATTTCCAGCTTTAAAGAGGAGACACTTCAGCTTCCACTCTTTTCTTCGAAAATGAAAAAGAAAAAACAAGCATCTCTTCTGCCGCCTTCTAAAACTCACAGCCCTTGTTTTAAAGAAACTACCTAAACATGAGAAAAGCTCCTCTGCACCCTCTTCTGTCCTTGTCTGGAAGATGTCTACCAAACACAGTGCCAAACTCAGGAATCAGTCTGTGACATAAAATGTCCAACAATTTATTTTTAAGAGCAAAATCTTGCACAGCAGCAGCTTTGCAAGAATTCTTTGTAAGTACACTCTTCTCCAAAAAGAGATCCAGGAGCCAGACATCCACTCTTCACTGAAAGTGGGATTCCCAAGGGCTGTATTTCCCAAACCTTTTCTTCATACAAGCACAGGTGGAAACCTCTGAGCTGTGACCTTGATACCCATCACTGACATGGGACATCAGTGTGACATCAGGAAAGATGACGGGGACAGGGTTGGAGAAACTCTGCCCCTGGGACAAGTCTGACCTAAGGGTTCTACTTAAGCACCTACAGTTAACAACTTCAGTGCATATATTCAGTCACTTTCAAGTCATTCCATGGATAAATCAATTCACTTGCACAACAGGGAAAACAAGCTGAAGACTTTATAAGAATTAAACTTCCAATGAGAAAGAAGAAGCAATTATTGCTCTCTTTGAATAAAACATCTCTTTTCAGCCACACACAATGTGAATTTTTTGCATTGCTGATGTCATACGCCAAAACTGAATTCAGAATATAAAAATACTGTCCGAGAAATATCCAATGCAATGCAAGCAATGCAAAGCAAACTCCCCAGAAATGTTCCTTCAGCCATTAATCATAAATGCCAATGGTCTAGAGGCAATTTGACTAAAATGTGCACACTTTTCCAACATAAGCAGAAAAACCCTAGAGGGACTCAATGTAAGGCATTTAAATTGAAGAATTCTTAGCAAGACTGATGCATTAATTTTGTTTAGACTGCCTTTCCAAGGAGTTGTTCTAGTGTCCCAGACCTGAAGAACATGATTAGGCAACCCTGCTTTTTCTTCTGTAGTCTACTGTCTATTTAGACTAAAAGTCAAGATGAACAATAATACTTTACTGTAAATTGAACCACCTTCTCCAGCACAATTCAACTTCCATTTCAGTGGTTTTATTTATAGCAATTCCTGCCTTTATAACAGTGCTCCACACTGGAAATTTGCTATTCCAAGGCCAAAAGCATTCTTCCAAGCACTCCAGCCAAGAGCTCTTGTGACCTCCCTCTATAAAATGCTGCAGGATTAACAGTTGGGAATGGCCACAACAGCCCTTGGAACATCTGAGAAATCAGATGGGAGTGTGGGATAGAAATGCAATCTTGGAAACTGCTCCTGCCTCAACACATGTCACAATAAATGGTAAAAATAAGAGAAATTTCTCCTATCATTAGTTTGCATTTAGTTTTTAAAGTTTTTGTGCAAAGCACAATGTTTTCTTCCCATTCAGACACAGCTGCAGAAATCAGATGTTTTGGTTTTCTGTTTTTTTTTTTTTTTTTAACACCTACCACAAAATTATGCAAAATTATTTCCACGAAATCAATTTTTACTCTTGCACAACTCTGAAGTGTTCTGGTGAAATAACATGAATGTCAAACCCCAGTGATACAAGGAATTTTATACACTGAGACCTTCTAAAAGGCACTAAAGCTACTTCACATGTCACATGCTCACAACTCAAGCAACACTATTCCTCTTTCAAAGTGACTGAGGAAGAATGAAGTAAAATCATATAATCATAGGCTGGTTTGGGTTGGAATGGACCTTAAAGATCCAAACCCCCTGCCATAGGCAGGGGCATCTTCCACTAGACCGGGCTTCTCAAAGCCCCATCCAGCCTGGCTTTGAAAACATCCAGAGATGTGACATCCACATCTTCTCTGGGCAATTTACTGAACTTTCTGAAGTCAGGAAAGAGTCAGGAATGGGAAGAGAACCCATGATCTAAATTTTCGAAGTGATTAATCCTTTTGGATGCTCACACCAACCCCTCAAATGCACTGATTTTCAAAATCACCTTCCTATAAAAATGAGACTCTTCTGAGGAATCACAAATTAATGACTGAGAAAATAAAGCTCACAGGAGTGTTTGTAATTTTTAAGTTCAGCATCCCAAACTCACAGACATCTGCCTGCAAGCAGAAGACTACTCCTGCTCTTTCTTCCACAGCCCCTGTGAGAGCTTACTACATCTTCTCTTTTCCTTCTGTCTCCACGGGACCATGGGACTAGGTTGGTTCCAGAAGAAGATGAAATAATCAAAGCTGTCTACCACCAGCTCAGGCCTCTGTGGC
The DNA here is from genome assembly GCA_035583135.1 of Lophotriccus pileatus. Lineage (NCBI taxonomy): Eukaryota > Metazoa > Chordata > Aves > Passeriformes > Tyrannidae > Lophotriccus > Lophotriccus pileatus. The sequence goes on along the minus strand of JAWWES010000018.1, from coordinate 6,904,930 downwards.
ATTTTTAACGTCAGTCACAGGACAGAGAGGAGCAGAAAGAAGACAGCCAAGTTGTCCAATTCCAAGATGGAGGCACAAATCCTCTGCTGTCATAAACCCCCTCCGTGGGCCTGAAGGGAAGTGTCAGGGGAGAGGGGGATGATCCTCAGCCGTCCAGGCTCCCTCACCCACCGACAGCGCGTTTTTGGGGAGCAAACAGGGTTATTTATGGTGTTCGGTCAGCGGTTGGGTGCAACGCCAACAAATTGGCTGCTTCAAAAAAACAACAATGAATGCCTCCTGCCCAAGGAGGGAAGCAGGATCCGGCCTTGGGCGGGACAGAGCTGCCCATGTTTTGGTTACCGTTGCTGGGGGACACATCCGCTAAGCCACATTCTGATTAATCACGGAGTAATCACGGTGAAGAATTTTAAAATGTCTCCCACAAAGCACAATCCCTGTGAGCTTCCTCCAGCAAGCCTCCCCCATGAATAATATGCCTTTCTTAAAGCACCTTTCCCTTACTCAGCTTTGCAAGGAAGAAGTGTGTTAATAAAGAGGAAAGATCAGAGACCATCGCTAATTGACAAGACGTGAGCTAAGATGTCAGTTTGGTTTCTGGTTGGCAATTAATAAAATGAAAACACGTGTAATGCAGCCCTTCCTAAGCACATCCAGCTGCAGCCTTCTGAATGACTTTTTCAGCTGAAAGAATCAATTCAGTCAAGTTGCAAAATTAAGGGCTTGTTATCGCTTCAATTAAGCTAAACTGGAAAATTTCACAGAATCATCTTTTATTATTTTCTTCAGGAATGAGATTCAATAAATTACACCCAACTGCTCCAAAATATTTAACTCAAAATGAATAGCAACAAACTCCCCAAATGAGATGAAGACATGGATTCTCGAGTTTCCATGTATCAACTTTCAACTATCTAGACATAGGAAAGTAAGATCTCATGTGGAATTTACCTGACCTAAATCCTTTTTTTCTTAAACAATAAACTCACTAAATCACAGTTTTCATACCAGTAGCCTAATTTAAGAAAAAAAAAAACAAAAGAACCTAACACAAAGTAATACTAGGGATACACTGGGAAAAGCTAAACTAAACTGACTGAGTTCTGCCTTTCCACCCAGAATTCCATTCAGCAGCGAAACATATATTTCACATAATATAGGAAAGCAAGAGCAACTACTAGCACATTCTGCCTTGGGAAGGTAGCAAGATATACTCAATAATACAGATCACAGCATGGATAAGGGAAAACGGTGTTACTCACTGTCGAGCACTGGCTTGCTAATTGACATCAGAGACATGGATTTGGTCAGTGGAGATGAAGCAGCGGAAGAACAGAAATTAAATCCTTGTGGCTGCGATGTCTGATGTGCCTGCAGAACAGAAAAGAACCACACTGAGTCATTATGTAAAGAGCTACAGAACCATCCCAACTTCAGATCTCAGTTCACTGTTCATGTTTACTGAAATTCTCACTGTGAAACAGAGAAAAATTTAAACAACCCCAGAATAAGATAACAGGTGAGAAAGTCAAGTACCACGAAAAATGTAATCAATGTTGCACAGGTGAAATGTAACATTTTGTTTTGCCTTTTAAGTGTAAGACAACTAATTATGCAACAGCGAGACTCTGGCTCCTTGATTTTCTTGCAAGATGTTACAAGACAGACATTGTTAACTGTCTGACAGCCCCTGAAATTACTGCCGTGACTCCAACTCCTCGGCATAACCTGACTGTGGTTCAACAAGGTAAAAGAAATCTGATGCTTAGCAGTGTGTTCCCCAAAAAATGCCATTCCCCAAAGCAGAAGAAGATGTGAGAGTTGTGACATTACAGCTCAACAGGCCAGATCTTGTAAGACCCATTGACTGCCCTGATGTACAGCAGTGACTCTGAGAGGTAAACAGACTGGATGGTTAATGATTCTGACATGAACCCAGAAAATACTATGGCTAAAGTTCCAACTCAGAAATCCAGGGTATCTATAGTATTTAAGACAATAATTACTTCTTAATTAACAATTTATAGGAAGTCTCATAAGATTGTGGCTCATCTGTCCTTAGCAGCTACCACAGACTTCTGATCCAGAGAGGTTACTCTGTGTTTTCTTAATATTCAATTATATTTTGCTTTAATGAAACTTTTGATTCTGGTTAAACCTACGAAAGAAAAAAAAATCTTTATTTTCCTCCTATGATATGAAAATAAACCCGAAAACTTTAGCAGATGAATCATTACTTGGTACGTGTGTATTTCAGGACTGCAAAAGGCAGCATAAGCATTAATTGTAGAATCAGTTTTTCATTCAATCAACACCTTTGATTGATAGACTCACTATATCCATGCTATAAATTAAATAACATTTTCATAATTACTCAAGCAATCAGTGGAAGAAAACTGGGAAGTTTCTTGTTCTCACCCTAAGACTTTGCCCACCAACCATGTTGTCCCAAAGGACCAAACATCAAACTTAACACAGATGGAGATTCCTCCACGTTAAAGATGGAAGATTTTTAATATTTTTTTATATATTTATATACATACACATATAGGGTGGAAACCTTTGTGAGACTCTCACTTGGGAAAATTACTTTTAAAACGCTGATGTAGCATTTTGCTGACACCTAACAATAGCTGGACAGTTTTACCTGGTGACCATAGTCTCTGATTTCTCCTTGCTCGAGTTCTTCAGTGAGCAGGACCAGGGACCCACACTGATTGCTGGTAAGTGGACTCCGCCTGAGGTCTTTGGAGCTCAGGGAAGAAGCCTCCAAGTTTGTAGAGGGCTTCTTGTTCTCACCAGAGTCTCCAGTAAGGCCTTCTAGGCTGTAACTAAAGAGAAAGCACAGAGGTTAGATGCTGACAAACTCCTAGGGACCAGCGTCTTTCAGCACAGAGCACCTTCCTGTGCAAACACTCAGCAGTCACTAACTGAACTGTGCAGGGAAATGCAGATGTTACTGATCAACATGTTACTTCTATTTTCTTCAGAGCAAACAGCAGCACCTTTGTGCCTCTAATGAGACACAGTATTTGCTCGAATGACCATTCAAACTCCTGGTCAATAGCCTTTCCTACTGTTTTTTCCCTTTTCTTCTTGAGTGGTGCACAGGAAAATCCAGAAACACCCCTTCTAAAGATTTTGGTATTTCCACATATTTTTTTTCTAGCTTTTTTCTGGGCTCTCCCTTGGAATAAAGCCACCTAAATTAAACTACCTTGTATAGCATGTCCTGGACCAACAGCACTCCCAGCAGCCACATCAGCTGCTGTCACATTCATCTCTGCAGCCACTGAATCTATTTTAAAACTTGCCACTGCATGAAGTTTTGACACTGATAATGCCCTTCTTTCTGCCAAAGCTGGTTTCTTTTCTACTTCTTCTGTCATCTTTTTCTTGAATTCAATAAATGTTGTCACCTCCTTTTTCACATGGGACTACTTAATCTGACCAATCTTGACCCAACATTCTGCTTCTGACCCTCTTGCTCTTCAGGCCCAAGCATCGACAGACCCACTGAAAAGCCACTGTGGGATCATGTGCAAGCTTTACAGATTCACCTCCCTGTACACGAGCATAATTCCATTGCTGATGTTTGACTTGACACTCACTAAATCCTCCAAGGTGTACCTTGGGTTTATATCCCAAGCTGAGGCTAATCATGACATCTAAGTGGCCAACAAGCTGACATGTAAACAAATGAAAGGGAAAACACACTCTAGACTGTACAGATGATTTAAACAACCAGAGGAGCTTTAAATTCAGGTAGACTTGCAGAGTAGTGATTAATGTTCTGGAGTCCCTCAGAAGCATTAAGTGGTTGACAAATATGCACCTTGAAAGCAAAAATTACAATAAACATTGAATAAGAAGATTTAGTATATTCAAAAGACTTTTTTTCATGGTAATTAATCAGAAAAAAAGGCTGGTTGAAGCATTTATAATTTAATCTACTTTAAGAAGATTGCAACTCATCAATGTGTATTTATAGCAGGCACTAAAAAGTTTATTCTAAAACACCTGTAGAGAGAAATCAACCCCATTTCTACTGATTATTTAGAGCAGAAGAAAATTTTTTTCTTACATTCCAAGGTGGTAACAGTGATGGTACACAGTGCAGAAAAAAATTATGTACTTGTGACAAAACCAGCTAAAACCTGCAAATATTACCCCATAAAATAGTTATCAGTGGGTGATACTGTTCTGTAATTTGCTGATTGCAGTATATAGACCAAATGTAATTAAATCTGTAACAGGAAGGACAGATTAACTTTTTTCTCAATATCTACTCTTTAGAAAAAGAGTCCAATCGTTCTACCCACAACCAGCAAGAACAGCAAACATCAATCTCAAATTTGTGACTTTCTGCAGAAGATGCAAGCTCTAAGTGCCTGGGAAATTTTCATCTGAGGTGATCAGATTGGTTTTTCACAGAAGGTTTTACATGATTAGCCTCTTTGAAGAAAAAACTAGATCTTTCAAATTTACAAAGAACAAGTCTGTATGAACTTAAATCCTTTATGAGATTTATCTGGAACAGAGCAGCGTTGAATCATATTTAATCTTGTTCTGATTCTCTGTCTGACACAATTATCATTATGATCATTGCCGAGGAAACAAAACACGGCTTAAAGTCACAACGGAGCGGAGCAGCTCAACCCAACAGTGCAGCTTCTTTAATGCTGGAGGCCAGTGAAAAGCAGCCACCACCTTCACCTGCACCCCAGCTCAGAAGATCCATTCCCAAGGCCAGTGGCTGAAAAAAGCAGACCAAGCAAACAAACACGTGCACGCTTCAGCCAGAGCAGCGGTGGGGGAGGCGGCGCACGAAAAGCTGACAACAGGGTGTTTGCAGGGCTCCTTTGCTGCTGCACATTTATTCATACCATACCTTCTACAAGTAAAGTCAGGACCCATGGCAATGTACTGTACGCCTGAGGGACACCAGCTCAAACTGGGAACATCAAAAGAGGCAAAGAAAGGAAAAGGGCAGCGATTACTGGATTGTTATGGAACAGGGGAATGGTAAAAGACTCTCACTCTTACATATCTTGAAAAAAAACCCCAACCAACAAACCCAGAAATGATGCAGTAGCATATGACCGGTTCCACGAACACACCACAGTGCCCCAAACGTCCCAGGTTACCAAAACACAGGTAGCAGGACAGCCCATGCTTCCCCCAAAACAATCCCATTGGTGTACAATGTACTGGAGAAACCACTCCTTGTGGGGAGTGACATTTTTTGGGAAAAACATGACTGAAACATACCAAAGCCAATTCTGCATAAGTAATCACACACAGCCACTGTGTTAGTAATGATTAGTATTTTTTCTGGTAACTCTCATCCTCAAATCAGAAAAAGAATCCCTTATAGATATTTAATAGTTTAAGTTTCCTACATAGAAGTATTAACAACCTCAGGCTACGCTTGGGAAAAATAAGGAGAGACAGATTCTTAAACACTGCACAGCAAGTCATTGAAAGAGGTTGGAAGGGAAAAACAGGCTTGTCTTACTATTAACTTGGGATTAAATCAAGAGTGCTTCTGACTAGAAAACCTTTCAGCTCCCATACCCCCAAACAGTCCCAAAGTTGCATCATGAAAGACATAAGAAATGCAAATACAGAATGCAAATATTTTGGTTGTTATTTTAAACACGGCTTTTGTTATTTTTTTCTCTGCCAGCTCATGGCCCAATTGCAGGTTTTGCAGACACAGAGAAATCCATCTTCTTGTCAGCTATGACATATAAACGATCCCTAAATCCTGGAAAAGCTGTCCAGGAAACATACATCGTCTGAAGGGAATTTTGCATCAGCACAGATCTGCCAGAGGAGCACTGCACAAGTCCTGCTCCCAGCCCCTGGCCTGCGACACATGCAAGGAGAGGACATGGCCAGAGAATGCTTTGCTCCAGAACACGAGCCTACAAAAAGGGCAAAACCAGTCTATATATCCCTGGGCCAGGAACTGTGAGTGCCAGAAGCCTCTGAGGGCACAGAGGAAGGTTTAAACCCACTGACTGCATCATGTCATGCCAAGTCTTCATATAATGTCCATACACAACCTTGGAAACATTCTGTAAGGGTTTGACATCTGTGTTCAGTGGTGGAGTTCAAATAACTGCTACCTGTTTTATAAAAGATGTTAATTGGGCGAGGATACACCCAAGGGCTAAAACTGCAGGGAAGAGAAGAGCAGAGAAGAGCAGAAAGGAGGGAAGACAAGGAGCCATATTTATGTAGGAGGAGGTTTGAAAGTGGTGTAAGATCCCAAAGAAGGAAAGACCTTTTGGCAAGGGCTGTGAAAAGCTCTCTTGCAGAATCACAGTCCTGCTGGGGAGCCACCCACAATCTGTTGGCAACACCATAAAAAACAAACAAGATCAATGCAGAGCATACAAAAAACGCCTCAGAAGACAACTTGGGGAAGGAGGATGAGCTGTTACCTACATCAGCCTTGTGGGAGAGCAGAAACTGCTGGAATCAGTTTCAGGCTGCTGCTCTGCAAGTGGGGTTAGAGAGGATGATACCAAAATGGTTGGGAAGCCAGAAAAAGAGAGAGGGTGCTTATGAAAAGAACTGCCACACACTTCAGGTTAGACTAGGGATTTTAGGTTGCCTATTTCAGACATTTCTCTATTCTACATGTAAGCCTCAGTGTTTCAAGATATTTTGACCCTAAATATGGCACAGCTCCTACAGAGGAGACTTAAGAGATGACTGATAAAAAGATGTTCATTTGCATGAGCTGAGAAGACGAGCACTGCACGGCTTCCTCCAGAACACGCTGATGCAAATAGAGTGGCTTCTTAGAAATAAAAAAACGTGTTCTTTCTTGTGCTATTTTTAACTTGATTCTTTTTTAAGAGTTCTCTCCTGAACTGTACAGAACTGCTCACAGGGCTTCATTTATGCTGATGCACTGTAAGGCACAGGGGGCTTTTTGGTCATAGTATCACTGTAACATCTTTTTCACGTGTGGAAATGTGGTAGTTTGTTTACACACACATCACCTCATCCATTTCAAGGGAAGGGAAATACTGAGTTAACCTGCCACAGGAGGAGAGGTAGCAGGCTGTGGGAGATGAGAAGAGGTTGAACCACTGAAGAGGAGAGGTTAAACTGCTATATTTTCTTTAGCAAAAAATGTCTAAGTGTGGTCAGTGCACATCTGCTGTGTCAAAAATTAAGTGTCCTGTTTCATATATTGATAGACAACACAAAGGTTACGTGAGTGAAAATGCCTATATGCATTTTCAAGATAAAAGAGGATCTGAAAAAACATGGATGTTTGCTATAGAGAAGAAAAACACATGGAAGTAAAGAGAAAAACTTCCTATTTTATTAGGAAGATGGTTATAAAAAAACATAAAAAGAGCAAAATTAAAGGCATTTAATTCAAGCAGCTGCAGATCTGCAGAGTGTTCTCCAAATGTGAGATTGTGTCTGATTCATTCCCTCCCCACGTGCCCCTGCTGCAAGTATTGCCAGGAGACCCTGATGTGCTTTAAATCCAAATCACATACATGCTCCCATGTAAACAATCATTTTAGCACAACTCCAAATCTTAAACACAGCAAAGGCCAACTAAATGATATATAAGATTTCTCCAAGTTATTATCATATCATCCTGGAGAAAATGCCTTGGACACGTGCTCTGTGGGGCACGAAAACTGCCCTGGGTCAGACTGGAGAGGGAAAGCAGCCAAGTGGGATGCACACCTCTAATGCCAACACTTCCAGAGGTACTACGGGTTTAATAACACGAGAGTATGGAGTTAGTAGACATTCAAAGGCAAAACAGTTAGTTACATTAGTTGGCTTTGTACCTTCTCCTATGAATGGGAGGCTTCTTTATACCATCCCCCAGAACTCGCATTGAACTGAAAATGAATCATGGAGAGTGGTCAGCAGCTTGAATGGAAAAACATGAACAAATGGCAGCTAAAGGATTAATATCCCTGACACACAAACAGAGGGAATGGACATACAGGGAAAACACAAAATGAAATACTAAAGGAAGTAATGAGTCTCCATGTTCATCCTCTCTATTACAAATAAATCTGGGTTTCGGTTTTTGCATTTTGGAGAAAGAAGGTTGCACAGGTATTGACCATGTTGCAACTTTGCTGCTGCCAAAGCCAGGTCAGTTTAAAGTTTAGGTAAGGCCAACCTCTTTGACAGAAGCTGTTAGCAACAGTGATTAACACCGGCTCCAGCTCTGCAGTGCTTAATCCACCAGTGGAAAACAGCAGCGTTTCTTCCCTCAGTTGGAACATTGAACACACTGCAGCATTGTTGAAAGACAGGCATTTCAAATCCCCAATGAATGTTAGGAATTAACTGAAGGATGAACATCCTTTTGTGGAAGCCTTGTTGGTTTTCTTTGTATTTTTAATACCAAAATGTAGACACGAGGATTATCTGTGAAGTGCATTTGAGGAGAGAGGGGAAGCGAAGGGGAACTCAGCATCTTTTCACATTTCATTTAAGATTATTACCTTCTTTTAGATCTTTTCTGTGAACAAACTTTTAAGCTTGTTCCTCTTACAACAGGTAACATGAACAGCAGAAAAGGCCAAATCCTAAAACAGACTGACTTTTTCCTGTAGGCTTTTTGGGTCCTATATCAGGAGCTCTATTTAAACTTGACTTAGCTGTATATTTGTCATGAGGGGAAAGACTATTTTGGTGTGGATGGGGGCTGGACCAGGCTGCAAGTCCTTTGCTGGGGCAGGAGGCACTTCTCACAGCTCAACTGATGGTGCAATATGTCACCATCAGTGGCAGACACCTCTTCCTGGCTCCACAGTCCAGTTGTAACCCTTGGTCTGGTTTTGGTAGCAATTACACTTTGTTTGGTTAATTTTCTGCCCATTTAGTGAGTGCAACCTGCTCACCTACAGAGCAGAGAAGTGATGTGGGTGCCCATGGGAGGGGAGGGAGTGTGGCAGGTGCTGGGAGCAGCACAGATCCAGCACATCAGCAGGACAAACCTTAGCTAAGGCTTGTTCTCCATGTTATTTCACTTTAAAGATTTGCAAACGGCAAGTTACAATCAGGCCTTTTTCCCGTTAAATGGAAAAATATCTACTGCATATAAAATAAATGAATAAGGAAACACTCCAAATTTAACTGATTTCTATGAAAGTCACTTCTTTGTGCTTCACTTCCTCAGTATTTGTTGTTGCTCACTAAGCAACCAGAGTCTCAACATCACAACAGCCACATATGAAAAGAACAAGGAAAACCAGAAAACAAACCAAATAATCCAAATTCCTTTCTAACAGAAGCATAAAAACAAACATGAACCAAATCAGCACCATAGACCCACCCAGCTTTTCTTTTTTAATTAACCTACGTGCCAGCTATCCTTATGTAGCCACGGCTGTATCTGAGAACATAAGAGAACAATTACTGTCCCTTTAACTCAGATTTTCTTACATTAACAATGAATGTATTTTCCCTTATCAGAAAGAGCCTCCAAATCTGATGCAGCAGAATTTAACCCCATCTGTTCAGTGTTAGCAGTGGTTGCCAGCTATGCAGCTTATTACCCTCAGAAATCCTTATGCAACAAGTCCTACACTTAAAAATAAATCTCTGCAAATGAGTTTATGAGCTTATGGACTCATTCTGTCATAAACCTGCAGGTATGCCATATGCTGACTCTCTTGTAGGTTTAAAAAGACAAGCATTATTTCATTTATGTAAATATTACCTGAGGACCAGGAATGAAGCCCAAAAAACAGTGGCAGTGGTAGAAACCAATAATAATTCTTTCAACCTGTGTTATTTAGAGGGTCCTGAATGTTTTTCAACATTGACTTTAAAACCTGAAGGGTATGCAATATTCCCTTACTGACACCCACAGCTCCTAACATGTTAAGGATGTACACACATTCCTGGCGGGAGGCTGCTGCCTCTCCCTGGATTATCCAAACAGGTCAGTAAAAATTTACCAGGAACCAATTGTGCGTGGCCAGTTTTAGTTCAGGGCCATCCATCACCAAATGCAAAGACTCCCTTTTTGTTAAGAGCAGACCTGATGCCGTGAGGACGGCAGCAGGCAGAGGGAGAGCAGCACACTGGGGCCTGCAGCCTCAGTGAGCTGCAGGGAGGATACGGCAACCTGGCCCTCCTAAAACAACTCAGGGGTGTTTTGGCATTAATACACATTAAAAACACTGGCCAAACCTCCACTGGATTCAGAATATGCAGGGTTTGACCCCAAGTGCCTGGCAGCCCCGATGCTGAACAGAGCACGGCAGGGAACCGTACACCAATTACTGCTTCTTGGTCTGCATCTTCCTTTACTTCATCTTCCCCACGGAGAAGGGGGACTGAGCAACTTTTTTTCCCCCCAGTCACTTGGCATCAGAATCTACACACTCACGTGGCTGTTACACCTCTCCCCCCTTGTATCTTCTGAAAGAACGACTGGGAAAACTTCTCTTTTGAATCTTCCTGGACACCACCAGGGGCACTGGTGATGAATTAGGTGGGACTCACTGTCCATGACAGACTGAGGTGGAACCAAGTCTGTGAAACAGGAATGACCCACCACTATGAAGAGCCTCCACACCACTTTTTAAAAGCCTGGTGCCTGTCCTATGTCTTAAAACAATCAGAGCAATAATGGCCATGTTTATTTTGTGATCAACAAGATTTAACACTACAATAAGTCCCTTAGCAAAGCCCTTCATAAAGAAAGGGGTGATGACAGTTCTAATGGAATACCTGTCCCAAGGTAATTCCATTTACTCTGGAAAGCTCAAGCAAACTGTAGGTATTAAGTACTTTAATCCTGAAAGTTAATTTAAGAAAAACAAACAACCATATGTTAGGAGATTGTCTTCAACCTTTGGAGTGAAAAAGAAATAATCAGAAGTGACGTCCTCACTCTTCTGTTTTATCATGCCAAGCCTAAAGCTCAAATAAATGTGCATGAATGGGAGTAAGTAAATCAAAGCAGCTCTACACTCACCTCCTCTGGTTTATTTCTGCTTCGTTGGTGGCATTCTTCCCTGGCCCCCAGCTGTGCCGACGGAAAGGAGACAGTGGCCGCATGGAACTGCGTAAGACAGAGGAATGGGTGGGCACATCTGTGATACTGTCCAGCTCCTCTTCCTTCTCTCCTCCCTCGGAGGCCACCATGTTGGTGCAGCTGCCATCCAGGCTGTGCCTGTCCTTGGGCTGGGCAAAGTTCACAGTCGGTGGGAAGGGAAGGGATGTGTCGCTGCCCAGGGATGAGTTCCTCTCCAGGGACATGGTGTCATCCGCAGAGGAACTGGAGCTGGTGACATCACATGCAGATTGCTCCTCTTCAGGCTGCTGTGGGCAAGAAAAAATGAAAAATATATTCGAGTACAATCATAGACTGGTTTGGGTTGGAAGGGACCTTAAAAGATCAGCTAGTCCAACACCCTTGCCTTGCCATCGCTCACTAGATCAGGTCACTCAAAGTCCCATCCAACCTGACCTTGAACACCTCCAATGAAGTGAATACATTTAGCATTTTAAATAAATGCAAATATTTTATATTTCTCATATTTCTCATGAGCTGACAGATTTCTTAGTTGATAGCTTAAGGCAAATTAACCATCACAGAACTGAGACTTTTTGCTTTGGTTTCCAAAGAGGGTCAAATGCTCTGCAGGGTGATCTCTTCCACCCTTGGCTGCCACAGCCCTGGCCTCCCATCTCAGGTCCTCTGCCTGCCTTCCTCTTCCCAGTTCCACATTTCATCCTGCAGAGCAAATCCTGTTCCTCTCACCATTTCTGGCTAAACCTGTTATTGATCAAGGTGCCATAAAACTGCCAAAGGTTTACTGAGAGCGAGTAATGGGGAACTGGGTCATCACAACTCCTGATGACAAACTCCAGCCTCTCCTGTGAGAGAGATATGGGCTTGTAGAGCTCAAGGCCATCATGCAGCACAAAAGGGACAATTACTCAGTAGCAGAAAACAGACAGAAAAAAAAAAAGTTTAAATTCTTGTTCCTTGCTACTTTCCATTAAGCAGAAAGTTAATACCAGGGTTTGCAGCATTTTTCAAATCCAACTGTAATTAAAAAATAATATTCTACAGGATCAGCCACCCTGTATTACAGGTCTAGAGTCATACTGCAATTTTTGGGTTTAGTGTGCTCAAAAAGCAGTATGTAGAAGCCAAATTGGTTCTCTTTGGCCCAAGGCCACACGCTGACCATACAGCCTGAGAAGAGCCCGTGTGCATTCTGCATTCCCCGTGGCTAACATAAAAAACACAAGCATCTCTTTGACATCACCTCCAGCCTGAAATGGTGTTTGCCTTGAGGGACTGATGCAGGAAGTTTCAATTTATCCTCCTGCAGAGCCCTGTGCTGTATCATTTAAAATAATAGTAGTCAGAATGCTCTGTCAGGACATGCACAACAGACTATTCAGCAAAGCCACAGCGGGTAATCGTCCTCAAGCAGGGGGCTCAGAGGGCTGGGCAGGAGCTGAGCACTGGAGGAGCTGCAGGCTGTCAGCTCTCATTTGGCAGAAGACTGTGGGCTACAAAATCCCGTTCTCAGAAGGGAGAGATGGACATCAGAACCCATGGAGGGTGGGATGAACAGAAGCGCTGCTGTCTCACAGAAGTCCTGACCTTGGATCCCACCCCACCGACTTCGTTCAGCCCCAGCAGTGTTAAACACTCCAGAGACTTTTGCTTCTCCGTGCTTTTTTTTGATGGGCACACATTGTAAGCTAAAAATATTTTATTTAACTGAATAAAAAGAACTTGGGATGTTCAAAAAATGTTCTAATCAAATATTTCACTATTTAGAGGGAAGTCCTGTTTCACGCTTAGCTATTTTTTATTCTTTATTTTTATTCTTACAAGTTTAACACATAGTTATGTTGCTAAGCTGGTTTACATAAATGCTGTCACACTATTTCCCTTCTTACATCCCTCAAAGGGAAACAGAAAAAAAAAAAAAGAGCAGCCACAGCACAACAGCAAAGAACAATATACCTTTTAAACACAAAGTGTTACATATGTAAATATATACATATTTATATATGTAAAAAATACACACTAAAAATACACCCCTGCAAAAACATTAATTTCATGGTAAGGTACGTCAAATACTAATGGGGAATTTCTGTGAACTATATTCTGTAAACTAGTAAACTATTGGATTTGACAGACTTAAGTAGGACTGTAGGTTAAAAGAAAAGGGAACTGAAATGGATGCCCTGTGAAGTTTTTGATGTCATTTGGCATTATTCAAGATAATCTGATATTTGTGTGAGTCATGATGAGAGCTTACTGAATTGCTTAAACACAGACAAATCAAGTAGTCATTAAGTGGATAATACTCCTGCAGTAGAGGAAACAGTCTGCTTCACTTTTATGAGACAGGGAAATACTGTCAGACATTAGGTCAGGCTGGAGGGGACTTTGAACAACCTGGTCTAGTGGAAGGTTCCCTGCCCATGGCAGGGGATTAGAACTATATCACCTTTCAGGTTACTTCCAACCCAAACCTTTCTAGGACTCTATGATTGGGGCAGCACAGCAGGAGAGGAGAGGACTGTGCAAAGCACGGGACAGTTTGGAAACACTCAACTTGGATGCAAATCTACCAACAATAGTTCAGAACACCAAATTACATACAGAGGAATTAGAGTAAAAAAGAGGACTTTTTATTTCCCAGATGAAAATACTGCTCCAGTTAAAAATGGAGAACAAAACCCACTTCCCTAACAAGGAAGATTTAGGGCTGCTATGGTAAAATGCAGTTCAAGGAGATATTTGAAAAAAAGGGAAATAAATGTGGTCCCTTTTAACTTTTACCTTGAGCATCAGACTGACGACAGAACATAATAAATAATTCCCTTGAACTTGTGGCCCATGCTTATTCCTCTAAAAATATTCTGCCTTCATTTCAGTGATGGTTTTTTTTTTTTTCAAACAAAGAAAACAGTTAATATGAAAGAGGACTCTGTCTGCAAAATGCCAAATGTGGCTGACACATCTAAAGCATCTATATTGTAGTCACCTCTGCAAAAAATTAGCTATCTGGCCAAGGGCCAGTAAATATGCACTGCTCTTTAATCCTATTGGAGTAAAAAAAGACACTGTTTGCTGAAGTGGTTCTCTAATGTGTTCTTTTCCGACGAGAAAAATGTAACATTAAAGAAATACTAATTTTTTTTTTAATTTATGTTTGCTGGATTGAACCTCAACAAATTCAGTCCTTCACTGTAACCATAAACCTCATGGATGAGAAGAGCTTTTACAGATATTTGCTAATGGGCATTTTCTTTGCTCTCAGAAACAGTACTTGGTGAGAAGCTAGTAAATAGAAGTCAGATACGGCATAAAAGGGGGTATTCTGAGAAAGAAAGCATGTGCTTCTTCAAGAATAGAAATAAGGGAAATCACTGGGATGGTCAGGGTATAAGATAAGTTCTTCAACTAAATCCCTCCGCTGTAGGAGGTCTTGATAAGGAGAATTAAAATGCTCTTTCAATCATTTCCATGATGACAACATGCAAAGTGCTGAGACACAAACTTTCCCTGTCACCTG
>JAWWES010000018.1:6871747-6890260 GCA_035583135.1 Lophotriccus pileatus | reverse complement strand
GAATTAAAATGCTCTTTCAATCATTTCCATGATGACAACATGCAAAGTGCTGAGACACAAACTTTCCCTGTCACCTGGATCTTCCATGTGACAAAGACATTAAAGGTGTTACAGTACTTTTAAAAAGAAGATGAAAAAAATTAAACCCTGGCATCCTGAAGTTTCATTAGAATACCTTTACACTAAAGATATCAAGCCAACATCTTTGGTTGGCTTGACATATAATCCAGCAGAATAATTTTTTATTAGGATTTGCCTGTGGCTCCAGGTTCCCTAAAATTTACCTCAATTGTGGCCTCCTATTAATTATTTTTCATAACTTTTATGATTTGGAGTGGAGGAGTCTTCCCCTTTCTGTTCAACCTTTTACTCCTTTAGGTTTGTATTTTCTGCAGGTTGTTGGGGTTTTGTTGGTTTGTTTTTATAAAAGAAACAATAATTCTGAAAAAATAAATGCCAAATATTTTTGTGTTTGTGTATTTCCTTGAGTAAACCAAAACAAATGCAGAAATTAAACAAAACTCAAGAAGCTGAGCTGCAGCCCCTTCCTTTGGAAATGATCTGTGGGCTCCTGACTCCCTTCCCCTGAATCATTTCCCAAGAGGCACATTAAAAAGCTTCCCAGTAACGCAGGATTTCGGTGGCAGGTTAAAAGTTAAGATGAGCAAAGCACATGGGCTCCACCCCAGGATGTTGCCAGATGATTGTGAGAGATGACCTTATGCAGCATTAATCATTCCAGAAGGAGGGTGCTGCAAAGCCTGCCCAGATGGCTGTCTGAGACGGGGAAGGAAAAGCAGGAAGACGAGGACATGGTAATGGAGCGCTGATGCAGAAAAAACAAAACACTCTGCTTAAGTCCTAGACTTGGAAACAATTTCTGGGTCTCAGTGACAGCCTCTAAAGTCTGAAAAAACAAGGCAGGTTTTAGTGCTAAAGCTCCTTGAACCCAGCACCTCATGTTACACAGCTCAGCACAACGTCCTTTAGGGAGAAAAAGAAAAGAGACAAGCACAGGAGAGGGCAAGGAGATGGTACAGAGCACACAGCAGGCACCAGGGACAGGGTAAGGTACCTGCAGATTTTGTGACCCCAAAGACCCCAGTTCTTCATGGTCCAGGGACAGAACCAGGGCTTACAATCTATAAATTTCAAGTGATGTCTATGGAAGCAGCCCAAAGACCCTGGACAGACAATGGCTTGTTCTTCCTACAGTTTTTTTCATGTATTAAAGCAATTAACAGAGGAGTTATTTCTACAATAAAAAACCCAACTCTTGCTCCACAGAAAAGAGAAACAAAAACTGGACTAGTAATAACAGTAATCATCATGACACTGAAAGGTTTGAGATCCTCTTTTTGTTCATAAACATATTCTCTCTCTTCCCAATTTGATATGGAAAGTGTACTACTTAATAGGTTTATAACTAATCAACTACACAAAAAACATGCATCTTACAATATTTTTCGGAAGAAAGATTACAGTCATCACTTACTTTAGTGGTTATTAAAAATATGTATAATTTGCATTTCTACCAGCTGGGCTCAGTAGTCTAAAACCAAAGAAGATTTAATTAAGGAACAAGCTCACAACACTAAACTAGTGTCTCTGGTCCTCCTAGAAATAACCTCAAATGTAGAAATGGTACTCAGATAAATCCTGAGAAAGGAGACAAGGAATCAAATTAGTCAGCCAAACGGAGACAAATAAAGTGACTGAGGTTGAGATTAGCTTTGAATAACTTCCTAAACTCAACTCAGGAACCTTTTGAAGCCATTTGCAGACAAAGTCTGCAATCCACCACACACTGAGAGCAATGCAAATTAAGAAATTCTCTTTCTACAAATTAAAAAACTTCCTCCCTCTTCCCTCTCTCCACTGGTAACTGAAGATCTGCTTTCCCCACAACCTCCTCCTTTCCCTGCAGCATCCTTGATAGAATGCACAATTGATTCTTTTTACGCTTTGATTTTCTTTATTGCATTTGGAGAAGGTGACTTTCCACATATAAAAGGGGAAAAAAGATAAAATTCTGTATAGTATAAAATGTTCTGTGTTCCCACAGCGCTATTCTCCTACACATTCCCATACAAGCATTAAATCAAGCTCAAATGGCAGTTGGCTGTTGGAATTTGGGCCACTCCACACAAGAAAACTGAAGATAAACAGCCTTATATTCCCACAATCCAGGCTCCTGGATCCCTCTGAGAGTAAGATGGGAAAGGGTGAGGCTGGTGAGCTCTGTGCCCTACCACATGCATTAAGGATGACTTTACTGTTCATTTATAGCACATGAGATCACTGAGCCGGGGCTGTGGTGTTTCCCGTCCCGCTGGAAAATATTCGCCAATTTGATTTCAGCAAACAGAATTTTGTTTTATGAAATATATTTCTCTGAAAGCACGTGTGAAAGCTACTCCAAAAGTTTAGTTTTTCAGGGCAGCAGCTGCACCTGCTCAAACAGGTGAGCTGCAGTTTGTGATGGAGACCAATGTGATGGCTGTTCTAAAGAAGGTTCACATCCCCTTTGATTCTGCATCACTGTATTCTTTCTGGGTGTTTCTTCATCATCTGCTTACAGCAAGAAGAGTATAAGTAACCAGCAAGACAATTCTTAAAGAGCAAAAACCTAATCACTTTCTGAATAAATTCAGGCTGCTCTGATGCAGACGCAAAAGGCTGATGCCAAAGACCTCTGCTCAGGAGTCTGACTGTCTCTCTGGTCTCTCCCACTCCTCCTTCTCCCTCTCAGCCATGAGCAACACAAAGGGCACAGGGATGACTAAGGTTAGTAATGACTTCTGCTGTTGAATTTAAGCAAACTTGAAAACATTTTCATTCTACTTGCACGCAAACAGGCATTAGAGGTATGTCGTCTAGGCAACAAAACTATTCCCTGGAATTGGCCTGAAGTATTTAGAGTGAGTGTTTCCTTCCTATCATACTGAATTTACAGAAAAACACTGGTTCCTCTGAGAATTACAGTATATAAATCTAGAGGTGTCAGCACAGAGGTCATCGTTTGCTGGAGAAAAGCTCTTTGTTACATGGGTTAAAGATGGATTTCATACCGACTGTGCAATCCCTAATGACCTTGCAAGAAAATCCACCTTTTCAACTGTTCCTCTGCTGCCTGATTTACTTTTGGACAGACGAAATTACTTTCATTTTTTAACACTGGGGGCTGCAGTTTTTGGAATTATGCTGCAAGTAAATATATCCCTCATGTTGCTGCATGTGAGGAGGAGACCGGATCCTTCCCATCTATTTCTTTCCAGGATAATTGTTTCCAGGTTTCTAATTCACCAGTGAAACCAAGATGATCTGCATTTGCAGTATGGGTTTATCAGATCAGACCATGGAGGTTTTTTAACCATATCCCAACCAGGCTTTCCTACCTTTCCAAAGACAAGGTCTTCCATCCCATCACCAGGCAAGGGGAAGAGGTCAGACTCGCTGCCGGACTCTCTTTTAAGGCCACCCTGTGACGAGGCACAGACACCACTCAGCCCATCCTCCAGGAAGTTCTCACACTCTGTGGGAGCAAAGCACAAAGAGTTATGACCTGATGCTTTCTGTAGCATCCACACATCCAGCTTGCATACTCTCAGTAAATTCCAGGATTTAAAACCAACAGTACACACAGCTTCATAAATTGTGCTCATCTCCCAAAACCACGCGTGCAAGTTCTCAATTTATTCAGGAGTTTAAAACTCCTTTTTAATGCATCATTGAAGTACGTGGTGCAAACTGAAATTCTGCATGAAATAGCCATAAACATTTGTAGCTTAAAGTGCTGATAAATATGCTACATATCTGGTATCCTACACAGGGGATAACGGAGTGTTTCCCATCGATTGCAACAACTGCAAAATTAGGTTCATATTCAATACAAGTAGAAATATAACTTGACCATAGTTACTTTCTTTCTCAATTAAAGAATCAATTCCCTCCAAATGCCAAGGTCTTCTAATGCATATCTGGTCGATTATTTCATTCCCTCTTCTACACGTCTCACTGAAAAAGCACTAGTGTGACTTCCATGACAAGCTTCACTTTCTTAAGATTCAAAAATAAGGTGATTTTTTAAAAAACTCTCAGCTTTCATAACTCCTGACATTGAAATGTTGCACCTCTTCTTTCTCAAACGCTTCCAGCTGTTTGCACTGGCCTGATCAGTAGCACAGGACCAGACGGCAGCCCCTGTGAAAACTCTTCCTTTCCAAAACCCTTAACAGACAAGTATTTGCACAAAAAAATTGCCTGTATGTAATTTAATCTGTTCAGTCTTCGGGCAGAAGTATTAATGACAATTTTGGCAAAACCTGAACATTCTTTGCTCCCAGCTCAAAAAATTTTCTAATTATTAGTATTTCTAATTAAAAAAAAAAAAGGTGTCACTTTGCAACCTGCTCTAACTAAACGTATCCAAAATGCGCTCTCCTGTCTAAAGAGGAGCCAAGGCAACAAAATACTGGTTCACTCTTAAATTACACCTGACTAACTCTGTCCTTGGTGATGTCAAGCTTAAACATCAACGCAAGGACAACAAGTTTGGGAAGCTTGAAGTCACCGCTTTCCCTTCCCCGTCCTTAATCTGTGCCTGACAGCAGCTATCAAACACTCCAGACACATCCCAGCTGATGGGAGTGACTCCTCTGCTGGAGAAAATATTACTTTGACAGTGGTGGGGCTGTCCCCATTTAGGGTAGGGGGAGTCGGAGCCAGTCGGAAACCCCATTACGCCGCAGAGGAGTTTCCACACCACAGAGAATTGGAAAAGCACTTATTGGATGCTGCAGCTGCTCCTGCTCCCCTTTCGGTAAACCTGGAAAATCTGAACTGCTTTTCCATCACCCAGGGGGAGAAGGGAGGGGGAAAAGAAGAAGAGAGTGGGGAAAAAAAAATGAAGGGAAAAGCAAAGACAAGACAGAGCTGCTGTAAGGGAACGGGCCAGGGTACCGGCCATCCAGCTGGCAGCCAGCAGAGCATGGCCACAGCCCAGACTGAAAAACAAAGGGGCTCGAGCCACGTTCCAGTGGAAAATCAGCAGGGACAGTCCAGATGTGCCAAGGGATGGATACCTCACCCTGATGATAAATCATGAGAGGCAGCAAAGCCTCCTCTGCTGGAGCCTCCCAGGGACAGAGGACACAAAGTGTTGGGGAAGGACAATGAGGAGCAGAGAGATGGGGACACCCCCACACCTCAGCTCAGGTGTGCTGAGAAACTCATTCCCAAACCCTCCCTTCCCTCCACTCTCCTTTATTTTCATTTGGGGGTGTGGCTATCTTTAATCTCCCTTTTCCATAGTTAGCTGGGCTTGTTTGGAGCTGCACAGACACTGCACAGTGCTGAGCTCCATCTCCCACACCTGCCCTGGCAGCCTGGTGACAGTGCTGGTGTGATACAGGGACTGTGACACTCACTCCTGGAACACACACAGACACAGAAATCCCCTGTGCACTGCACATGCTGGAGTCCCAGCACACCTGTGCTGCTCTGCTCCTCTCAGGTGAAAACACAGTGATGATGGGAATGCATTTCTGCACATAATATAAAGGGGGAAAAAAAATCACATAGAAAAAAGAGAGAAGAAAATTTCCATGCAACTGCCTTCTATATATCCTCCAAACCCTTGTGTCCTTCAAGCCAGAGCTGAGCCCTCCAATTCCATGCAGATAACTATATATCTGCTACAGTCCTCTGTGCACACTTAATTTCAAAAGCACTGACAGAAAATGAGAGGCTCCATTTTCTGGAGTTACCTTCTAGGATCTGAGGACTCTGTCCTTACAAGCCATTTCGGTAGGATTATTCAGCACATGAAAAAGGCCTAATTCCTTATCAAGTAGTGTATTTTTAAGTTAATGACATTATAACAGCTAGTGGTTTTCTTGCTGTTAGGTATTACCACATTCTTCTTGCTCTCTCTACACTGCCCAGCACCACAGAGCAGCCAGAGGATGCATGTGCAATAATAACATTATTTCTAGAAAAGCCAGAACCTGCACATTAATCTACATGAAGACCTGCCCCTTTGTGCTTGCGCTACAGACACTTATTACTACACTTATTAATATAAATTTGTATATACAGATATCTAATTACATAATTACTAGAATATTTCTATAGCGTGATATTGCATTAGATAACTAATAAGTGTGCAACTGATACTGATGCATAAGAACACATGATTATAGATTTGGCAATTCAAATGAGTGCATGCAGTTTTGCAGATTAATGGAGTGCAATAACTCTTGCCTGAAGCATACAAACCTAGTGCCAAAAGGCAAGGGATTTGAGGATACAATTAATAAACAAGCAGCATGGTAATACCACAGGTTCTCCTGTAAAAACACTCTTGAAACAGCTATTCACTGTTCTTCTAAACAGAGCAATATTTTTTTTTTTAAATAAAAAAGCACTTATTTAACTTTGATGGGAGACAGAACTTCTACTTAGAATAAAACCCTTGAGTTAGTAATCAAAAGATTTGGTTTGAATTCCTCATTGAAACTCAGTCTTTTTTTTCCAAGTCTCTCAGATAAATTGAGGGAGATTTGGGTTAGACCACTGCTCACAAGGACAAGGCAAGAAGCTTCCTCTCTACGAGCAGTTCAAGTAAAGCCCCTATTCAGGGCCCTGATAAATTACTCTGTTTGTTTTCAACATGCATAATCCAACGAAGGAAATGCTTTTTTTCTTATCTTGGACACCAACCCCTGTTTGAAGCTTGCCCAGACAAGATTTTCTGTCCCAGTGGAGGAGCCAGAAAGCCCCAGCCAGCACATAGGGCTGGGAGCTCGGCATGGCTGGTGGGCAGGGTGTGGGAACGATGGCTCTGAGCAGCCTTCCTGCTTCCTGAAGCCTGGAATCATGGCAACTTTTAGAGAGAGGGAAAAAAAAAAAAATCAAGCCACTGATCTGGGTCTAAATATGAGTTCAGGAGTTAAAATTTCTGACTTTTTTTTTTTTTTTTTAAAGTATTAAGGATAGCTAAAAGTTGGTCCTTTTAGCTAAAAACCATGTGTGTCCCACTGCACTTTTGAAGTTTATTAAAAAAAAAAAAAATCAAAATACTGCAGTACTTTGAAGGCACAATTATCTGGGGAGGTGACACAGCACACAGCTCCCTGCAAGTCAAGTGCTGCAGCCATGTGCTAACAATGACTCACGGCACATTCATTACGCGGCGGCTTCAGTTTATGTGTTTTCCCCGTCAAGGCAAGGATGCCAAAAAAATAAGAACAAGAAGGATGGAGAAGGTGAGGAGAGTGGCTGCTGCTCTGGAGCTGCCATCAGCACGCTGCTCACCTGGAGACTCCCGTGTGCGCTTGCGCTCCAGCAGGGAGGGATCGGGACATGGCTCCAGCGAACACCAGCTCTCACGGTTTATCTGCAAAACAGACCAGAGCACGTCAAACCAAGGCCACCCTCGCCAACACCCGCTAGTCTCTTCTGCAATGTCCCTCTGCACCAACCAGCAGATACAGAGTTATGGGTTAATTTTTTCCCCAATAATAAAAATGTCAAAAGTAACATATGATTTTTTGATATTTTTTTTTTTTAGCATCACTAAACAAACCATTGAAATATGGCAAAAAACTTTATTTCTCTGTGGAAAGTTTGATTTCAAGGTGGCTTCCACACAAAATAGGAGTTCAGAGGGAGGCTGAGCCGGAGTTTAAGCTACTAGCTGAGGACTGAACAGCCCTGGCTTCAAATCCCCCTTCGATTTGTAGTGGGACTGCAGGCAAAGTACTCCTCTGCTTTATGCCTCAGTTCACTACCAATAGAACAGCAATTCCTTACCACCCACATTGCTGTACAGACAATCACCTCAGAGATAGCAAGGTGCTCTGATGCTGTGAAAATGAGGGCTTGGGAAGTGCCCAGGTCATGGTGAGAACAAGAAGCACTTTGGGTTTGCATTAACTGAAATGATGATGATGATAGAAACGCCCATTTTAACACTAAGACACATCACATGGTTTATTTCAACAGCAGCCCTTATCATCTTACCCTGTCCCTTACCCTTTCCATGACTCCCAGTCTTTCAGCAAGAATGACTGATCTATTCTCAGCCTTCTCCTCCCTCTGCCTGTGCTTTCATCTTCCTCACTCAGGTTGTGCTGTCCAACATTTTGACTCTGAAGTCTGCTGAACTATCCATAACCCCTGGTGATCCAACACTTGCTTCCCATCACTTGTCTCCAGCCAGCAAACTCTGGAAGCCCCTATTTGACTTTGCCTGATACATCAACTATCTCTTCTACCCTCACTCTCGTTTTTCTTTTCTCTCCTGAAATAATTTCCTTTTCTCTATGTCAAATAGTGAATTTTTACTACTTACTTTTAGCCTTTGACCCATGTTCAAACCTCCTCCAT
The DNA here is from genome assembly GCA_035583135.1 of Lophotriccus pileatus. Lineage (NCBI taxonomy): Eukaryota > Metazoa > Chordata > Aves > Passeriformes > Tyrannidae > Lophotriccus > Lophotriccus pileatus. Next base: position 6,881,869 of record JAWWES010000018.1, on the reverse strand, counting down.
GATCCTGCTCTATTTCTGCAGTCCCTTGCTGGATTCTCATCCTCTCACTGGTTGCCTTCTCCTATGTTATTAAATGCACTGCTTTTGCCCTTTTATTCTCTTTTTTTTTTTCCCTTCAATAAAGAAAAACCAAGACTCTCCTACCCTTGACCTGATGGGATGCTTTGACTAATGACCCACGTCCTTGTTTCCTTTCTCACTGAGATCATGGAACTTGTTACTGCAGTTGTTGGCTGGTGCTCCTCACTGCTCTGGCTGCATCCCCTGACTGTCACCCCAGGGGCTCCTGCCAGCATCTCTGCTCACCTCTTGCTCTCCACTCCCCCCAACCTGTCAGCTACTTTCTACAGCACATTTTTCTTCCTCAGGTTTTGTCCTCCTCCATATTTCTGGGATGACAAAACAAGCTTGGAAGGGCCTCTGACAGGTCAGCTAGTCCCTTTCTGCTGCTTCAAGTCAGGCTAAATTATCATCTGAGAGGTCTTAATCCAACGTGCCCTTAAAATCCTCCAGTGGCGAGGATGCCCTGACCTCCTCCAGTCAGCAGCTCTTGCTGACAGAGACAGGGAAGAAGCAGAGAAGAACTGAGAGGGGAAGAATGAGCAGGAGTCTCTGAGAAGAGGTGAAGGAGACGCTGCGCTCTGCCGGAGTCAGGTCTCAGGGGGACCTCAGTGCACGTCCCACGTGGACATCCTTCCCCACTTCCATCCAATTTTACAGGCTGTTTTGCTGAGATAGGATGTACACTTCCTAGCAGTTACTCACTGATTCTGCTCATACATATACATTGTATACACACTGATCCAAGATCCCATTACACATCTAAGATCCCAGCCTTCCCTGGACCTCTACTCAACACACATACACTTGCATATCCATCTTCTCCCTTTTACATACAGCACATCTATATTAAACGAGAGGTAGAGTGGGAAGAGAAGCAGTCCAAAGTCTGAGAAGGGTTTTTGTAAGCAAAAACTCAAAACAATGACTTTTTTGTTTTCCAAAGGGACACAAAGATATTGAATTTTAACAGTGGGTCAGTATTTGGATTCTTTCAACAGAAGACACTCCCCATTTTCAGTGAGGCTGTGTGGTATCGAACCTTAGCAACTGAACTTAACTGCAGAACTCATTCCTTTTTAGTCTTAAAAGAGCTGCAAAGTCAATAAATACCACTTTATGACTGTAAAATCAATAAATATCATGTTATTATCTTTTCTCTCCAGACAAAGCAGGATCTATTTGCACCATGGTTTATTACATTTTATTAAAGGCAAATCTAGAGGCTGAGCATGAACACACAGGGAAGGACAAATGCAAATGTGCTCAAATCCACACAAATAAAGGAATGAGCCATTTCAGATACGAAATCAAATTCTGCCTCCTTCTGACTGGCTTGCACCTAACTCCTTCCTCACCATATTGAGGCTGACCCTTCTTACTTTTAAACAAATCTCCATTAAATTTAAAGGAACTGCTCCTCATTTTTACTGATATCCACTAATGGATATCAACAATTAAACAGCCCAATCAATAATTAGCAAGAAAGTAAAATATAAGGAGGTTCAAGCTGTCTGTTGAATAAACTATATTAGGGTGAATTAACATTATATTTTTGCCCTTAGTAGAACCAATTGAGTCATTCACTGAAAATGCATTATAGACATTGGCACTTTGTCAAAAAAGATTCGAGTATTTTTCCCATTTCCCAGCCAGCTCTCTCCTCAGCCCTGTGGCTTTGCCAAGTATTGAAAACGTCTGCTTTTTTCTGTTAAAAAAAGTAATGAGAGAGTAACACTGAGGCTTAAGGTGCTGCTTCGGATATGCCTGATTATGTACAAAATAAAACATTAAAACCTAAATATTTATCTCAGTAGCCCTAATTCAGGAAAAATAATAATCACCACCATCAAAACACAAAGGAAACCACTACTATATACAAGTATTCCCTATGCCAAAACGAGCCCAGACAGGATTTGAGGGAGGTTTACTGCGTGCTTTCAGGAAACTGGGTGGTCTGCAGATACTCGAAACACAAACCCCACTATCCACAGTTCAACAGTGATTACTGGCATCCCTCCTCACCACCTGAATTCTGATTGTGTTTACTCAGGACTAGCGACTACAGGTACAAACAGTAAGGGCTGGAGAGGAAATTACCTTTATAAAAGCACCTAAACATCAGGAGCTGGGGAATGCACCGGTATGAAGAAACTTGAAATGAGGTTGTCTTGCGATTTTGTGGACATGTGAGCATTACATGTGATAAAACTACTCCACCCTTCTTCCCTCAGTCTCTGTTTAGCTGAGAGAAGCCAAACAACAGGACCACAGGCTGGTGGCCACAGAAGACAATAAAAGCCCCACACACTCTCTGATTATATCCCATTGATCCCAGGCATCCCAAATCTTTGCGGCGGGAAGCGGAGGATGCCGTGGTGTTCTGATGGCAGAGGGAATATGAAACAGCCTCTGGGAACAGAGTCTCAATACAGCTCTTGAAGAAATGCCAGGAGAGAACCAGCTATTTTCCACACAGAAGCCTGAATGTGTTTATCTGCAGCTCAGACACAGAATGAATCATGGAAGCACATCCCCAGGCACAAAAGACTGAATCCCAAAGGATTTTCTGTTTGCCTGTGAAACACTAGCAGACTAAACGTTCAAAGAGGGCTTTAGGACACCAGCTGGAGCTGCGAGCAGCCAACGGTTCGATTGCTCTATCTGGGCACACACACGTATTTCCTGGCTCTGAGACCTCTTCCTGCAGACACTGAATTTGAAACTTAATGTGACTTACTGGAGAAACCTCTTTGCATAAGAAAAGGACGGTGCTGGACAACCTGTGAGACAAACAGGGCTGGCGTGTCCTCCGTCTCGCAGCAACAATGAGTGACCCCAGACTCTCTTCCCAGGCCCCTTCCCTTCCCCTCCCCCTCCACTAGGGTCTTGGCCAAGGAGTTTGGCTCCTGCAGTGCTTGAGGTCCTGTGTGGTGCCTGCCCATGAAAACCAGGATTGGGACCCCCTTCTTACAGACATTTCAAAAACATCTACTTCTGGCAGAGCAGTGTCCTGGAGAGTCCCTAGGAATGGGCACCTTGGGGGACAGTGGCTACCTGGCTCCCATGTACCTCTCCTACCTTTCCAGTCCTTTTCTATCTCTGGCTTTATTTTAACTCTTCTTACCTTCCATCTCACAACAAAGAGAACACAGTGACCTCTCAGGAAATCTTCTGCTATTTTAAAAGTTTGCACTTGCCAACCTCACTGGTAGTGATATAAATCAACACCTCCAGAGCAGAAGGAACCACATGAATTTAACTTTCATTTCCTAGCAGATCTCTAGAGATTCCTCTTCCCTCCATACTGTTTTAACTTTGTCCTAAATTTACAGGTTTCCATTTCTCTCCTTTTTTTTCTCCAGCTTCCTGACTAAGATCTACGTTGCAGTTAAAACCAGATATTACTGCACATAGGAGAATACTTAGGAGACTAATTCTAGCTTGCTTAGTGTATCTTTAGGTACCTGTACACTTACTGAGCAGCAACTGACACACCAGGGAAGATTTGAAATACCCACTGTATAACAAAAATAGCAGAAAAAAGCACAAAGTTTTAAATTCAAGTATAACTAATTTTTTTAATAACCAGAAATGATACAATGATTAAAAAAAAAATAAATTATGTAAACCTTAATTTTTTTCTAGGAACATCCCGTTCCTGAAAATTTCCTGCAGGATACTTTTGCTGAGGAAATTTGTACACATACCTGGAATTCAATGTTTATACTGAACAACTTTTAACTTTACAATTTCGTTTACAGTGGAATTATCCAGTTGCCTCTAATTCCTGCACTAGAAACTAAAGCAAGAGTTGATTCACCCCCTTCACAAAATACACCTCTCAAGATCCTCCAAAGCTCTTTGAAAAAGAGTATGAAGAATGGGGCACCTGGGGAAGGAATTTCCACTGTTTTCCTTCAACATCTGTTGCTGCAGAAAAACTCCACACACACGAAACACACATAAGAGCAAAAATCATTGCTTTGGCAATCATCTTGCCAGACAATATTAAGAGCAGACATATCAATTTGCTGGCAAATTCCAGATTTATTTTTTATTGAAATTTTTTTTTGTAATCTCCCTATGTATTTTCTTAGCTTTGGGGGAAGATATTAATATGTGGATGCAGAACACAAAGACATTATCCAGTGTATGCCAAAAGGGACAACACTTGCATTTCTGCAATGATTTCCATGGAGATCTTTCTTTTAGCACTGTGAATACATGACAGTGAGCTTTTTACCTTTACAGAACTGGTGACACCATTATCAGGACAAGTTTTTCAAGAAGGCCCAAAGTGACCTCACTCACAGCAACAAGCGAGCAGTGCTGCAGGAAATTACATTAAAGGATTACACCAGAAGAGGCTCCTACAACCACAGGACATGTTAAATGACTGAATAAATTAGCACTTTGTGGCGTAAGAGCAATGCTGAATTCCTAGAGTTCATTTCCCCCCCTCGGCAATGTTCCAACTGGGGAAAGGAACCTGTGCCCCAAGTGCATTTTCCAACCCTTGGCACTGGGATGTCCTCCACCAGCAAAATTAAGAGTCCTGGTAATGACAAACTTCAATTAAGCTTTAAAAATAACAGCATTGGCTTTGCATAAAAACCCTCTCTTGACTAACTAACATGGGAGCAAAATCCCCACAAACATGTGTGTGCCTAAGGTGAAAACACATTAACTTCATTTAAGTTGTCCTTCCAGTCCTAATTCTACATGAGACACAAAGAGAAAAACTCAAAAGCTGTCCACATCATTCTAAATACAATTCTCTCCTTCTGCAATAACCATAACAGCGTGGACAGATGCGGGATTAAAGTTCAGAATTATTTTAGAGCCACAAAGACTGATGGGCACCGTGTACCCCTCATCCAGGGATGGCATTTCCCTCAGATGAACAACCCCAAAGAAGGAATGAACTTGCTTATGTGTTGGTAAACCAAAAACACAGAACAGAAAAAGCTAAGTAAGAAAACATACAGTGGAAGGAACCCTGGTTTCAGTTAATTTGGGGACCTTCTCCACGTACTACTTTTAGGATGCTGCAAATGGCACTCTGCCATAGGTGGGCAGGGTTCATTCCAGAGGATCATCTCCGAGCTGTGCCGAGGTAGAGCTATCAGAGCAGCCAGGGAGCAGACTAATTTCAAAATGCCTTAATTAGTTATTAATGCAGGTTTTAATTTCAAAAATAATGTTCTCATCTTTAACTGGAAGCCAAATGGGATCGGTTCATCTGGAAAGCAGATAAATCAAACCTCAGAACCTCAGCTATGAAAAAGAACTTACACCTACTGCCTACACTTAAAAGTTTGAACATTCACATAACAAAGGTAAAACGCAGACAGAGGTAACAAGCAATTATAAACCACTCCCAGTTGGGATTGCTCAGTCTCCCATTCCCAAAGTAAGCCCAGTTCTTACTTCCTAACTCTGTTCATCCACACTTGAACACTTGTCTGACTTCACATGCATTTGAAAGGTGCCAGCCAGTGTGGTTTTCATATTCTGTCCCTAGATAGTTATATTTGTGGTAGCAGGCACAACATAAAAATGAGACAGGGCTGCCAACGCACACATGGGCACACTGAGACTTCCCATTTTGGGCTTGCAATAACACAGCACAGACTGCTTTACCCTGCACGTAGCTGCTCAGAGCTCAGCAAGATGTTCAGACATCCCACATACCCCACATCTTCTCCCACATCTGCTACAAAGCAATCCCAGCAGGAGTAACGATGGCAAATTTTTATGTCATTTCTGCCTCATTCAGGCTTCCCTGCGTGATGTTTAAACCACTCTGTTCAGGGACCGAGTTCATCATGGTTGCATTGCTGCAGCAGCCAGTGAAGAACATGGAATCACAGAATGGTTTAAGTTGGAAGGGACCTTAAAGATTACCCAGTTCCAAAGCCCCTGCCATGGGTAGGAACATTTTCCAAGAGACCAGGTTGCTCAAATCCCCATCCAACCTGGCCTGGAACACCTGGAGGGATGGGACATCCCGCAGCTTCTCTGGGCAACCTGCATCAGTGCCTCACCTCCGTTACAGCAAGGAATTTCTTCCTAGGCTGAAGTCCTACCTCTGATATAGAGGATGGGACGCAGAGTAACCTGCTGCCTCTTGCTTTTCTCTATGTGGGGAGGAGGAAGAAGCTATGTTAAAGCCAAAAATAACTGTGTGCATCAACCCTCAAAATTGCTGAGGTTGATATTTTTCATAACTCCATAAGCCACTGTTTCAGGCACAATCTAAACATGGAAAATTTGAGCCTCAACACAGTGACCCTTCAGAAGACATGTGCACTGCAGAATAATCAGTAGGAATCAAAACTCTTTTGTGACTGTATCTACGAGTGCTTGCAATCAATGCAAACATAATGCCATCCATAAGCATTTAATACCTAAAATGACACAAGATCTTTGTTCACCACTTGTTCCAGTTGTCTCTCTCCACCAGCTGATTTTATTTCCTATGTCATGACTGAGTCACTATTCCTGGAGGTATTTAAAAGATGTGTAGACGTGGCACTTAGGGACATGGTTTAGTGGTGGACTTGGCAGTGCTGCTTAATCGTTCGACTTGATGATCTTACAAGTCTTTTCAACCTAAACAATTCTATGATTATCACTAAGTTCCCTGTCTTGAAATGAAGCAAAGAATGTATTCATCTACCAGTCAAAGAAACTACAGCTTGTCCAAGTCAAACTGCAGGCCAAACTGAAAGCTGTTTGGTGCTTTGCAGGTATCTCGTTAAAATTTCATTCAGATCAAACACTCTTGATGGATCCAATTTGGGTTTGCTTGTTTTAAGGGTATTTATTTGCTTTTCAATACCTGACACTTAAGTCGTGCCCTCTTAACTCCCCAAAATACAATTACCTAGATAATGTACAGTTTTATTTCAGTATTTTAATTAAAACCAAACCCCCAAAAAAATCCCCGCCCCCAGCTCCCTCATTAAGGGCCTGATCCAACTCCCATTAACGTCAAGAGATGATCTGCCACTGACGCACTCTGGTGCTGGCTGGGATCCCTAGATCATCAAAATTTAATTTCATCTACCAGTTATGTTATAGAAACCAGATAAAACATGAAGAACAACTGAAAAATCGAGCTAAAGTTGATTGTAACTGTAGCTGTCACCAGCACCCTCCTATTTTAAACATCTGCAGCCTGTACAGCCCGTGTTGGGAGCAGCAGTGCGTGCACACACACACACATATATGGACACTGAGTCATTTGCAGGGACAGACAGTATAACCCACAGTTTTGAAACTCAGCTAGGAAAATACTAGTTGGAACTAACAAGAGACACATTTTGTTATAAAATCTGAGCTCTGCTGAACAAAAACTAATTTAAGGAACTGATGACATCAGAAATACTGAAGTCAGATAATTCTAGTGAGTTACATTTCAACCCAGGCATTCAGATACTCTTTAAAAAGAGAAAGATTGTGTTTTTTATTGGCAACCATGATTGTCAGGGGTACCAGGTCTTCTCCCAAGAGTTATTAAACAGTCCTTTCGTGGAACTAGAGTGTGCACAATATGCCAACATTTTTAATGACTCATAGGGTGTCTAGAGAGTGAATATCATGGGATTCAATCCTCAATCATCATTAATATAAGAGTTCAAAAATACTCAAAAAATTGAGTTGGTAGAAGAAACAACTTAGGTATTTGTGCCACAAAAAAACCAAAGGATACACTGAATTAAAGGAAAATACTTTTATCCCTAAAAAGAGCAAGTTTGCATAAGCTAAGTCTATTTTAGTGCAGATAAAGTAGGACAAGAATCAGTTGAAAATAAATTTGTTATCTGTTCTCATCTTGACTTGGAAACTTTGCACAAAGCAAAAATCATAAAAGAGGAAGCCATAAGATAATGCAGAATCCCACTGCTTCAGCTAAGACGAGAAAACAGAAAAAGGCAGAGGGATAGGAAATGTTCTTCCAGGAGTTAAGATCTCTAGGTTGGACTGTGTTTTGCAGTCCCTCTGGCTGCTCTCCTATTTCCATTCACCCTGCCAGGAAACTGCTGAAGCTCCAAAAAGCTGTTAACGGAGATAGGACATTCCCAGACTGCCATTGTGCCATTTGGTGGAGCACTTGCTAATTTTAGATTAGAGGAGGAACACACTGGGACAATTAGCCAAGAACCACTCTTGACTCTTGCTCCAACCCATCCTCAGACAAAACTCACAGCCAAACAGCAAGACTGACAACAACACCCTTCAAACACAAACAAGAAACAGAGGCAAAGGAGGATGCACCATGCCTTTTTTTTGACAGAATACATCTTTCAGGGGACATGTGCATTTCAACCCCAAAAGTGACCACTGGCAACGAAAACCTATTGCACCTCATGCAGAAAACCCACCTGAGAGGGTTTTAAATCAGGAGGGGACTGTTTAATGGCAGAGAGTAGGGAAGATGGTCAGGGAGTGACCCCAAGGAGCACATGCCACAAGAGATTATCTGGCTCCAGAGATAAGAATATTTGGCAAGAAATGGTTTGATAACATTCAAAACCATCTCCGTGCTGAAGGGCAAGAGCTCTCCCACCTGCCCCTCCTCTCTCTGCACCGCCCAACTGGGGACACAGGTACAGCGAGGAACAGATCGATCCACTGGAGACACAGGGGAAAGGAACCCGTAAAGAAATGCACAGAAACACCATACCTTTAACAACACCACATCTACAGTCCTGTCCACCTTGGAGATGTCGCACAGGCTGTATCGCCTCTTGTGGCGTTCGTACATTTTGTCCAAAGAGCCGGGAGTGGGGGAGCAGAGCCCACCACGAACCCCGGGCTGACCACCAGGCGCGCTCCAGACCTCTCACATCCGTGCTCGGAGGAGTCCCTGTGTCTCAGCACACCAGCCTGTCCGAGCTTCTCAACAGGAAAGAGAAAATCCCAGAGCTGCGACCGGCTGATAAAGTCTTCTCGGAACAGATTTGCTTATACAGGCAACGCAGGAACTTATAGCAAACAAAAGATATTTGAAGACAGCTTTATACGTATAGGATTATTTTTTTTTTGCAACTGCTAAGAATGGTATCAGCCTTCCTGTTATAGTAATAATAATAAAAAAAAATGTTTTCCAGACAACTTTGATATCCAAAAAGCACCAGAATGAAAATCCTGCCCGAAAAGAGAACAAAAGCCAGATGTGTGTAGCAGGAACCCTGACGCTCCGAGAGGAAAGGCAGAAGGTAGGCTCAGCCACGACGGGTCTAACTCAGGAAAAAAAAGAAAAACAAAAAAAAGCCAATCACAGTATCCAACGCAAATACTGTCACCAACGTGTTTGGTCTTTCACGCCCTCATTCACTGAAAGAAACAATGAAAAAAGGTACTTTCCTCCTGTCTAGTCAGTCCACTGTTCACAAGGCAGGAGGGCTCGGTTTTGCTTAAAGTTTAAATTTCTGATGACAGCACAGGGCAAAAGGAAAGAAAATAATGAAATAAAGCCACTCCCCTCCTGATTTGGGCTGGGACGTCACTACTTGCCTTTTTAGTCCTGCACCAGTGTTCTCCCAGCTTTCAAATTTACTGTGCAGTTGTGGGAGCATGATTCAGAGAGGAAAAAAAAAAAAAGAGGTGGGAGGGGGAGAAGAAAAAGCAGCAGCTTTTATTTGCCAGCCTCTTCCACCTCTGGCTGCAGGCACTTGGTCTGTTTGCTTGGTCCAAAAAGAGACTTAGAGCAAAGGGACGTGTTTTCGGAGAGGTAAAAAGACTCTTCCTACTCCCTCAGGCCAGGTGAATCAAAGACAATTTCAGGGTTAATGCCTTCCCAGACCAGGAATGGAAACTTATGATTTAATCAGTGCACACAGAAAAAAAAAAATTAAAAAAAAAAAAAAAAGGGAAATCAGCCATTTATTTTTTTCTTGTTTTGTTTGCAACACAGAGCAAAAGATTTCAACAACTTGTTGTCCAGAAAATATAATTTTCTCTCTATTTTCCTAGCCTGAAAGGCAGAGGTTTTTTCTCTTTAAAAAAAAAAAAAAAAAAAAAAGGCATAAGAAGGGAATTAATAGGAAA
>JAWWES010000018.1:6840899-6870500 GCA_035583135.1 Lophotriccus pileatus | reverse complement strand
TCTTTTCCTAAGACCTGGTGACACAGTGGCCAACCCCCAGGCCAAGGTCCACCTTGGGCATCGCTCCACGGCTGTGCTGGGGACTCGCAGGGGATCAGCTCCCCCAGGTAAGGGACACAGGTAAACTCTTACCTACTCAGTGCAAGGTATCTCCCCCCACTTTCACCAGGCTCCAGTCTCTCCCTCACAACCCAAAGCTCATCTCCACCACACCACCCGCTGAACTGAGGAGGATCTCCTCTACGAGGCTCTCTTGCAGCCACAATCCCTGTCTCAAGATCTCAGCCAATGACTCTGTTTTGTTCAACAACAAGCAGAGCTTCTGCTTTCAGTATTAGGACACACACGAAATGTGGTCGTACTTTGGGGACTTTCTGGAGGCACCAGTTTTCTCCACAAGTAATGAATCCCAGCAATCATGTGCCTGTCGAGATGAGGAATCAGAAATGGCTGTGACAGCATTCCAGCCCTTCAAACACTACCATAAAAGGCAGGGATTTCCTCAAATCTAAATTTACAAGACAGGAACCTATAAACAAAGTGTGTGAATTTAGTTCAGGTGTAAGAATTTGCAGCAGTCACTGCGCCTTAATGATGCTCTAACGTTTCACTGCAGATATTTTTGTTTCCAAATCAATTTAATTACGGTGGCTGGCATATACAGCCAAGATTTATCCAAACAACAACTGCACAACACTGCCCAGATGCTCCACTCAAAGAATTTCACCTCTGATCCACAGAGGTCCTCTGGCAATTCGAAAGAGATGTTCAGCTGCAGGGCTCAGGCAATGCCCACCTTGTAGAGGAAACTGCCAGGTGAGCATCCCACTGAACTGTGACAGCCCATCCTCCATGGAGATGTGAGACAGGTCCAACTTGTGGCTACACCAACACCCAGCCTTTTGTGGCTCACGTTATCTCACCCTTCTGGCAGGTAAGGAGAAATGAGAAACACCTCCAGCCAAAGGAGGTGGGAGAAATGCTGGGAGATGTGCAACTTTCATAGCAGGAAGTTTAAAAGAAGAGGCCAATTTTGGGATGGCCAAAAAGGTACAAGTAACTCAATGTGTGCTTTCGTGGGGCAGCACAAACTGAAAGCTCAGGTGGAAGGTGCAGACAGACGGCAAGAGGTGGCCAGGGAAGCTGTCAGACCAGTGCCAGGTTGGGTGACTCCGGGCACAGGATGTATCCCAGGACTTGGTGCATGTCCATACCCTACCTGTGAATCAAGATGCATGATCTGCCTTCCTCCCTAATCACGTCTTGATCTAGAAAATGTTGTCCACTTGACAATCCTACACCTTGACTCCCCTACACCTTCAGCTACAGAGGAAAAGAATCAACACAAACAAACAAATAAACCAACAAAAACCCTCTCTCCCTTCTCTTTTTCTTCTTAAATTTAAGCTTCCAAATCCCAATTTGTTCCAAGAGTTTTTTCTGTGGTTATGTTCCTGACTCACAACCAAGAGCAGGAGGCCGGTGATGACTACAGACACCCAAAGTCCATCTCATCTTCAATTCCAGACTTTACTGTTGAAGGAGGGATAAAAATATAACATAAACAAACAGAAGATAATGTGCCAGACACACTCTCCCTTGGGAGACCACCACTCTCTTCCCACATTAGGTGGGGCTTTTGCTGCATTGTTTCAAGCTAGAAATCTTGCCTTGCACACAGCCTGACATCCACACAGCACAGAGAGCAGACCCAGAATCACAGACTGAGCCCGGACGGAGCAGAACAAAGGTTTCCAGTCTCTTTTGTCCAGCTATTTAAGGCAGTCCTTGAATGCCATACAAGCGTTTAGACAGTATATACTATTTATGCTCTGAAACACAATGAACCAGACAATCAGAAGATAAAGATTAAATTAAAGAAAGCCTGCTCTAACAAGTAAATAATTCTCTTTTTTTTTGGCGAGTTGCTCAAAATGGAGCGGAGACGTGAGCAGCAGCCCCGGCCACCGGCTGCTGATGCGACAGTTCTGGGCTCCTTATTGAAAACATCTGGAAGTGCTGAGCTGCTTTGTGCAGACAGGAGTTTGAAACTATCCAATCGTTTCATATCCAAACCAAAGTCCAGCGCTGCGGATTTCAAGGGAAGGAAAAGAGGGGGAAGGAAAAAAAAAAAAAGGCACTTGATCACACCATATGATCTGTAACTCATCCAGATAAAACTCCTCCTCCACCCGCTAACAGACCTCTTAATGACAAGGAAATCATGGTTATCCTGAAACAGACTGAACTATTGTTATCTGTTTCAAATTACTTTTGCCATATCGTTATGAAACACTGAAAATGATGCAATCTGCAGAAATACTCAGGCATATTAACTTTTTTCACCGTGGCTCTGATAGGAACTAACGGAGAGTGGATGAAAGGAAAAAATTCTGCCCATTTTAAGCAAGTCAAAACCCAATTTTGGGCCCTAAAACCATAAATTCATCAGACAGTAAGAGAGAAGAATTACAATTTCAACTGCTCTTTTCTTAAATGAAGCTTTTTGGAAAGGGTTTTTAAAACGTTATGTTTCTGGCACTTGCACGGATAGACAAAACAAATCGCTTTTTCCTAAAACTAAATAAGGCAAAGGAAATCTGCACTCTAATGCTCCAAAGCCTTTAAGAGGAGCACATCCAATCTGGAAGGGAGCGCCCATCCATCGTGTCTGCCGGGAGGCAGCTCAGCACCCACACAGAAGACGACCCAGATGGATGCTCCAGTGTGGATTTTGAAGCAGACCAGGCAGCTGCTGACCACAGCGAGCTGACCAGAGTGAGCACCCACACCACAGACCTTGGTGGAGAGCCCTGGCTGATGATAATGCACTTCTCATGTTTCCAGGAGCATTCCAAGACTGAGAGGAGCTTAGGGACTATCTGCTCCTACCCTGCCTGTCTGTCTACGTTCCTGTGGTGTGGTGGCACTTTGGTCCAGAGCTGCATCTCTCTGGCCTTGGCATGACCCACTAGTGTCCCATCCTCTTCAAGGGGTGGCCCCAAAAGGCTGGCTGTGAATTTTGAATTCTTCTACAAGGGAGGGCATGGAAAAAAGAGGAATCACAGAGAGGGACATGGGCAGTCCCCCATGACCAGCCATTACAGGGATCCCACCCATGGCAAGCACTGTGCTGCTGTTAAGGGGGAAGGTCAGCAATGCAGCAACAAACCTTTACAATCCTGGCCCTAAAACACCTCGATATTCATCAGTTTTATTTAATCCTTGGGGCAAATCATTCACAGTACCAACAAAAGTTTAATTCTCCAGCCTAGGCAGCCCTGACTCTGCCAAAACTTCCCTATTTAAATCATATCCTCACACAGAAGTCTGGAGAGACACATTTCCTTCCAGAGCAACACCATGGTTTGGGGACAACACAACAGAGCTGAATTTCACATCCAAACAATCCACCATCCAGCTGCAGCCTGTGTTTGAGCTCAAAGACAGAACCATCTAACAAACAGCTGAAGAGCCATGGGGGAATGAGGAGTGCTTGGAAAGCTGTCAGACATATGGATACGTTGAGCATGTGTTTTGAGAAAATACAAAAACACCTTCAGAGGACCTTCGGCCACTTCCTGACCTTCCCTTTTCTAATATTTCTCAGAGGCTCAGTGTACATTTTTCAGGAATTTCCATTGTCCAAATAACCTTCAGAAAAATGCTGAAGCTTTGGTCTGCCACAGAGCATTCCAGAGGAAGTCAACTGTCCATCTTACTGCTCCCAAATGGCTGCAGGAGAAACACATCCCACGCAAGAGATTAGCAACCCCTCAGCTGACTTTACATCACTTTGCAAGATCTAGTTCTTCCTTTACCAAAAATAACCACAAATCGGGATGTCTGGCCGGCTGAAGTGCTGTGGGATCTTGGACCACGCCACAGATATTTATTTAGTGTGTTATGGAGGTTGAGAGAAATACTTCTTCTGTCAAACACTGGACATGTTGCTTTGCTCTGTGAATTCCAGCATCCTGAAGATGGGGAAGGGAAAACACAAGTGGATAAAGCGGGAACAGTCCCCAAAACAGGCCGTCAAGGAGCACCTGAGCAATGAACTACAGAAGGAAACCAGTCTCCCAGAAGTAACCTGTGCTGCACATCCCCTGTGTCCTCCAGGACGTCAGCTGCTCTCATGCTCAGGTACTTCCTTCCCACCAGGACACAGGGATTACTGACCTACAGATTGGGTCAAACATCAACAAAATGATGTCTTTCATAAGGAATACGATTTGCAAACAAGGCATCTGGATGGGATATAATGCTTTGGGTTTCACAGCTGTCTCAGCCCAAGCTGAAGCTGCTGCTGAAGAAAGAGCACTCACTTCTTTGATCTCATCCAACACTAAAGTTGGTCACGATAGCTTTGAGTTTCCCTTCACATTTTTCTGTTGCTGGTAATGAACACGTAAATTTTACATGCACACAATGAGCCACGCTGAGATTAGCTCAGTTAGAACACAGTGCTAATAACACCAGATTGTGGGTTTGATCCCTGTATGGGTCATTCACTTAAGCGTTGGACTCAATGACCCTTATATGGATCACTTCCAACTCAGAATATTGTGATTCTGTGATAATCTTTGCTAATTATGGTGATTCCACTCTAAAGGCAGGATTACAAGTTCTGGGATCTGGAAAGATAAGTATATAAATGAATGTATTTAAGACAGTGAACTGTATTTACAGGAGTTCTCAAACCATGTAAGCATTATATAATTCACTTAAAATTGGTTTGCACAGGCCATCTACCAAATACTTGAAGGCCTGCTCAATCCACATGATACCCAATCAAGCAATACCTAGTAACTCATCCTACAGAGGAGTTAAGGAAGAGATCATCACATTTGCAAGGAAAAAGGGTGTATATCTTTACCTATAAAGTTCACAAATGCAAAAATCAAAGGAGTTTTTCATTTTTATGTCATTCATAATAAAAACTCTCATTCTGACATGCCTGGTATAGATATAGGATATAAGAAAGTAGTGCTTTATGCAAATTCAAGGAAGAGTAAAGTTCTACAGCTCAAGAAACGAGGTTAAAAGTTAGTATGAGGTTTTGTGCAGGACAGCAAACCACCTCACATTTCCAGAGTGCAGGAAACATCACTGCATCATGAAACAACAGCATGACCCCCCTCAATTGCTGCAGGCATGGCACAGGAGCAGGCAGACATCACTCCAGGATGCCTCACCACAACATGAGATCAGTGCCATGCAATGTCTGGTGGATGCTTCTATCTGAAGAATTATGTAGTTAGCCAAAAAAAGAGACAGGATAGCAGATTATGGAGATGAATTGGCGGATAAAGCCCAACAGAAATGACGTATGGTATCTGTGAGTGAAATTAATGGACAATATAAAAATGACACATTTTGAACTGAGGAAATTATTCAGCTTTTGCCATTCTTTCATGCCTACAGTTTAAGGCACTGTAATCTAACTGAAAAACAGACGGGTCATTGAAATGAATAAATCATGCCAGAAAATGATTCAGCTTCCCTTATTATTATTTTTTTTTTCCCTTTTTAATTGAAGTCCTTAAGACTCAGCCCTTGGGAAGCCCACACGATCCAGTGTATTGTCCTGGCCAGGCACTCCAGCAAAAGGGAAAAAAGTTATCTCTTCTTTCATCTTGTAATTGAAAATCTGGGAGGGGAACTGGTGGGAAAGCAGAGCACTGTACAAAGGCATCCAACATATTCCCAGGTCAGCTTTTTGCTGGGCTGCTAATGAAGGCAGTGGATTGAAGACACTGTGGCATTTGTTTTGCCCTTCCAGTTTTTCTGTTTGCTTTGTGGGGAGGAGGATCTGAGCCCCGACTGCTAACTGAGATGCCCTGAGAGCAGCCAAGCTCCCTCTCCCAGCAATAACAGACGCTCCAGCTCACCCTCCTACCTACGCTTGCATCCAACCAATATTTTCATGCCCTCTCTACGTGCATTTGGAAACTTGAAATAAAATCCAATGCAAACTTTGAGAGGAGGCATTTGGACCGCAGCTCCTGCCGGGGAGGTCTGCTTTAGGACCACATTAATATTCCTTTGCTCACTTTTTTATCTGTTTCCCTGGTAGTCCTCTGTAAAGAATATTAAACAAACAAGTCTTTACAGCTCAAGAGCCCAGGAGAGAATGTTCACCTTGTGGAAGAAACCTGGTTTTATCCATTTTTACCCCACTTTCATCCCCTCAGACTAAAGTTGTATATACAAGGGTAAGGATTCATTGGGTCTACAAAGCCATCATTAATGATTCCTATATCAATCCATGCTAAATATGTTCTCCTCCTTAGTCCAATTTTAGAAAAAATTTTAAAGGAATTTCAGGACATAAAACATGTATAGTTCACAGCCAGATATGTGGAAGCATCGTCTTTAGAAAGGAATTTTCTCAACCGTTGACACTGCTCCAGAAAAATAATAAAATATTTATTCTAAGGTTATAAACTAACATATGCTATGTCTCCTTTACCAGCTTTCCAAAGATCCCTCTACAGTAACATCTGTTGTTGCAAGGATAATTCCTAACTGAAATAATGGATCCAAGCCCTGCTCTTATGCCTCTTTACTCAGTAAAGGTAGAGAATGTCCCTGTAAACATGGTGAATATCAAGCCAGTACAGGGAAACCTCAGTTGCTGGCTTTTTGTGCTCCCCTCTCTCATTCCTCACCTACCACAGCTGCTGCATTTCCATATATTCAATAGCTTTATTAAATAGATAAAGAAATTTAAGCCAGTGGATGATGATAAAATATAAAAAAGCAGCATTTATTATATCCTGCGGTTTCCCTGAGTTATCCTTCTGATTCAGGCTGTCCCGGGAGCTGCACATTTCTGTGCTGCAGATAAGGAAAATGGAGCATCTGAAATTTCTTGCCAGTGACTACAAGGAAAGTGTTGGGTTTGTTCTCTTATGAAGAAAGGGGGAAATGTTCTGAAGCTTTCTCTCCAGGCTAAAATCCAAACCATTTACAAGACTCAGGAGCACGAAAGCTTGCAGATAATCAGCAGGACTGACGCCAGTTCAATCAAAGCAAACCAGTAACAGCAACTCGGAGGAGTGCAGATGATGCAGCATCCTTCTGTATAGGAAAAAAAATCCTTTTTGATATGCAACAGTTAAATAATTTAACTATTTCTTGTTATTGTTATTATTCCTCAGCTAGTCGGTTTTGGCTATTATGTAGCACTAATCTCTTCTGTTTCTGAAGTTTGCCTTTTGGAGAAAAAAAAAAGGCAACTTCAAAACATGCAAAAATTAATGAAACCCATATGTGGGATATTGTCATTATTCCATGTTTATAAGGGGATCAGGTTTTGTTAAATGGGCTTATTTAATGCAGAAGCATAAGAAAAAATACCCCACAAAAGATCTGAAAGCTATTGAAAGCAAAGTATTTTCTTTGTTAACCCAAGCAGCCAGTAAAAAGCAAAAAGGCACAATTTAAACTAAAAGCCACTATACACTTTGGTGCAACTTTGTTTACAGCTTTTCTGACAGCTTATAAAGTTCTCCTACGCAGAGAAACATCTTTTAGATAGATTTTACCCTTTTGACTCTTTTCACTCCCCCTACTGTATTTAAGCTGTGACAACCTAAAAATCAATGGCTTATGGAAACATCTGTTGATACAGGCACACGATTTATACTTTTTTCAACAGCTGTTGTTATTTTATGCCTTTTATTTTTGGCTAAGTCCCTTGGTAAGACTGGAAGAAAATATAAGTTGGGCTCCTTTCCTGCCTTTGGTCTCTCTTCAGCGGCTGCAGTCGGCACCTTGTTCCCTCCCCTGTACTGGGAGTTTGGGAGGAGGGGAAAGGCTGACTGTCCCCAAAGTCTGATCCTGCTCACAGGCCTCAGACAAAAAATAAAGGAAATACAGCTCCCAAACAGGCACCTCTGTTATCTTGCTTACCTGAAAACTGGCTTAAAATATCCCCTGCTGTAGCTGCTTTCTGCCCTGCGCGGGGGACTAAAACACACTTCACTACCCATCCATCTCTCAATCTCCCACTTCCACTTCCAGCAGCACTCCACAATACACCCCAGGTTTGTCTTGCCTCCCCCTCCTGCTATTTCATTGCTGGGATCCAGACATCTGCTGACATCCTCCATAAAAGATAACGCACAATATATTTTAAGAGCCAACCTGCCAAAAGCTATTTGATGCTTCAGACAGCACAACTTACCAGACAGAGAACACACATTGCTCGCAATAAGACATGCATAAAAACAGAATGTACTTTTCTTGGGAGTGTAATGCTTACCTAACAAAAAAAAAACCAACAAATTCAACCAAAATATCGTATTTTCAACATTTAATTCAGCTGCTATTTGAAACAAAATGTTCCTAACTAAATTCCGTTTTCTTGAAAGAGAAGAAAACAACTTATAAAGCTTTTAAAGTGCTCCAGTTTTTTTCAGTGTACATTCAAACTTGTCATGAGCCAGAGAAAGCCAATACCCCGAGCACAGATCTTCCCCCCCCCCCCCTTGCTCTTTTTAACAGAGAAGACTTGTTTAATCTTACCTTTAAACTTCTTATTTCTCTGCCATGCACTCCTAGAGTCTCTGTCGGTTGTGCCAACCCTTGCCCAGAAGGACAGTAATAAAAAAAGACAGTTTAAACAGAAACTGCTTATCTAAAGGAGGGAGAACTGCAGGTTTGCAAGTGGAGGAGATATTTCAGCATTAAAGAATTCTAGGAGCTACTCCAAGGCACAAATTTTTGTTGTCTGGTGCACTGTAAGGATTTAAAGCCAAGAAAGAAGCTTTTTATTTAGTCTATATACGTAGATTTATAAAAAAAAGGCAGAGGCTCCATCTATGGCTTTCTGGGTGCTTTTTGCATTGTTTACAACATACAGAGTAAAGCTCAGCTTCCTCAAAGACAGAAAGCAAGAAATGAAGTTTTGACAAGCAAAATCAAACAGTCCCCCACATATCCAGCCATGAACAAAAAGGCCTTTTGAGATTTCCCTCCACATCTCCTCAGAACAGATTTAAAAACAAAATTTGCAGAATACCCTAAAACCCATTTCAGCCCATGATGCAAGGAGCAAAGGGCTTTCTCTCTCCCTTTACCTTTGTAACACCACGGGACCCCCAACTACAGTCATGCCTCTCTTGAGTCATCTGAAGGTAGGAATATCTAGACATGATGTAAGCAACCCTCCTTCTCTTTTAAAAGGCTCAAAAAGGTATATTACTGCTCTATTTTACCGCTTGCATGCAGGCATTTGAAGCTAAAACTTATCTACCTCCTCCTGGGCAAGCAGGTCTGTAAGTATTTCCTCACCTCAGTGAGTTAAAGATAAAAGTAACAGTGGAGCAAAACACTAAGAAACCCTTCTTTAATCTCAGCTTTTAACAGCCCACCCCTGTCCATGCCTTTGATAAGAATCAGTGTGATCTGCAGTATAGTATTTTGGTGGAGCAGAACAGATTTCTACGCTCCTGAACATAAGATCTCAGATTGAAACCAACGTTTCGGAGAACTGCACCTCCAGCCTTTGAAAATGTGTATTTTGGAAATATTCCTTCCAACCACTTTTAGGCATTTAGTGTGTCCAGCTGTGTTAAGAAACCAAGCAAAAGTTCAGTGTCAAGTAAGTCAGGATTATGATCTTTTTGTGATTTATGGAGGTAAGCACAGACTCAGACAGAAGAAAAACAAGTCACTTGATGCTAAGCAGACTCAGTACCAGGGCTCAGACTAATGAGTGAGTGAGGGCGAGGCTTCACGTTCCTGCCTCTTATCTCACCAGCTGGAAGGACATGAGGAGGGAGAACACAGCCAGCTGGTACAAGATAGGCAGACCCAGCACCTTGGTACTTGCAAACACAGTGTTTGAGTAGAGAAGATGGAAATGCTCCAGGAGAGGGAGGCACATGGTATTTAACAAAGCTGCAGGTAAGAAGAATATGCCCCCAAATAACTATGTGCATATAAATATGGAGAAACTACTATTAAGTGGCTGTAACGGGATCAGGGTACATACATCAAGGAAAGTCTTTAGGGGGAAAGAATACCTAACCAGGCTGAGAAAATCATAAGCCAACCTTCAGCAGTTCTGAAAGGAGAACTGCATAACTCAAGTTAAATACAGGCTAGCAACAATTTTCCTCCATTTCAAACTACACAAACAGAAGAAAAAGAAAACAAGGTAACCCAAAAATATTGGCTCTCTCTTTTTGATTAGTCTCTTGGGCACAGCTACCGCCTCCATTTTCACTGAGTACATCACTGGCACTGAGATCATAAACACAGTAAGCAAGAAGGGAGGGAGCAGCTAAGTTAACCACTGCTTAAGAGAAAATCAGAAAGTTGGGTACATCAAAACATCAAATACATGTTTATTTAGGTACAAATTTAATGCATAAGAAAAGCAGAAAGAGAAATGGAAGGAGAACAACGTTATTAGCTACAAGAGATCAAGTGCAAAAGAAAGGCTGGTTCAGAATTTGCTCCCATCTGCTAATTCCTATACAGCTGATCAAGTATATTTTATCAAACCATTGCAAAACTCTGTCACATTCTTGTTACAGCCTCCATGCTGGGATTATTCGAAAGCAGAAGTCCAAAACACAGACCACAGCAGTAAAAAACCAAACTGGTGATGGAAGGAGGTAAGCAGCAGTGAGAAAAAAACTCTCCTTTCTATCCCTTATGTTGACCTGCTCTGGGGTCCCAATAAAAAAGTCACTCCTGTCCATGCTTTATACAGGACCTGCCATTTGGAGACATCATTTCTTTGGCATGACTGATGATTATTACAAGTCTTCTACCAAAACTGACAAATTTCATTTCCTTGAAAGCTTTGATAACTTTGGTACCATGACAGTAAGAACAGCTATGGCTGCCCACAGCCAAACACGACACCAAGGCACTGCTCTGTCCCTGGGGGGTTTTAATTCTGACTTGCAGCTGCCTCAGCTCAGCCAAACCCACTCCCTCCCATACTTTCACTTTAGATATCACATTCTTGGATACCAAAACACTCGGTCCTACTAAGATATTTTAACCATCCCCTGCAACATTAACCATCTATTCTTGTTTCACAGTCCCAAGCCTTAAGACCTCTCCATCTTCTCCAATCTGCCCTGTACTACTGCAAAGCCAGAGAGCCATCAGGCTGGCTCAGTGTGAGCAAGGATGCTGCATGGAAAGGCAAACATTTATCGCCCAGGCTTTTATCTCATCTCATGTTTTAACAGCACTTTGAGCCCACAAACATTCAGCAGCACAGCTTTGGGCCACACAGGGATGTGCACATGATGCTGAGCAGAAACAGCAGAGATGCTGGAAGAAAATTCAGGTTTCCACCTTTGCATGAAAATGGTATAATAAGGGAAGGCAGATAATCTAAATTGGGTGGTGGCAGGGGAAAAGGCTGAGTACAGAAACAAAGAGGTAAATCTGTGAAAGTACTGCGAGGATACATCCATTTTGATTCCATGTTTCCACAGAAAAAGTTTTAAGAATACTTTTTTCTTCTTACTGCCACCATTCTTTTCATCCTTTCCTGGAAGATTAACTCAGAAATGCCATGCCTGGATATTGCTAGAGCCTGCTTCATCAGCAGCCAAGATTCCCTGCTCATCTCTCAGATGTCCCTATCTGTCCCATGACTCCCCATAAAACCCCAAAACAAACGTATGGGAATGTAGTTATAAATCTATTTCTTGTATTAATGAGGTTTTCCTCTAAGGTGGTGTAACTTCCAGTGAAGTGCAAAAAACCATAAGTTTACAGAAGGACATAAATGCTGGCTTCTCTACACTGTAGGGGGCCAACTCTGGCTTCCAAAATATCAGAATGGAGTTAGATAGGTTCTTTCAGAAGCCTCCATCAAAACCTCCACATTTGGTCTCCCATGTTATCAACCTTATTTCCTCTACATTTAGACCAGGAATTCAGTGTGCAGTAACCATGCCTACTGTACAACAGTAATACCACAGAACTTTAAGAGATTTCAAACACAAACAGAAGAACCCATAGAATACAGAGACTGGACCGTTCAAAAACAGCATAGTATTTTCCTTCTCAAGGTACAATATTCAATGCCAGCATTCCTTTGCTACAGTAGCAGTCTTATGCATCCCTTATTTTATGGATCTGTACTTTCACGACTGCATAAAAATGTAACTAATCACCTGAAGAGGACTTAAAACCTAGGATATTCTATACTGGAAATCCTTTAGGTCTGTATTTTACAAACTGATAAAATCATGGAGTCCTGTTCCTTTAGAAGGGCCTCTGAAAGCTACTTGAATACAGTGATGTTAAATAATTTGTATGAGTGAACCCCTTTGTCTGAAACAAGCCAAAAGTGAGCATCGGAGAAGATTTGTAATTATTAAACAGTTGTCCCTAATCTGATCCATCTCAGAACTACAGCAAGAATATAAACACAACTCAGCCTTCAAGGCAACAGTGTTTGCAGATGGATAAATAGAACTCCAGGTAGCTCCTGATGCCTTTAACAATGACTATGAAAAAACAGAGGGATAAGCTTCCTTTGCAGCTGACACTGGGAGGATGGCAGAGCCAGATGTTTTATTAGAGAAAATTAGGAAATGATGAAAAACCAGAGTATCAGGCAGCAATCTTTGCCTGCAGTGGCTGAAGGGGGAGGCGCAGGGGAGGAGGATTAACTCACCATCTCCAGAGATGAGCGTGGGCTGGCACAAGCCCCGTGGCCACGGCGAGCCGCGGGGGCGGCGCGGGCGCCTTCATGTGCCCCGTCCTGCCGCAGGCTCGTGCCGAGCCAGACCTGGGAGCAGCATCCCTGCGCTGAGCCGGGGATTTGGCTCGGTGTCTGCGTTCCTGCTTCTCCCGCTAACATCCGTGAATCCTGTGACTGAGCTTGGAAACTACTGTCCCAGGCTGAGGATTATCAGCGTTCGGGAGAAAAAGGCATCGGAACTGCGGCACCCAGAGAAATCAAGTGTAGGACAAAAAAACCTTCCACAGTAGTTGGATAAATGCCTTCCTGCCACAGATTTTAAAGACCAAACAAGAATCCCAGCTTCCTTTTAACTCCTTTTACTTTTCTTTCCCCCTGCTTTTATTCTTGCTCCCCGCAGTTTGTGCAGCGATGCCCAGAACAGACAGTGAAACCCGAGGTGATGTATCCTGCACAGTGATGAATTGACTCAGGGCTGACCATCTGACACAATTCCCTCCCAGATCTCAAAGCCTCTGCTTTGAGCATGCTGGGCAGACACAGGATGCTTGTGGGTGTGAGAAAGGGCCTGGCAGATGACTAGCCCAAAGCCATGACCTGATGAGGGGGTGTGTGTCACCCTTTAGCCCTAATGCCAGGCTTAGGGCAGGCTCCCTTTTGGCTGGGTTTTTCCATGTTTACTGTAGTTACAGGACAACATTTACAAAGAGAGACTTACACAAGTGATTTTAAAGAGGCAGGGTGAGGACACAGCCTATTGTTAAGGGTGCACTTTCCACTACCAGATCTGGCTTCCATTTGTTTCCAACACTTCAGCCACTTACTCTGAAATTGTCCATGCTGTTGGGAAGCTTCCCACGCTGTTCTGCAGGCCCTTTGGAAAACAGGGATTTGTAACTGCCATCCCATAGTACAAACATATATACACATTTGCAAATGGAGAAAATGCACTTCAGTGTGCACAGACAACCTGAATTTTTGCAGATCTTCAGAGTGAGCAGACTGTTAAAATAATTAATTCCTAAGAATATAAATTGGAGCCCGGATAACCAAAATGACCCCTTGTCTTGGGTCACCAACGATGCTCAGTAGTTTTGAGCCACGGAGCTCTACCACTTAATCTGACCAACAGCTGGCACTGGCACTAGAAGTGGATGTCACTGTACCCTTAAACAGAATTTTCTCCATTTATCTGCTGACCTCAGAGAAGAGAAACATGAAAGACTTCAGTTCTGGAGGAAAAAAAAATCTCTAGATCCTTCACACCTACTCTCCATCCAAACATTTATCTCAGTGCCGTGTGGGTCTCTCATCTCTCCCACAAGCCCTTTTCCAGCCAGTCTAGTGCATTCCCTCTTCCCACCTTTTTCTCCTGCAGTCCTGCCATCCCAGTCCCCTTCCTTTGCACATCCTGCCAGGCTCCAGCCAAGCTGCTCCCTTCTCTTCTCCCTGTTCATCAAAGCACAAACCTGGGGGCCTACAAACCAAAACCAATGGGCAACAAGAGACCTGGGGCTGCTCTGACAGAGCATCATCTATCTTATCTGTAACAACTCCCCAGGAAGGAGGTTTCCTAGCCTCCCTAGGTGGTCTTGCAACAGTTTTATGATGATAACAGGATGTTTTCTCAACATCCAGCTTAAATCATCCTGGCAAATTAGCAAATGAGTAAATTAAGGTGCCATGGATATCCGGGACTTTAATAATGACTATTACATGCTGGCAGACTGCTAGATTGCACAGCGGTTTTCTTTTTGTTGCACTGAATAAATTTAGTTCTTTCAATCTCTTCTCACATTTCTTAAACCTTTCTCGTTGTTTCCTTTTGGACACTCTCCAGTACACCCATGTCCTCCTCAGAGCAGGGCACCCCAAACTGTATTTAATGACACTGATGATGGCTCCACAGGGCCACACATGAGTAAGTCACCTCTCACACCTTATGGAGGACACTCCTTCAATATAACTCAAAACAAGATTTGTCTCTTTTGCAATAGCCTCTCACTGTTGATTCATTTGTAATCCACTAGAAATCCTCAATTTTTTTTCTACTCATCCTTCTCCAGCTTAAACCTGACTTGGTAAATGTGCATTTTGATTTCTCCTTTACAAATGAATCACCCTCTGGCTTCTTTTATCTCTTATCTGGATGTACTCTCCAATTTCTTAAGGTCACTCTGAACCCTGACCCTATTCTTCCAACCGCCTGCAATCCCTCCCAAGCTGATGTCATCTGAGTGTTATAAACATAGCTCCATCTTCCAAAGCATGACTGAAAATATTGCAAGTTTTCCCCCAGAAAGTGACCTTGCTGATATATCACACATTACTGCACTACTTGGATCAGTGGAGAGATGAAAGTGCAAGTTTTTTTATCAAGCTTCACTGTCTGTGAAGGTATTTAGAAATGCCACATTTATCTAGCAAGCTGCAACTTCCGAAAACACCGAGATTAATTCCTGTGGTAAAGGTAGGATGCATTAAATTCAATAGGAACTAACTAATAAAATTAAAAAATGCAATGGGAAGACTATTTCCTAGTGAACTCAGTGCCTGGGGTCAGCCAGCTACACTTTCTCACTCACAGGTTCAGACAACCGAAGCCACTGGATGAATCCAGCAGTGCAACCTTATCCATCCTGCCACGTGAAGACAAAGATTTAGCAAATAATGAATCACAACCAGTTTCTGGGATCAACACAAGAGAAGCATATCAGGGTACAGTTCATTTCAAACTGTTGCTTTACTTTTATAATGCTGGAGCCACCAGGCGCCATTTTAAATTATTTTAATGTCACAGTAAGCAGAAGCCAAACCGAATTTCTCATCAGAGTTAAGAAGTATTATTTAAAAAAAAAAAAGCTAAACTCTAGTTTTAATATATCACATCAAGTGATTATCCCAGCTCTACTCAAGATTCCCAAACTAAGCAGGAAGATGAGGACCAGGGAAGTCTCTGGCAGGATAAGCCTATCTTGAAAGGAGCTTAGGAAGTTCTGGTTACTGAGTTTCTATAGCTGTTACAGATACAACCTCTGAGAACACATCCTGGCAATTTAAGAAACACACTTTAAACCCCTATTTTAATTGGAAAAAAACATTTTTCCATTATTTTCTCTTCAGTGCTTATAGCCCTACAGACCATTATTTTCCTGAACGTTTTTCAGCAGCAGCTTTTCCATGATATGCACAAGAGCCTCTCTCAGGCAGAGTCTTTTGAAACAATACAGGGGAAAGTCTGAAAGCTTGTACTATACATGTAATACTGGCATCATGAATACAGCTAATTCTAAAAACTCTTCACAATTTTTAATTCTTCAGAACCCAACTCAGGAGTTTTCCCCCTTCTCTTCCCTGTGTGCTCCAGCTACTGTCCTTCAGCCTGACTGCACTATACAAGTTGTACTTTCTAGACTCCAAAATATTTTTTTTCCATACCTTGTGCATCTGAAAAGCTTTTCACACTGCAAAATTCTCATAAACCCCATAAAACGGGAGATAATGCAGTTCCCAAGACCCAAAGCTGCCAACAGCCCTGGTGAGGCTGCAAAATACCTGCAGCTCCTGACCAGGTGCAAGCAACAACATCTCTATTTGCAACAAGTTAAGAAAACCACTTTTACTAACCATAGAATGGCTCTGTAATAAGAAGGCAACGAGCACCTGAAAGACTTGTGGCTACAAAAAGAGCCAGCACTAAATAAAGCAGAGACAGGACGTGGCAGGAGATGCACACTGTGCAATGGCTACACGTGTGAATTCAGCTCTATTTATAAGCCCTCCACTCCTTTTTTTTTTTTTTCAAATGACCTTAATATAGTGCAGTTGTTATTTTGTTTCTGTTGAACTTAGCAACAGGAAACCCTGTCAGTCCTGCAGCAAACTTTCCATTCCCCTGGCACTCCCATTCCTGCCTCAGAAAAGCCAGATTTCTGAAGAGGTGTTTGACGAGGCGGGAGGGAGAGGGAGAAGAAAGCACACACACAAAAATCAAAATGCCCGTAAAACATGCAAAATGGAAGCCAAATGCAGTAAGTTTCTTTTATGTCTGTTTGAAAGGAAAAGGCAATGCCCTAATTCGCATTTTCTAAAGATACCTTAACTCACTACCAGATTCCTAAGTATTGGTCAGGAATACCTTTAATAAGGGGTCAGTAAAAATAAAAATAAAAAAAATAATCAGCAGCATCTTCACATTCACATATTCCAGTAATGACAGACTTCCTTATCAGACAGTACAAATTTAAGCTTGGGAAGTTATTTTCTCTAGTCCCTGGCTAATGCAGTGAGCAAACAGCTACAGAAATTAAGCCTTAACTTGTTAAAAACATAATAAACCTGATTTTATTACATGCTTTGGCAAGACTGTTCTGCTGCTCAAAGAGCTTTATTGCATGATGAGCAAAGATTTTTGGAGCTCCACCCTGCAGTGTGAACTCATCCCCACAGTGTTTTCTCTTTTAACAGCTCCATAATGATAGAGGAACACACAAACACAGCTGCTCAAAGACAACGTGCACCAGTGCAGGCTGACAGCAATTTAGCATTTACAAAACACTTTTTCAGGTACAAGAAACACACATAAAATATATCAGCAAATGCAAATCCAGCTAGGAAAGGTCAGACCAAGAAAACACAGCTCTTGACAAAGCAGAATATGTATTAGGGGTGCTTTAAATCAAAATTCTGTTCATGTCAAGCTCAATATACACCTTCTTTTTCAGTCACAGTCCTTAAATATGACAAAACACAAGTAATAAAAAACAAAACCAATGGATTCCTGATTCCTGGCATGACTTTTTTACACTGTTTCACTGACATGAACAATATGGGCTTTCACCCCACATTTGATCCCTATATGTCCTCCCATTATTCATTTTTCTTCCAGCTACGGCACTAACACTCCCAGCTCATGATGCTTTTAGACCTCAGAGTCTGTGCACACACCGACATTCACTGCAGCCACAGTTCCTTCTGCCAAAAACTCTGTGGAAGGACAAAGCACGGGGAAGGATGGAGACACTCTCCAGGACCATGCAGGCAGCAGCTGGGTGCAGGGACCTTGAAGGTGCTGCTGGCCCCAAAACAGCATCACCAACCCCAAGTGCGTTCCAGGACGTGGCTTTTGTCAAATCATACACAAGTCTTGGTACGAACCTGTTCCCCCAAACAACCTCCTGGCTCAATCTCTCTGTCACTGGCTGAGAAAACATAAATGTGGCTTAATCCAGCGGTTGAAAACGCAAGGTCTAAAAAAGCCCAGACTATTTTTAAAAGGCTAAAACAACGTCACGGTGATGGAGGCTGTTCAGCAGAGGGCACGGAAAGGAAACCAGCAGGTTTGGTGGCTGGTTACAGCAGTGGTGGCGTGTCTTTAAACAGCACAGCAAGAGACAAGGTGACAACACGTGCACTCACCGCTTCCTCGCGGGCTGCGCTCGCGGTGCCGTCTTTCAGAAAATCCACCTCGTCCTCAGTTTTCATTTCCAGCTTCCCTGTGAAAACAGAGGGTCCCCAAAGGAAATTTAAAAACAAATGTCTTTCAGTGCTACTAATATTTTTCTGTTTACTCAAAACAGTCTCAAAAAAACCACCCCCAAAAAATGAAAACTCAATGCCCAAACGCCTTCAACAAGTCCATTTAAACCTCTTCAGCAGTCCATTTGACTTCCAACATCTGGTTTCATTCCTGACTTTCCTCCCTGGTTGTTATTAGTTTTAACAACTATCATGTCTGGGACTGAAAGCAACTATGAAACAGCAGCAAGCACAGGGTAAAACTCCTGAAAAGCCGAAGGTGAGGCCAAGCACATCTGCATGTATTTGCCCAGGTATTTTTTTGGCTCCAATTCATCTAGGTAAAGAAGCAACATTTTTGCTGGTTTTCTTCTTACCATAACCCAAAGATAACTCATGAAACCAGCCTTGCCTTCTCTCAAGAGGTATTTCAAGTGTTGGAAAAAAAAAAATAATCTACAAGCTGCAAAAACTCATCCCACCTGCACTGCCTTAAGAATGACAATCACACCTCTGGACTAGGAAGGCAAACCCTTTTCCTGCTGGAGTTTACAAAGTCACGGTTGATTCTCCCCTTCCTCATGCTCCCAGGATGGTGTCACCACCGCAGTAATACAAATAGCATGTCCCAGCTGTTTTGTCTGCCCAACAAAACTTTCATTAGTCACCATTCCCCAGGGGTTCCCCCAGCTTACCTTTTCCTGGCATGAAGTCAACATCCTAATTCGCTTTCAACCCTAAGCTAATGACTCTCACAACACACAGGACACTTTCAGAGGAGTGAAGCGATTTGACCAAAGCCACCCAGATGGAGAGTGGCTGTGTCTGGGCTAAACCCCCCTCTAATCCCACTCCCTCTCTCATTTCTACTAAAAACAAACACTGGATGGATGACAACGCCTTCTTAAGGGCGACGCGTGTTTGCAGTGAGTTTACCGTTCAGGGATTTAGCAAGCGGAGCCTCCCATCTTCACAGGGAAGTTGCTGTAACAACTGTCACAAATGGTTTTCCACCGGCTTTAAATCTACCCTTGATTTTTGGGACTATCTGGTTTTGCAATGATTTTGTCTCAACTGGATGAGTTTGTGGGCAGACTCAAAAATCAGAGGGAAAGCAACAGGTTTCTGTTGAGTGCCACTTGCTGGGAGGATGTGCTCGGGGTCACAGCAATGCCATGATGGTTGAGATACTGGGCCAAGGACAGAACACTCAAGGAAGAAACATTTAGTGCATTGAGGATGGGAGAAGCAAGTGCTGTAGTGATCCCCTGTGCTGGCTAAGAACTGGAGGACAAAGACGCGCCCTCAGGATGAAATTCAAGAGAACAACTTTTTGTACTCTGCCACTTCTTCCTAAACTTCTGTTAAGAAAAGTGTCTCGAAGGAAAAGTTCTATAATGCTGTCAAAGAGGTCCGTGGGCATAGAGCACCTAATTACACATGGGTACCATTAGTGACTTTTGTTACCTGTTCATCCTGCCACTCTAACAGGGGAAGGAAATGCTAAGTGCTTTTCCATAGGGAAAATGTCACTGATAAGTATGAAGTGAAGACAGGTAAAGTTCAAAATAAGGCGATATACTTCTATCTGTCAATGAATGTTTTCTTGAAATGCTGAGATTTACAGGAGATACACTGGGGATATTTCTCCCAGGAGAAAAGCTTCGGAGCAGTAATTACAGTATTTGTTAATCTAAGATGACAAACCCCAACCATACAATCTAACCTTGCCAGGTTTGGTTTCTGCCAAGAAACTTTAACTACTCCAAGGTGTTTTGTCAGCACAAATTCATGCCATTTCTTCTCTTCTCACCCAGCCTGGCTACTGTGGTATGATTTCATATCCTAACTCCCTTCTTTTTTAATGAGTAGTATCTACCTGCCTGGCTTGCAAAAAATGTGCTTGCAGAACCCATTACTCAGCTGCAATGCAGTTCTGAGTCTAAAGCCAACAGCATGAGCAGATGCCTTAGGAAAGCAGGATCTTCTACCTTCATTACCTTCCTTCAGTGTTGTGACCAGTCACTCGGTATTTGTTTGGATAAAGTAATTAGCCCTTTGAAGTTTTTGTTTTGGCAGTAGGTGGAAACTAAGCAGAGGCAATGAGATAAACAGGTGTATATTTGGGAGCAGCTTCACAATATAAATAAAAAAAATTAAAAAGCTCAATGATTTGGAGTAATGGCAACAGCAATTATCAGCTGATTACATCTCTGATAAGTTACCATGACAATAAAACCCTCTAACTACACGTGTTTCTGAGAAACGGCCTCATGACCTACACTTCCCTTGGGAAGGCTTTATTGTATTCCATCGAAAAAAGATGTGATTCATTGTGTGCACTGACGAATCTGTCATGGACACAAAATCCTCTGTACAAACGCAGCCTGCAGGGAAAACTGCCCAGCACTGGCACAGCAGAGAAGAATTGAAGGCTACCACTGAAATCATACACAAAATGTGCTACCCAAGGCTAGACATCAAACATGAAGAATGTACACAGCAATAATAATAAACAATAAATCAGTTCTCCTGAATTACTGCCATATCAGAGTTCTAGATGCTGCTTTATAGGAGGTTAGTTTCAGAAACATTTCCAATAGCAAGCTTGGATTCATAGCAGCTGCTTGTCTCTGCTGTAAGATAATATTTTATTTGCACATCCCTAACATTTTGCTTCAAAAGAATCCTGAAGCACTTCAAGGTATTACACTTAAACTTTTGCTCTGTGCAGCATCTCATAGCAAATAAACAATATTTGCATAAGGAGAGGTCAAACTGTTGTATCCCAAGACGTTTTAGACCTAAATCCTTACGTATTTTAAATCAGTAACAGGATCACTTCCTTTCCCCCTCCTTTCCATATCCTAACACGGAATAATGCCTTAACATCCCTTTCCTACTTTAGCTACTTCCTTATTGGACAGTCTAGTCCCTTTTCCTTATAAAACCTCGCCTAGACAACGTCATGCCTTCAAGAATCCAACCACAGATAAAGACCTGGACCGTACAGAGGGAGCCAACAGAGCCACAGGTTCCTGGGAAAAAGGAGCCCTGCCAGGTACTGAGTTACAGCCACTCCCATTCTATTGAACTGTCAAACCAACACAGCACTAAAACAGATTCCTTCTAAAAACAGCTTTTGAATCCACTTTTAAGTCTTTCTACTTATTTACTAATGATCTCCTGACTCATGGTTATTGGTTATCTCTCGACACATAAGTGTCCTAAAAATCCTGAACTCAATGAAAAAGGGATTTGCTGGACCCACCACCAAGCCCCCCCAGTCCTTTCTCCTGCCCCCAGTTATTCTGCCATCACGTACCAGAACAAACCCTCTGCCATCACCCCGTATTGCATTAAGACCAAAAAAACCAGGTTCCAGCATTAAAGCAGTGAAACAGCTTTATAACTTCACAATTTTGTCATTTTTAATTGTTTAAGTGCTTTGCTTGTTTGTTCGTTCAGTGCTGGGAAAGCAAGAGGCACTGTAGCATTTTCTCACAGCAAAGAAAAAAACTGGCAACTGAAAAAGTTCAGCTGCTTCCATTTAACAGCTGCCTGAACAGGTGGAATATGAAGATCAGATTAGCTCCATGCTTCAGTACCAAATTCACCTATCATTTAATTCCAGTCTGGAGCAACAAATCCCCCCCCTTTTTTTTTCTGTTATTCAGTTTACCCCCTTTTTTTCCCTTTTTGGAGTTACCTGATGATGTTTTCTATTAGCTCCTGTTGCAAGGGCACCAGGCATCTGAGCTGTCCCCAAGTCCCACCGCTCTCCCCCATCACACTCATCCATGGGGAACGCCCGTTCCGCTTCCCAGTCGACAGCAGCAGGAAAAACTCATCATCCGAGTTCCAGTACTGCTTAAATGCACTGGAAAGCACCACCGGCTGATCTGCCCGACAAAAAAGCTCTGAAGCCCGGAAAAGAGGGTGGGGGTAGGGCTCGCTGGCTTTTTTAAATGACCTAATGCCGCCAATTAGGAAACAGCTCTGGGCAGTTCAGAGGGACATTTGCAGCTGTTCCAAGGAGAGAAGCAAAGAAAATGCAGGAGAGCCCCGTTGTACCCTCTGATTCCATGTTAGCAAAAATAAAGGGGAGGGAATAGCACTAAGAAAATAAACCCTCATGCCCACATGAAAGCATCTAACTCGAAGATAAAGTAATCCAAATAGCTTCCTCCCAGCCATTCCTTCTTCAGGGGGGATTCATGTGCTATAAATTCTTCTGTACAAATTCAAAGGAGATGATGTTCTTTTCTTATCTCCAGTGCCAGCCCAGCAACAGGCATTTGAATTGGAAGGTTTTATATGTAATCTCAAAATTTTCCTTTCTCAGAAGAAAAACCCCAAACACCTACACTTCCTCTGCAGTGCAGGCCCACAGCTCTTACTTCCTCTGCCGATGAGATGCTAGAGGCACGCCTACAAAGAAAATCTAAAAAGTAGGAAATCAACTGATTTTTCCTACCTGTAGGAGGCTCAGCTCCTTGCACTGCCAGGCTGACATT
The DNA here is from genome assembly GCA_035583135.1 of Lophotriccus pileatus. Taxonomy (NCBI): domain Eukaryota; kingdom Metazoa; phylum Chordata; class Aves; order Passeriformes; family Tyrannidae; genus Lophotriccus; species Lophotriccus pileatus. The sequence goes on along the minus strand of JAWWES010000018.1, from coordinate 6,847,772 downwards.
CTTCTTCTTTGTTGAGGAATTTAAATCCATTTCTCCATTAAGGCTGACTCCAACATCCACTGCAGCCTGGGGCTCAAGCACTCCTTTTTCTGGGGCTGGTAATTCAGAGGAACAAGGTGTCTCTGCTGCAAAAACCACTGCATCAAAACTTTTCACCATTTTAGGAACTTCATCCAGAGAGGAGCCATCATCTGCCGATACCAAACTCTTCACTCCCACATTTTCCAGTGACTCAACAGCAAGTAAACGGCAGGAACACGGTGAGAAGGGCAACTCAGGTACAGCTCGGCTTTGCTTTCCATCAGGCTCAGCCAAGGCCTCCCCTTGAGCTGCTTTCCCAACAGGACCAGCATCGGTCTCGCTGGCCGGGCACACGGTGTCGGTGCTGGAGTCGCTGTCGCACGTGGGCTCCTCCGCGATGGGCTGGAGCGCTGCCCGGGGAAGCACGCTCTCCGTATCCTCCTGCTCCTCCGGATATGCTGCCACAGGGGTCATTGTCAGCGGCCTCAGCACTTCCTTACCCTCACAGCCATCACCTGGGGCTCCCGTTTCTGAGGTGTCCTTTAACTCAGAGGTGCTGCCGTGCGGGGAGATCCGCTGTAGGGTCTGACTGGGATCATGTTCTCGGTTCAGCCCCACATTCAGGCAGGGGTCACTCTCCGCACACAGTGACTCATCTGCTGATGCAGGTCCGTGCATGGTGCCTTCTCCCGCAGCCACTGCTCCGGCCTTGCACGCTTCTTCAGGTTGGACTGTCCCTTTCAGCCCAGCATCCACATTGCTGCTGCCCACCACAGGCCCCCCGAGACTGCAGGCAGAGGGTTTCACAACAGCAGCAGGAAGTTCCTCTGACAAAACCTGCTCCTTGCCATTCGCATGAGCCTCCCACTCAGGCTCATCTTTGCCCCCTTCAGCCTGAGAGAGGCCCTGCTCCAGGGAGCCCTCATCCCCAGCACGGTCCCCAGGCCCGCCGGCAGCTACCCCGCCATGCTGCCAGGAGAGCTCTGCTGAGTCTGCCCCCACCGCCACTGCTTCCTGGTTTTGTTTAGAGTCCTCATTATGAATTGCAGAGGGTGTGCCCATTAAATTATCCTTGGCACAGTCTGCACCACTGGCACATGGCACTAATCCAGGGTCGTTACCTTGCAGAGCTGCCTCCTGCCCAGGAGGTGCCACTGCAGCATCTCCCTCCTGACTCAAAGCCGGTCCCTCTCCTCTGGGCAGGGGAGCAGGCGATTTCACCTCACTGTTCAGCCCCTCCTGCTCTGAGGCACTTTCTGCTATCTCTGCTTCAGTCTGGGCAGGCTCCTTCTCTGCCAGGCCTGTGCTCATGTCCTCTGGTGGGAACGATGCAGGCTCCTGTTCGCTCTCCTGAGCAGTGACTGGTTTGAAGCTGTTGCCCATTTCATCTTCAATGGCAGTTTGAGCAGCAGAAAGGCGACAGCCATCAACTTCCTGACCTGCAGAATTTACACTTCCTCCATCTCTGGGGCTGCTGGTATCAGTTCCTACTGGCTCCTTTTCACTGCTCTCCGTTGTTTCAGCCCCCTGGTCAGTGATCTCACTGCTCTCCTGGCAACGTTCAGGTTCTGCACCGCTTCCATTAGATCCACTAACATCACTGTTTTCAGGTTCAGCATCAGCGCCATCAGTTTCCACACTGCCTGCCAGTGAGGGCAAGCTGGATTTTCCATCAGCGCAACCTGCTTCCACCTGCCTTTCTCGCTCCCTGCTCTTACTGCTGCCATGGATCTCTGACCCAGGACCAGGTTTTGATGCACATGCAGGAACCTTCATCCCATTCACTGCTGGTAGTACTTCCCCAGCGCTCGCAGTGACATCCTGCCTCGCTGTCACACAGGCACTGCCTTGGCTTTCCACGAAGTCACCGTTTACCTGAGCAGTGCATGATCCAGTCTCTTTGTTATCGCCAGTCTTGCAAAGGTCAACAGAGACATCGCCAGTGCCACCATCTGCATTTGTACCATCCCAGGCCGGTGCCACTCCCATGTTTGCATCCTCCCCATCCAAACACTCAGTGCCATTAAAACCACTGAGTAAAGGCTGAGCAGCACTGGCTGACTCCTCCTCAGCTGGAGATTCCTCTTCCAGGTTCGCAGTCCTCTCGCCCGGCTCTGCCATCCCATCCTCTCCCTGCCTCTGTCCTCCAGCCCTCTCAGCGGCCCCGGTACAGTTCCTGCATTCAGTCTGGCCCATAACCACATCCAGGCCCTCCGAGGAAGCTGGGGCTTCACCTGCAACCACAGCAGCAGCACTGCCAGCTGCACACTGCTCTGCACCTTGCACTTCCTGATGGGCAATATCTGTACTGCCCAAGCCAGCTTGATCCAGAACAACTCCAGCAGATGTCATTCCAGCTGCCTCATTTGTATTTCCAGAGGATGGAAGATTTACAGCACCGTTTACACTTGCACACGGGCTCACAGTGCATTCCTTCTCATCTGATACAGTCCCAGAGCCTTCAGCAGAGGTTGGCCCCACCTCTTCCTTTTTGCACAATATCTCTGTGTTTTTACTTTCACAGAATGACTCTGGGCTGTTTCCATCCCCCAGGCTAACCAAGTTATTGGGTGCATCTTTAAAAGTTCCCAAACTCCTGCTCTTGCATTTCTCCTCCTGCTGGGTTTGGTCTGAGAGCCGCCCAAAGTCCAGGTGAACCAGATCAGATGGATTTTCCTGCCTTTCTTCTCTTGCCATTTCTTCAAGGCTCTGAGAGGTAGTGGTCAGGCGACCATCTGGCTCTGCTCCTTTAGCACAGCTGTCTCCAGAATCCCCCAGTACAGGCTCTGTCTGCTGCCTTGAGCTCTGTAACAAGACACACACACACAAAAAAAGAAAGTATTACTTTACTCTGCCACACAATTACCCTGTCTCCATTATGTAGAGCTATATCTACTCAATTCTATTCCATGTGACTCCTGTTCCCTCTGTACCTCTACCTGGTGTCACCCAGGACAGAGTTACAAATATACTTCAGTGGGTATTTTACATGTTAGTTTTGGTACAAGGTAATACTGAAATTATTAGAATGAAGAAGCATTTGTTGAAAAGAGCATCTGAAGGTCATCTAGTCCAACCACCTGCCTGAGACTGGACTGATGCCAACGCAACATTAGGTCAACCATGACTTTGTCTTGCCAAGTCCCCAAAACTTCCAATGACAGAGTACCTACAGTCTCTCTGGGCAACCTGTTCCCATGCCACACCACCCTCCCATGAAGAATTCTTTCCTAACAGTCAGACTGAACACCCTGAAGCTGAAATTTGTCCCTCTACTCCCTTGATACACCATCTGCCACCACTGAGAAGAACCGTAATCTTGATAATTGCTCTTCAAGCAGTTGTAGTCATATTTCTTGAGTGCACTTAAATTCAAGATCAGTAAACAGCAGAATTCAGTCTACCAAATAATGCAAATATATACCAGCTTAGTCCCAAAGGGCTTTAAGCAAATGCTGTTTAAGAGCAACCTCAGATCCCTGCCCAGTTCTGCTCCCCAACTCTCGCCAGCGTTGCTCCATTTTCTCTACATGGATGGAAATGCTATTTCAGACTTGGGCATTGGTTGACACTGTCCAAACACACCACTGCTCCTAGGACTGAACTAATCACCTAATCTGTTCCTGAGAACTGCAGGCATAATTAAATATCTGAAATTTATTTCCTAACTGGAAATAAAAATTTCAAAATGATGACACGCTATTAAAATTAATACATGCATTATCATGGAACAGTAGCAACATATTCAATTCCCCTCTAATCTGCATTTTCCTTCCAGAGCATCTGCTTTGTCAAGCTTTTATAGTTTGATACAATCAAACCTTTACTTAAAAAGAACCACCTATTTCAATAGCTCCTTTCATATTCTCTTCTCTGCAGAAGAGAATACATCAATGTTCACATCTTAGAAGAAGTGGCTTATTAAATTAACGAGCAACCCCAATCCCTCAACGTACACCCCACAGAGCTCCCCTGGTTTGCTTGGGGCTTTGCACCATAAACTTTCCGAGGTCACAGTGGTTTCTTGCTAAGTGCCTGTGACTATCCACAAACACAAAACTCTAATGACCTATGTGAAATCTGAGGGGTTTTTTGCATTTCTTTGTAAAAATATTTCAAAAAAAATACATGTCTCCTAGAAGTCTAACTTAAACAGCTCCCTGAAAACTGTTTAAGACTTCTCAGAGAAACTGAACTTCGTACCAAAAATGTCAGCTTAAACACCCTGAATATTAAAGTGGCCAATATGTTAACTGATGCATGATAGGGAACTTCTGGGTATTGCATATACAAATAGTGGCTAAAATCATCACTGCTACCTCGAGGATATTGTGTTTACTTGTCTTTCCGTGCTCTGAGGTTTGCAAACATCGAGCAGTGCCACAGAATCACTGAATCACAGACCACTAAATATACTTCTGGTGTTTGCCATGAATCTCCCTCCTATTCAAAATAATCCTGCTACCCAGCTCTCATACATGCTGTCGGCTATGCCAGAACTCCCTGAGCCTTCCCAAGACAGGTTAGCATTGGAGGCATGGCACCTCTGTGCTTGTGTAGCACCAGGGATGGGACACAGGGCTCTGCGTGCAGTGGTACCCACAGGCTGCAGCTACTTCTTGCAAGGGCAAACAGACACTGTGCCAAGAGACTGGTGGCTGTAACCCCACAGCAGAGCATGGACACCATGCTTCTGGCTCCTAGCCAGGATGGACAGACACACACCACACAGCCAGGATGGACAGACACTGACAACAGTGACACTTGCTTGGGAACAAGCAAGATTTTCAAAAGGAGGGGCCGCAGCAGCCCCAGCATCCTCACAGTGAAGTCACCCTGCTGATAGCCTGAAAAATAGAGCCATCACCAAAGGAAGCCAACTGGCTTTCAACTGACCTGAAATAAACCTAAATGAAATAATTACAGGGCTGCTTTCCAAATTCAAATCAGATTAGATGTGAAGTAAAACAGCGGTGGAAAGAGAAGACTATTTCTGATTTCATTGTCGGGCAAAATGTACCCATCTGGCATTTGCACAAGCAAACAAGCAGTGAGCTGGATATGTTGGCCATGCTTTAGTGTTTTTTGATAGAAAGGGCAAGAGATTTCATGGTTAGCCACTCATGCCACCAGTTCCTATTGAGATCTGGAGAAATTAACATCTGAAGTACCCAGGGGAGGGTGAAAATGGCTCAGGATGGTCCATACCTCTGAACATCCTCCCAGACACTTTCAGTAGACAACTTTCCCCCTCCCTTAGTTAAAGGAACAAAAATACTGTTATTTAGATCCTGCATCTCTGCAACAGCAGCTGCATGAGCTGATGAAGGAACACCCACAAGTGTGCGCAAGACAGAGGGTGTTTCTGAGAAATGGCACAGAAGTGTTCTGCTGTTTCACCTTCCCATCCCAAATAAGACTTTGAAGCAGGGAGAGGAAACCCTTCCAAAGCCCCACAGCTCCTGCTGTTCAACCACCATGGGGTCTGAGAGGAGCACGGTGAAGGAAACACTACAGACACATACCTTTTGTGTCCAAGGCAGGCTCATCCTACACTGAGGTGTTACGGAGACGGTTATTTTTTCCATCAACTGCCCCAGAGACTTTCCCCTCAGACACCTCTGACCCTGAACTTTCTGTCTGAACAGAGACATACCCACTGTGCTCACTGCCCACAAAGCCAGCCTCCCTCCAGAGCCTGCCTTTAGCTGCCCAATGGCTGCCAGAGGACAGCATGTCTCCAGGGAGATTTCCCCATCCATCCAAGAGGGTCCCAAACCAACAGAGAAGGCAGGAGGTGGGAGCAGAGAGAGCCCACAAGACCAAACAGAGCACGCATTGCACAGACCCAAGCCTGCTTCTCTTCTGAGAGAGAACATTTGCTGCCTAATAGAGCTTTATCAGATCTCCCCGTGCTCAAACAGGAAGAAAACAGGCAGGTGTCCACCTGGACGCTTGATAACGACATCCAGAGAAAACGCCTAAGGAAATATGCCTGGAAGGATGCTGGTGTATGAAAGCCCTCCCCAGGTGCCAAGCAGCAACCACAGGCAGCTCTGCTTCTCCTTCACCACCTCGGCCTTTTCCTCACCTTGTGCTGGTGGCTCTGCATGTGCATCTGGAGGTGCTGTATGTCCCTCTCCCAGCTGGATGCGGCCCCTTCCTTGGCCTCAGCCGTCAGCAGGTACACGTCGAGTCCCCGGTGGTGCTTCACGCTGTAGTCCCCCGAGTGCACCGTGTGAGACAAGGTGCTCCAGGAGTCCGGCTCCCTGGCCTCCTCCCTGCCACACAGAAACAGGGGGGGGTTAATGGGCGGGCCAGGAGGGGATGCTGCGTGGCAGGACACGCGCGCTCTCCTTCACCCTAGACAGTCATCTAATCATCGGCCCGAGCGAACCACGGCACCGGCTCCAGGGCCAGACAGACAAATGCACGACGCACGCTTGGCCTTGAAAATTAACGTGATTTAGAGTTAATGCCAGCCACAGGATTTATTTCACAAGGTCCTTCTCAGGTAGAGAGACCTGTGGTTTTTACCCCAGACAGTGACAGACCAGCAGCAAAGGGCACAACAACTCCTTTTAAAATTGAATTTATCACAGGTAGAGATTAACAAAGCAGAGATTAACAGAACAACAGACACCTGAAAGACAGACCTGCAAAGGGACAAGTTGGAAGGAACGAGGATCGACACAGATGCTCCAACTTCTACACCAAAACCAGCACACTGCTCACAAACACCCAACAGCCATCAAATCATAGTAATTTTGTTACTCCTGAAATGAATTTAACTTGCTCTGTGAAACTGCCTCTGTGCAAGATGTTCTCAGTATTGTGACACTGCTGTTCTTC